>JAFIRS010001192.1:0-416717 GCA_018342105.1 Gonioctena quinquepunctata
TTTGAAGGTTTTCATTCATAACGACTACGATTCCAGTGGTGTAGTCAAATTTGAAAACAAAAATTGCCTAATGAACTTTTGTCGTTTTCAACGAAGAAAAAAAACCATAGAGTGCCTTGGAAATGAAACTAAAGTTATAAAAATTTGTGTCAAGATACAGTTTTTGATGCTTGATTTTCAAAAAAAATTTTTTGAGAATGACTGAAAAATGCGTATTTTACAGGGGTGGTTCCATTTTAAATGGGTCACACTGTATATATATATATATATATATATATATATATACATATTTATTTCTACTCCCGTATTATAATACACGAATCAAATATCTGCTACCGAATTATTAATATTGTCCATTTTAACACGAATTTTTATTTCGAAAAAGATTTTGGTCAATAAAAATACGTACTTTTCATTATGAAACGAAATTTCGCCCTATAGAAACACGTACTTGGGGATAATAAAGTTATATACATACTTGTTTGACATTTAATTTTAATTGACATTCAATCACAACGCGTCGAAAGTACCTATAAGTATGTCGTCAGTGTATACCACCAGAAATTATTGTTTTTTTTTTATTATTTATTGGTCTTAGAAAAAATAGTGTATGCAACAATGTATTGATGAAGTTTATTCAGCAAAAGAAAATACATAGCATATCAATAAAAAAGATGAACTGTAAAAGAACAAGTACATGAATAAACGAGATAACCACAGAAGCTGACAGTTTCAGCTCGTGGGTGGTTAATATTTATACTAAGGGTTAAGGGTTTGAGATTGTGTGATTTGTGAAAAAAGAATAATAAAGATCTAAACTGAAACTAGTGAGAGAGTAATAGATAATAGAATATTCTTAAGGTCATTCATTCTACAAGAATAAGATAATACAATAAATTACGATTGAGTGTATAAACACATAGACATATTAAAACACATGACACTTATAAAGCTGTATAACAAATTAGAAAGTTGGTCTCTTCTGACGTTTCCTAACAAATATATGCACTTCCCACAGAGGATAAAACCTGTGCGTGGGGAATTTTACAATATTTATTTTTGAGTGTAGTATTGTATTCAGCTTCACATTTTTTCTTATTATCCAGCTTAATAGTAAACTAATAATAGAGTTTATTCACCAAAAAATACATAACATATCAATGAAAAAGATGAACCGTAGAGGAACAAGTACATGAATGAAAGAGATAACCACAGAAGCTGACAGTTTCAGCTTGTGGGTGGTTAATATCATACTAAGGGTTGATGGTTTGGGATTTTGTGATTTATGAAAAATGAATAATAAAGATCTAAACTGAAACTAGTGAGAGAGTAACAGATGATAGTATATTCTTAAAGTCATTCTACAAGAATAAGATAATACAATAAATTACGATTAAGTGTATAAACACATAGACATATTACAACACATGACACTTATAAAGCTGTATAACAAATTAGAAAGTTGGTCTCTTCAGACGTTTTCTAATAAGTATATGCACCCCTCACAGAGGATAAAACCTGTGCGTGGGGGATTTTTCAATATTTATTTTTGAGTGTTGTATTGTAATCAGCTTCACATTTTTTCTTATTATCCAGCTTAACAGTTAACTAATAATAGAGTTTATTCACCAAAAAATACATAACATATCAATTAAAAAGATGAACCGTAGAAGAACTAGTACATGAATAACCACAGAAGCTGACAGTTTCAGCTTGTGGGTGGTTAATATCATACTAAGGGTTGAGGGTTTGAGATTTTGTGATTTATGAAAAAAGAATAATAAAGATCTAAACTAAAACTAGTGAGTGAGTAATAGATAATAGAATATTCTCAAGGTCATTCTACAAGAAAAAGATAATACAATAAATTACGATTAAGTGTATAAACACATAGACATATTGAAACACATGACACTTATAAAGCTGTATAACAAATTAGAAAGTTGGTTCCTTCAGACGTTTTCTTATAAATATATGCACGCCCCACAGAGGATAAAACCTGTGCGTGGGAAATTTTATAATATTTATTTTGGAGTGTAGTATTGTATTCAGCTTTTTTTTCATTATCCAGCTCAACAGTTTGATTTTTTTAACTCATTTCATTCATTTTATCAACTACCAGTATGAAAGTTAGGTTATGATGAAAATCCTAAGATTTGCAAATTCAAAGATTATGCGCAGTTTTTCGCGGTATATGCAGAATCAACTTTTTTAATTTCGACTTGAAGAGCAAAAACGAATGAACATTTTTGAAATCCTTTGGTATTACACTGTATACCTTTGGTGCAAGAAGAGAAGGACTTTTTTGTCCAATATCTTTATGGTTTCTTTGAACTTTTAATGAATTTTTCCTGTATCTTGTTTGATAATTGTGTTCTATGGAATGACTGTTTGGAATATTTTTGTGTTGAAATTGAATTAGCGTCATGAGGAATAGATTGTCGAAGATTAATAGCTATCATTACATGATCGTTGCATAATATTCTATTCTCAACGATCTAGATTTACACCATTGAGATACCTTGCAATTCAAATCTGAGCTGCAATAAAAATAAATCGTTTCATTTCAGCTTCTTCAATATCCAGGAAATCGAAGAAGTCGTAGGATATCTGTCCAAATTGATAGGAAGCCGTGTGAATGGAATGCAAATCACCACCGAGCATATTGGAGTTATTACACCCTATAGAAAGCAGGTAATTGTCAGTCGATATATGGACTCGATACGAACGCTCTCGAATGAAATATGATCTGAATCAGTGATCAGTTTAGTGTTGCACACTGGTCGAAAAATGATGAATAGGTTCATCACGATTATTATGAAATAAACCCACCCTGGAACTCACTTTTTCATCACATGACTGTCCGTATGATAAAATCCTTCATCATCGGATTTCAAAAAAAAACATTTGGTTTGTTTGTGGTATTTTGAGAATAATTCTTTCCATGGAAAATGCAGAAGTACTTCCTTGTGAATTTCAACTTTATCATTCTCATTTTCTTCAGTTCCTTGACCACATGTTATTTTCAATTTCCCGGAATGGAGGTCTGATTCAGACAATTTGTATAATTCCTCTTAGCATCATTTCGATATTTTTTTAACCGACGCGTTTATTTTTTTTTATGTATGACCACGCATAATTTTTTACAGAGAAGTCCAATTTCAATGATTATTTTTTTATTGGATAGGGTGTACTTCGAAGTTGGTCCCATTTGAAATTGAAAAAAAATGCCACCCCTACTGGTAGCACAATGGAGGATATTGATCGTTCACCCTCTGAATTTTGGCCCGTTAACCGATTATATCAGGCATAACATTGTGCTGGGTTATCCGATTTAGATGTTTTTTTTATTGTATAGGGTATAACTCGAAGTTGGTCACATTTGAGTTCAAGGAATAATTATCCACCGATAAGGGTAGCAAAATGGGGGATGATTTATTTTCCACGTGTGAACCGATTCTCTTGAAACTTGGCACACATATGTAGTTCTGCTAACACTATAACATAATGAATACCTTAATTGTTAATTGTGTAAATAGTGATTAGTAGATTTTTGCTACAAAAAATTAAGGAATAAAAACTTTTCAACAAAAAATTAAACCGACGAAAAAATAAACTGAAAAGCGAAAAATAACCCTTCTTAGTCTTGATAACTGAGCTCCTAAACTAATGTAAGTAACTGATGTTGAGTCGGTGCCAATCAAACAATCAACGAAGATCATTAAATTTCTTTAAAAAAATATCAAAACGCCACCGCGCATCCCGCTGCCATCATCTCACGCTTTACCTAACTCAGTAGCTAATTTATTTGGCGCCGACTCAAAATTAGTTACTTACATTAGTCTAGGAGCTTAGTTATTAAGACTAAGGCCCGGTTTCACCACAAGACAGATAAACGGCGTTTTCATAAACTCCGTTCTCACTAAACTCAGATTTTAATCTTGATAAACCTCGATCCAGTTTCCCCTACACAAACAGACGAAAGCTAAACCGAGTTTATTGAAACTTAGTTTAAGGTCAGTCAAAAGCTGGTAACATTGTAAAATATGTACCTTTCTGTCATTTTTGCATAGATTCCGTTGTTTTGTAGAGGATCCAAAGTGACAATATAACCTAAAAATTGAAAACCGATAACTTGGATTCGACTTTCTAGTGTCGTGGGAGATGGACGTCTACCACGCGGGCAGAAAGTCAGGTTAATGTTGGTTTTTGTACAGCCGTTCCACGTGCATCGCAAAGTTATTAATTGTTGTGAAAGTTTTGGGCATTCGTGGTATCATTTCGAGTGAGACAATCCCGTTTGCCCACTTAAGGGGGGTCGAAGTTGTGGCTATAGCCCCCGTTTACTGGTATATTATCCTGTATTGGATAGACCATAAAAAACAAGCAAGCAAGCAAGCAAACCGATAACTTTCGTGTTTGGCTCATGTTTTGTGATATTTTTGTGGGTGTTCGGTGTTCAAAGTTTAGTTTTCGAAGAAACTTGTTGGAAGTGACAATGTCTTGCTCAGATCACAGCTACGTTGCAATAGGCACTTTTGCAATCCTGAGTAAATTGCGTTCATTTAATATGTCTGAGGGCAAATTATTGCCTTGGTCTGCCATATTTCATTGTTCTGATGTCTGATTTGATTTAGAAGTTTGTTGAATATGTAGAGAATACAAATTCAGTAAGCCGAAACTCAGTCACAAAATCGTTATCGTCCAGACTATGAAAATGATCTTCTCTGTCTCTTATCCAGCGAGCTCGACGAGCGACGTACTCATCTTCACTATCACTGTCTTCAAAAGCTGACAAATACACCCTTCTCATTTTAGCAAATTTCAATTTGAACCATAAACAAATATATCATAACCACAAAACCAGAAACTATCTTAACCTTACTTTTCAAAACGAACTTGAACGTCGTTTAACTTCGTAACTGGCCAAATTCAGCCCGTTTTAAGCGGAAACGCCGTTTAGAACTAAACGCGGTTTATAGTTCCTGGTGAAATCCAATTTGACGTGTAGAAAGCTCAATCTAAGTTTAATTTGAACAAAACGCGTTCAAAGAGGTTGGTGGAATCGGGCCTTAGAGGGGTTATTTTTTGTTTTTCAGTTTCTTCTTTCATCTGTTTAATTTTTTGTTAAAAAATTTTTTGTCATCTTCGGGTTGAAAACATTGAAATAATCAAAAACATGGGGTTTGATAAATAACAGGTTACTTGCCACAATATTGAAATGATATGTATGAGTTGTCTATTACAAATATTCTATTTTAGTCTGGTCAACATGTGCCTTTTTTCGAATTCGAAAGCTGGAAATTTCATAAAAATAAAATAAATAATAAAATACCTTTTTAAAGACAAGCTTTTATTCAAATGCACTGAAAAGTAAAAAATAATTGCTTTGGATGTGTGGCGTAGGTTATTCCGTGAGTTATAGATTCAAAAGCTTTCAGTTCGAATACAGAAGCGATAAGCTTTTGAATCTATAACTCACGGGATAACCTACGTCACACATCGAAAGGGATTATTTTTTACTTTTTAGTGCATTTGAATAGAAGCTTGTCTTTAAATAGGTTTTTTATTAATTATTTTATTTTGTGCTTTATAGTACTTAAGAATGCCTTGATCTATGCATTTTTGTTAAAGCATCGTTATCATGAGGTTCTGAGCTATTTAGTCCTTCAATGAGGAGACCATCTTAAGATTAACTCATCCGTCATCTTGGAGTAAAAATCAATAATATTCGACTAAATTCATAATCTCCGACCCCAAAAACCCCGACATACCAACTTTGAATTCAATCGGGCCATAATTACAAAATTAATCCTCCATCTCGAATTTGTGAATTTTGGTGAAAAATTTCATGATCTACGACCCCAAAAAACCCCAAATACCAATTTTGAATCAAATCGGACCATAATCACAAAACTCGTCCGCCATCATTGAGCCGCCATCTTGAATTTATGAATTTTGCCAAAAAAATCATAATATCCGACCCTGAAAACCCCCATATATCAATTTTGAATCAAATCGGAACAATTATAAATCTTGAAGCCGCCATTTTGATATTTTCTCCAACACAAATTCTATAATGCATTGTCACCGGAATTATGAGTATCAGCCTAATTTCAAATCAATCGGACGACTAGAAGTCGGTCAGAATTCACTTGTAAGATTTGACCCAACCGAACTAACCAACGAACGAACGAACTAACAAGTAAAACTAAATAAAAGCTTGTGAAAAAGAACGGTTCCTTAATATTAATATTTAGCTGCAGAAATTGAATTGTTAATTCATAAATGCGTTTTTTTTCAAAAAAAAAATTCCCATGAATAATGCATTTGTTTATAACAAAAAAAAACATTATTCAAACAATGAGAGTAAAAAATAAAAAAAAATTATGTAGTTTTTAACAATAAAAAACTTAAATTATCGGGATATTAAAAAAAATATTATAACTTTATTTGAACTTTTAATTTTTTAATGCCTTCAATTTTTAATAAAAAAGTGGAAAAAATATTTTTTTTTTTCAACGGGGATCTTTAAAGATCCATGATCAGGTTTTCAGTTCGAAAATTATCAGGGCTTTTTTGGTAATTTACAACTTGTAAAAATAACAAAAGCACAACTAATAGAAAAATTGCAGATTTTTGTTTATTCATGTATACAAATGGTATATTAGTTTTTTGTTCCTCAATATTCGTATTCAATGGGTTGAAAGAAAGGATTTGTTTAAGTGAACGAATCGTGAGGTGCGCATTACCCGTTTTCATCCCCATTTTCACCTCTCAATTAATATTTCAAATATTGCTGGTAAGATTCCGAGGGGGTGTTTTTTTAGGAAAGTTCCAGCTCTCTATGGATTTTTGTTTTCGATTTTAGATATCTGCCATAGTTGTTTCAAAAAGTTTCTAGATGCAATTACGAATCGAATGACACCTTGATCATAATTTTCGGTGAAGGCAAACTCGAATTGGAAAAAAAAGTTGAGAGGTGTCAAGGGACACCCGGATGGAACGAAGTTTCTTTCGATTAATTAGTGAAGGAATTGTAATAATTTTTTATTTTTTTTAAGTTACAATAATATTTTTTTTATTATTAACAAATATAATGTAATATAAACTTAATCAGTAGGCTCAATTTTAGTACATACGCATTGATATTGTAATATTAAAATATAATTTGCTTTTAAATTTATTAAAGTTATGACGCGTACACTTGCTAAACACACAATAATGGAGAGATTATAACGCGTATGACTTGGTTAGCACAATAGTAAAGAGAGGTTATAATGCGTACTTACTAAAAATACATAAGCATTTATAATTGTCTGTATAAAATCTCTACTTACCTAACCCCATTAGCAATATCCGGAACTTGTGCCGAAACACTGTCAGGATTCATTATTGTTATTATTTTTTTTTATTTATTATGTACAAAAAACCTGTATACACTCAACAAAAATAATCGTCGCGACACCACACTGTTCAATGCGCAATAGAAAGACGAAACGAAAATAACTGGCTTGCTTTCTATGAGAGAGAGAGAGAGAGACACAGACAGAGAAACACGCGCACGCCGCACGGCTTACAACTACAGCAAAAGTGTCGTTACAACTTTTGGTCTTAATTTATTCCGTCTAGCCCCCTTTCGCAACGCGCGATAGGGAACTTCATTCCAAAAACTATTTTTATTTTTGCATTGTGCGAATGTTATTGAATATGTGTGATTTCATTGCTATCGGGAATGGTTCATCTTTCGTGTTTTTTTTCCTTCATAAATACAGTGGATTGTTTCGAAGAAAAAACTTTTTAACAAAAAATTAAACCGACGAAATACGGAACTGAAAAGTAAAAAATAAAATAAACCTTCTTAGTCTCAGTAACTGAGATCCTAAACTAATGTAAGTAACTAATTTTGAGTCGGCGCCAAACAAACAAGCAAATGAATCAGGTAAGGCGTAAAATGATGGCATTGAGTGACATTCTGATAATTTTTTTGAAGTAATTTAATTATGTTCGTTGATTGTTTGTTTGACGCCGACTCAAAATTAGTTACATACATTAGTTTAGGAGCTTAGTTACTGAGACTAAGAAGGCTTATTTTATTTTTTACTTTTCAGTTCCGTATTTCGTCGGTTTAATTTTTTGTTAAGAAGTTTTTATTTTTAAATTTTTTATGGCTAAAATATACTAATTACTACCTACTTGTTTTTTGATTACTTCCAAAATACTTACTTACCCACCTTACTTCAACTATTACCAGGTAAATAATATGATTATCTACTTCCACTATTTGTTGTAATATAAATTATTTTTGTTATTTCATTACTTTGTATATCATTCCATCTTCTCATAGAATATAATGGTTTTGACGGATGTGGAACAGAAATAATGTCAGTAGCGATCTGTCATTGTCAACTACGTTACGTATGTGTGTGCCAATGTTCATAAGTGAAAAATCAACTATCCCCTATTTTTCTACCCGTAAGGGTTTATAATTCTATTCGAAATCTAAATATAAGGTATACCCTATCTATTAAAAAAAGAATCATCCAAATCGAAGAACCCAGTACAAAGTTATGCCTGATAGAATCGGTTAACGGACCAGAATTCAGAGGGTGAGTGATCAATATCCTTCATGTTGCTACCTTTAGGGGTGGATTTCATATTTCAAATTCAAATGGTCGAAGTACACCCTATCCACTGAAAAAAAATTATTGGAATCGGACGCCTCAGTAAAAAGTTATGCGTGATCATACATAAAAAAAAATATGGAAAAAAAAATATGGGTCGACTAGAGAACCTCCTCCTTTTTGATTTCGTCGGTTGAAAATAAGTTTCCATTATTACTTTTATAAAAAAAAAAAAAACTGGCTTGAGTTTTTGATATAATTTCTGTTGTAAGTATTCTTGGAGTCTTTTTTTTATATGTATCACATAGAGGAATATTTCTACTTTTGGATTTCTCTCTTTGGTCAAAAGAACAAATTGGTATGGCAGTATTATTTTTATTTTATGAAACCCAGGCATGCTATAGAAAGGAAGAGAAGCTCTTTACTCTATTCTCCAAAAAGATTAGAAGATATAGAATAAGAGGATCATTCTCAATTGTATATTGGATGAAAAGATTTTTCTGTGAATTGAAAAATCCACAATAAAAATTAAGTTATTTTTGTGAATATCTAAGAGAAAACAACTACCTACTTCACAAAAAATAACTGGATTTTTCAATTCTCAGAAAAATCTTTCCATTTGATATACAATTGAGAAAATGAATATCCCACAAGAGGTTATCGTGAACGATTGAAGATAGTGACTGAAGTTTATCTTTCAGCCGCAGATTATTCCACATCTGGTTTCATGAACATCATGTTCATATTTTCAAACAAAATATTAAAGTATTTGAAATAAGTTAAATACATTGTAAATAAATGAATCAAAAAATTCACTGCCTAATCTAAATATATAAAAGAATAACTAACTGACTGACATATCAACGCACAGCTCAAACTCCTGAGGCTAGGACCGTGAAAATTTGCATGTGGGTTTCTTTGACACTGTAGGTGGAGACTGGCTAGACGCTATAGTGTCACACAATCACAAAATTGCAACAAGTGTGGTGAAGGGGTTACTTGTGAAATTTTGTGACTTTTACTCCTAAGGTGGTAAAAAATGGGATGAAAGTTTGTATAAAAATCCGTCAATGTTCAAAGCTAGATGGATTCACATTAAAAAAAAACAAATTCTACGCGGACGAAGTCGCGGGCACTAGCTAGTCCCTAGATATTCTATTGAATTATTAATTAAATTCATATTAATGTAACTGTCAAATCATGAAATATATATGTACATATGTGTACTTCTACTTATTAACTTCCGGGTAAGTGCTCATGAGTATTGAAAATTTCCGAAAAATATTGCTGTTCATAGGAATATTGCCAAATTGAAGATTCTGATTGGTTTGAACACGTGGTATAAAATTTTCATATATATTAAATCATAATCCGTCGCAGTTACACGTGGGGAAGTTTCTATATGCAGTGGTTCCATTATTCCCAATTAGTCAAAATCATACTCCGATCTATTTCAACGTACAACTACCCCGATCGAAATGATATCCGTTGCACGATATTCGGAAGAGCATAAAAAAGCGGTTATATTGCTTCTACTGCCACGCAATTGCTTTTAGGTGGTTCATTTATTGTTGAATACACATCAATATGAATGGGGCAATATCCGTTCATTGGAATTACATCAACTGTGGTGTTTGTCATGAATACATATTTGGTTATGAATTAATGAATTTCGCTCCCAGTATCACCATTTCGAAATTCTACATAGTAAAAATAATTCCTTATTCATATAACTAGTGGTAAAATTTCTTAAAACGCATGCGAAACCTATTGGTTGGCAGCTGGGATAAGTGTTGCGACAAAACCTTTCGAAAATTCTCACTGATTATGAACCCCTGCTGGTTTAAACCAATCAATAGAGATTTTTTCGTGACAAAAATACTACCAGGAAACCAACTGTGCCATCATACGAAAGACATTCCGTAGTTATTTCCTGTTATGTTTTCTACTCCCAGCTGTCACTGCTTATTTTTTTATAAACATTTAAAAGTATTTTCTTTAATTTTCAATAGTTTTTGACTTCTAACTTGAAAATTAATGGAACAATCTCGATACTCTCAATGCAAAGAAAATGTGCCCAAGCACGACTCGATCGGATTATTAGTAACTGGGAAAAACCGGAAAAAATCTGCGTTTTTTTTTAAATTCAGAACACCGCCATTTTTCAAGTTTTGAAGCAGGATCTCTAGGACCTAGTATTGATTGATATGTACTTTATGTGTGAAAAACTTGGGAACTGTTGGATTAGTTTTGGCATAATTGCAATTTGATTTTTTTAATGCACAACGTGGTTGGATTGTGGCTATCTAAGATCTAGGAACGTAGTCGGAACGTAGCGCCCCCAAAGAAGTGTTTACCATTTTGGTAGCCGCCACGTGATAGAACCGTGTATATTAGGTGGCAATGGTTGTGTTCAAACACTTCAAAATGTTCCAGAATCGTGGCCGCTACGTTCCGTCAACTAAGAATGCTACTTTGGTTCAGTTCATAGAATAGAATATCAAAATGCATTTCTTCTGATGGGGAAAGTTCAGACATCGACAGATAACTAACTCATTGAGTATTTCACCATTTATTTGAGAAAAAATTGAGCATAATGATATATATATATATATTTATATATATATATATATATATATATACCGTCACAAATTGATTTATTTGCCATTCTATAGATTTCTTGATCAATTCAATTGCCTTAATAAATAAATGTAATGTGATTTTATTTTCCAGGCTGAAAAAATGCGAGCTGCTTGCGCTATAAAGCAATGGAAAAGTCTGCTGGTAGGATCAGTCGAGCAGTTTCAGGGAAAAGAAAAACTCATTATAATAATATCAACAGTTAGATCAAAGAACTCCCACAAATTCGAAGAAATAGACAAAACGTGCCAATTGGGCTTCCTCAAAAATCCCAAGGTAATATTTTATATTGGATCGTTTTTTCCTGTTTATCTTTTGTGCTTGTGCGCTATATTACCGTAACAGAAAATTGGAATTCTTTGAGGTTATTCCATGATTCGATAGGGGTGATGAAATTTCGTTTGAGGGATTTGGTTCTTAGACCAGGGCTGAAGCCTTTGAAAATGGTAAAAAGTGAAAAACAAAAATAGTAGGATGAAACCCATTGGAGAAGGAAGATAATATAACAAAAATTAAAGGAAAAATAATTTACGGGCGATCTAAGGTCGGGAAGTGGAAGGTGGTGAGTTTTTAAGGGTAAAAAACGGTTTATCTCGATTTTCGGCAAAAACTACAAGTCAGATGGAAAAAAGTTGAATGGCAAAGTTGTGGGTAATAAAAAGATCTACAACTTTTGTATTTACACTTTTCTCACATAACCTCAAAATTTATGTGAAAAATTCAAATAACCAAGTTTTTGGTTTTTCATTATCTTCTACAAAAAATTTTTTTTTTCACGAAATTCGGTGAAAACCTCTCTTATGTTCCAAACACACTGTAATTTTTTTTATTTAAAATATTTATTTTTTCACCTTATTTTGACCTAATATCGAAAAAGCACCCTAATTTTCAATCGAAAATTCTCCCGCCAAAATATCAGATTTTAAAAAAAAAAGCGGTGGGCTTTTTGTTCGTTGAAATCTCCACTTTCTGATGGTATGAAAAAAAAGTACATTACTATGGCAGAAAATGATAAGAAACGAAAAAAACTCGAATCCGAATTTGATAAGACATCTACAATATTTTGAGAAAGTTGTAGAATCTTCTTTAAATTATATGCATAGATGCCTATTCATTGCTATTTCAAGATAACTTATATACCTGTGTGACCTACGGAAAATTTTAGCCCCTCAAAAGGTATTTCATAGAGAAGTGGGGAAGGGGCTAGGAGGGTCTGGGCCTTACAACCTGTTATTTCTTTGCATTTTCTGAGAACATTTACCATAGTAATGTATTTTTTTCACACCATCGGAAAGTAGAGATTTCAACGAACAAAAAGCCCACCGACTTTTTTAAAAAACCCGATATTTTGACGGGAGAATTTCTGATTGAAAATTAGGGTGCTTTTTAGATATTAAGTCAAAATAAGGTGGAAAAATTAATATTTTAAATAATAAAATTACACTGTGTTAGGGACATAAAAAGGTGAGTTTTCACTAAATTTCGTGAAAAAAATTTTTTTTTAAAAGATAAAAATAAAAAACCAAAATCTTGGTTATTTGAATTTTTCACATACATTTTAAGATTATGTATATTTTTTTTTGGTTTAAAAAATTATCGACCTTGGTCTATCTTGTATAACGTTCTAGTATAAAGAGAAGCTAGAGGACTTGGCATAATAATATTGTTCGTACATGGAAAACTCCACATTTATTTGATCTCGGTTTCAGTCATTGAATGAAATACTATAAATTTGACGAGGATCTGGAACTTGCGAGGTTTTTTTCCCAGCATCACGCATTTTTTAACAAGCTTTTATTTAGTTTCACTTGTTAGTTTGTACTTTCGTTAGTTCATCAGTGTCAAATCTTGCAAGTGAACTTTGATCGTCCGATTGATTTGAAATTTGACAGATGTTCATAATTCCGTTGACAATGCATTATGAAGTTTTTGTTGGAGAAAAAAACAAAATGGCGGCTCCAAGATGGCGGAAGAGATTTGTAATTATGGTCCGATTTGATTCAAAATTGGTATGTGGGGGTTTGTGGAGTCGGAGATTATGAATATTTTGTAATTCATGAATTCAAGATGGCGGCTCCAAGATGGTGGACGAGTTTCTTGATTATGGTCCGATTCGATTCAAAATTTGTACGTGGTGGTTTTCGGGGTCGGAGATTATGCAATGTTTGTCAAATTTCATAAATTCAAGATGTCTGCCCCAAGATGGAGAACGAGTTGTGTGATTATGGTCCGATTCGATTCAAAATTGGTATGCGGAGGTTTTCAAGGTTGGAGATTATGTAATTCTTGTCAAAATTCATAAAAATTCATTTAAGATGACAGCCCTAAGATGGAGGACTATTTCTGTGATAATGGTCCAATTCGATTCGAAATTGGTATGCGGGGGTTTTCGTGGTCGGAAATTATGAATTTTCTGTAAAAATTTATAAATTCGAAATGGCGGACCCAAGATGTAGGACGAGTTTTCTGATTATGATCATATTTCATTCAAAATTGGTATGTGGGGGTTTCAGGTTTGGAGATCATGAACTTTTGGTCAAAATCTATTAATTTGAAAGGGCGACTTCAGGATGACAGACGAGTTCCGTGATTATGGTCAGATTCTATTCAAAATTACAGGGAAGAGACCTTGTATCAGAAATGACCAGATTGAGGCCAACTAACTAAAAAGCAAAAAAAAAAATAACCAATAAAAAAAAATTAAAGACAAGCTTTTATTTAAGCCGTGTACTAAAACGTATAAAATAAATTCATGTCATCGTTGACAATAATTTACCTATTTTTTGTTGAATTATTTGGTTTCAAAAAGCTTGTGGCGCGAATTGTAATAAAATTAATACTTCGACAAGTTGTTACCCACCAACCATCCATTGTCAAATGAAATTAATTGGTATCTAATTTCATGAATACTTTGTGAAAATCAAATACTTCGACAAGTTCTTACTTACCAACTAATCACTGCCCAATCAAATCAATTGGTAACTACTTTTATGAACACTTCTTAAAACCAAATAATTCAACAAAAAATAATTAAATCATTGTCAGCGATGACTTAAATTCATTTTATACGTTTTGCATTCGTTGAACTAGACTGAACGGCAAAAAATACTTTCGACACAAATACATGGCTGGTAGTTTCCGCAAAACAGGGTGTTGAAGTGGAAAAATTATGGTTTCCTCTCCTATTTCTTGAATATGAGCGAAGCGTATCGTAGAAACCATATAAAGTATACTCTGATTGATTTGGATTATAGAAATAAAATAGATGAAGCGCGATGTACTCAAGCAGGCATGACCACTTAAACGAAATAAAGAAAGGTATACCATGATTGAGTGATTTTTTGTTGCTAATTTATTCCTCCATCAGAATTTACGGCACTTCTGGCATTAGAAAAAATCGAGACTTTGCTAGCATCTTCGTTATTTCTTGACAGAAACCGGAATTGTGTACACCATTACATAGTGCAACAAAAATTCTTAGGGTGGGCAAATTTGCAACAAAAAAGCCGTGAATATTGGTCATACGATTTCTGATTTTGTCATACTACAAAAATGCTGTGCTAGCTTAACGTTTGGGTAGCAAAAACACTTATTGGACATACCCATTATCTGTAATGAATAAGAGTAATATGATTGATTCCTTCTATGAAATTTCCTTTTTTTCAGCGATTCAACGTGGCGTTGACGAGAGCACGAGCTTTGTTGATCGTAATTGGTAATGCCAACGTCCTCAAAGCAGATAGTAACTGGTCTAACTTCATCAGATATTCCGTCGATAATAAATCACTTGCGGGTAAAAGATTCAACTTGAATGATGATGAGGAGTGATTCGGGAAATTAATCATGTTGCTGCCATAGGTAAAGCAGTGGAAGTTTTGAAAAAATGTGTTGTTTTATGTTGTTTTTTAGTTTTTTATATCTACATATTGTTTCAACATTTATTAAAGTGTTGTTGTTTCAGCAGATGTTGTTTCATTAATTGGCGTTAGAGAAAAAATTGGTTATGTTAGTTGGGTATTTTTGGTTCATCGCCGATGATCCTTTTTTATTTTATGGTTTGGCAATACATAATTCCATATTCCTTATTTCAGATTCAATAATATGAGCAAATCACAAAACATGAACCTGTAGCAGATATCTTAAATCATTCGACTGCATTTTAAAGCCAAAGCTTATCAATCGCGATATAATTCAAAAAAATTGCCATTCTATAAAACATAATTTATATTATGTTAGCACGAAAACACCCGAAGCGTTTCCTCATTTTAGATATACACAGTCTTTGACACTTGATGACATATGTTTTCCCGACTCCTGATTGGCGGCTTCAGAATCCAACCAGATTTGAAATCAACTACTTATTCATTCATTCATACGACGACGAGTGATTTCACTTGTGTTCTACTCTTCAAATTACGCACGTAACTGTGTGTTTGGTTGTAAAATCCAGCACAAGACAATCAGCCAATCCGAAAACAGTTTTCGAATCTGTTCGTAGACAGCTCTGTAATGCACAACAACAGGCACATGTGGGAAACTTGGAAACACTAAATAGATAGAATGAGAGTATGTTGGCGGACAGCACCATTAGCATGTAGGCCTCTCTATCGGGCCCGTTATGCACCCACCGATGCTGGGAATCGGTTCAGCTTTGAAGGTAACCTATTTCGCGAGAGAAGGCCAGCCTTCTAACCGATACCTTTCTGACACTCTCCGGTTTCAGAGCGATCCACATATGTAGTTGACATTGACAGATTGCTATTGTCATTATTGGAATATAGTTCCTTATCGCGCGTTGCGAAAGAGGGCTAGATGGAATAAATTAAGACCAAAAGTTGTAACGAGACTTTCGCTATGGTTGTCAGCCGTGCGGCGTGCGCGTGTTTCTCTGTCTGTCTCTCTCTCTCTCTCATAGAAAGCAAGCCAGTTATTTTCGTTTCGTCTTTCTATTTCACATTGAACAGTGTGGTGTCGCGACGATTATTTCTGTTTTTTGTACATAATAAATAATAAAAAATAATAACAATAATGAATCCTGACAGTGTTTCTGCACAAGTTCCGGATATTGCTGATGGAGTTAGGTGAGTAGAGATTTTATACAGACAATAATAAATGCTTATGTATTTTTAGCAAGTACGCATTATAACCTCTCTTTACTATTGTGCTAAACAAGTCATACGCGTTATAATCTCTCCATTATTGTGTGTTTAGCAAGTGTACGCGTCATAACTTTAATAAATTCAAAAGCAAATTATATTTTAATATCACAATATCAATGCGTATGTATTAAGCAAGCCGTGCGTGTTCTAACCTATACGCTGTTGTGTTTACAAAGACGAGAGAGTATATATATATATATATATATATATATATATATATATATATATATATATATATATACACTGTGTCCGTAAAGTATGGAACAAATTCATTTTTAGCTAAACAGGTCATTTTAAGAAATAATCCTGAAACACGTCGATTTTTTATGTTAATTTACCGTATTTTAAAATAATAATCTAATATACAGGGTGAATTACGTTCGAGTAATGACGTCACCGTCATTTTTTTTTAGGAACACCCCCATTTTGTCTCAATTTTCGGATTACTCTAGCTGAGCTGATTCCAAAAATGTATCACATGTTGATTCCAATTGGTACAGGGTGGACAAAAATACAATAGTTTTGTGTGCGCTCATAAAGTAACGAGTAACATTCTTTATTAGGTAAATTAACAATATTATCAAAAATACTTATTGTCTAGCAGACAGAATATGCTGGAATACATGACTTGATAAATGTTCGAACTGCAGCCCTTGCTGTATTTGACAGTAACCCAAACGGTGTACAAATTCTTGTTGAACCTTGTGTATGGTTTCTTGCGTAATATTGTTTATTTCTGTTCGAATTTTCTCTTGTACATCTGCAATATTTGCTGGTTTCGTTTTATAAATAACATTCTTCAGATGGCCCCACAGAAAATAATCCAAAGGATTTAAATCTGGTGACCTCGCTGGCCATTCAGTGGGTCCACGTCTACCAATCCACCTGTTCGGAAAAATTTCATCTAGGTACCTTCTAACATCTACAGCATAATGTGGAGGTGCACCATCCTGTTGAAACCATAAACTTTCATCAAAACCTCCAGGATTACGTCTGCTGGGAAACAAATTACGTAAAGTAGGTACGAGATACCCCCTTAAAAACTCAAGGACGTTGCCCCGTTTAAATTACCTTCGAAAAAGTAGGGTCCGATGATTCGATTTCGTAAAATTCCAGCCCATACATTTACCTTTTGAGGGTATTGTGTAT
Organism: Gonioctena quinquepunctata; assembly: GCA_018342105.1. Taxonomy (NCBI): domain Eukaryota; kingdom Metazoa; phylum Arthropoda; class Insecta; order Coleoptera; family Chrysomelidae; genus Gonioctena; species Gonioctena quinquepunctata. Next base: position 17,573 of record JAFIRS010001192.1, read on the forward strand.
GATGCTCACGCATCCAGTGGGGGTTTTCTTTTGCCCAGTATCTACAATTCTGACGGTTAACCTCACCATTCAACATGAAAGTGGACTCATCAGAAAAAATAATGTTTTGTATCAAGAGAGGGTCTCGGTGACATTTATCCATCATTTCTTCGCAAAATTGGAGTCTTCTATCGGGATCATCTTCGTTTAATTCTTGCACAAGTTTGATTTTATAAGGATGCCATTTTTCAAGCTTCAATAGTTTGTCTTCCGTTGTTTTGCTAACACCGATATAGCGACTAACTTTACGAACAGAAGTGTGCGCATCTTCTTCAAAACTCAGTAAAACATCTAATGCTGTATCAGCATTTGCAGGGGGACGACCTGATTTGCGAACATTTTCAACATTACCAATTTCTCGAAATTTCATTTCAATCTTACTGACTGTTGAACGCGTTATAGGTCTTTCTGGATATTTATCATTAAACAAATTGCACACTTCCATCTGAGTTCGCGATCTGTCTCCATACCCAATCATCATAAGTATTTCAATTCTTCGTTTTACACTTAACTCCATTTCTACTTCCAATTAAATCTAAGCAATCATTCGAATATTCACGAATACCAAAAATATTGTAGTACTAAACTGTCACTGAACATCAATAAATTACTAAACAAATAATGACATTTCCCAAAAAAGTAGACGACTATGTTTTTTATAAATAGATAAGAAATATTTTTTAAACATGCTTGGAAACAGCTCATTTTTATTACTCTAAACATGTAGCAAACTACGGGGTGTTACATTTAAACCAATTGCCGCTAGACAATAAGTATTTTTGATAGTATTGTTAATTTACCTAATAAAGAATGTTACGCGTTACTTTATGAGCACACACAAAACTATTGTATTTTTGTCCACCCTGTACCAATTGGAATCAACATGTGATACATTTTTGGAATCAGCTCAGCTAGAGTAATCCGAAAATTGAGACAAAATGAGGGTCTTCTATTTAAAAAAAATGACGGTGACGTCATTACTCGAACGTAATTCACCCTGTATATTAGATTATTATTTTGAAATACGGTAAATTAACATAAAAAATCGACGTGTTTCAGGATTATTTCTTAAAATGACCTGTTTAGCTAAAAATGAATTTGTTCCATACTTTACGGACACAGTGTATACATATATATACACACTCTGTTGTGTTTACAAAGTCCCGCGCATCTATGACGTGTACGAAAGAATAGACAGACAGAGTGCATATATATATATATATATATATATATGTATATATATATATATATATATATATATATATATATATATATATATATAAAAAATATTATTATAACTTAAAAAAAAAAAAATTTATTACAATTCCTTCACTAATTAATCGAAAGGAACTTCGTTCCATCCGGGTGTCCCTTGACACCTCTCAAGTTTTTTTTTTGTTCTCCGACATCCGTCACAATAATTACATTTTATGAAAGGATGGAATTATATACAGAGTGATGACTAACCAGAACTATAAAAAATAATTCATATCATGTGACAATAAATAATTAAAGTAGATAATCATATTAATTAACTGTTAATAGTTGAAGTAAGGTGGGTAATCAAGTATTTTGTAAGTAATCAAAAATTGAATGGGTAGTAATTAGTAGATTTCAGACACAAAAAATTTAAAAATAAAAACTTTTTAACAAAAAAATAAACCGACGAAAAACGGAACTGAAAAGCAAAAAATAAAAGTCTTAATAACTAAGCTCCTAAACTAATGTAAGTAACTAATTTCGAGTCGGCGCCAAACAATCAACGATTTACTTCAAAAAAATGATCAAAATGTCATCGTGCATCTCGATGCCATCATTTTACGCTTTACCTAACTCATTAGCTTATTTGTTTGGGGCCGACTCAAAATTAGTTAGTTAGTTCAGAAGCTTAGTTATTAAGACTAAGAAGGTTTATTTTATTTTTTGCTTTTCAGTTCCGTTTTTTGTCGGGTGAATTTTTTGTTAAAAAGTTTATGTCATAATAATAATCACAACAAAATGTTGATGGAAAATTAAATAAAAGGACTGTATAAACTCAACTTCGGGTGAATCACAGGGGCTACAATTCTGTTTCATTTTTCGAGCATAATTCCCATGTGCAGAATAGAGAATTTTCGATTTTTTTATTCAAGTAACATAAAATTTCAAAAAATCAAAGCATATTGCTGGAGATCCGACCAGCTTCTGTGAAACCCATTTATTGCTGAAGAGGGAAACATTCTCAATTGAAAATTGAATAGAAAGATTTTATGAACATCATGTTCATATCAGCAAACAAATCAATTTATTTATTGTACTATCCAGGATATTGTCCTCATCTCGTAACAGCAATTTAGTTTCAATATATTCTCCCTCGATTTATTCCAGAAACTCACATGAGATGCATCCAGTCCCTATAACATATTTTCCTTCAGATTCTAGATTGTCTCGAGTGCGACATCTTGCAATTCAAATCCCAACTGCGATAAAAATAAGTCGTTTCATTTCAGCTTCTCCAATATCCAGGAAATCAAAGAAATCGTAGAAAATTCATAGGAAGCCTTGTGAATGGAATGCAAATCACCACCGTGCATATCGGAGTCATTATTACGCCCTATAGAAAGCAGGTAATTTTCAGTGGATATAGCGGCTCGATACACACGCTCTCGCGAGTGAAATACGATCTCAATCAGAGATAAATTTAGTAGACAAATGATGGATATGTATCGTTCATCACGATTACTTTGAAATAAATCCACCGTAGGTCTTAATTATTCATCACTTGACTGTCAGTGGAATATAAATAGACACATACGTAACTAGCTGGTACCCGCGAATTCGTCCGTGTGGAATTTGTATTTTTACAAGCTTTTATTTAACTTGCTTCGTTCCTATGTCGTTCGTTCCGTCATTATTTCCGGTTCAAAATTTGTAATCTATTTTTGGAGAACTTGCCGACATTCGATTGGGCTCAAATTTGGCAGGTGTTCATAATTCCGGTGACAGTCCATTTTGCAATTTTTGTTAGAGAAAAAATGAAATGGCGGCACCAAAATGGCGGACGAGATTTTTAATTATGGTCCGAATCGATTCAAAATTGGTATGTATGGGTTTTCGGGGTCGGAGATTTGTGATTATGGTCCGATTCGATTCAAAATTTGCCATTTGGGGGTTTTAGATGAGGACGGAGATTATATTTTTTGTCAAAATTTATAAATTCAAGATGGCGGCTCCAAGATGACGGACAAATTTTGTAATTATAGTCCGATTCGATTCAAAATTGGTATGTGGGGTTTTGGGGTCGGAGATTATGAATTTTTGGTCAAAATTTATAAATTCAAGATGGCGGCTCCAAAATGGCGGAGGAGTTTTGTGATTATGGTCCGATTCTTTAAAAATTTGGGGGTTTTGGAAAAATATATGAAATTGAAATGGAGGCTCATGGATTCTTTTAGAGAAAAAACAAAATGGCGCTCCAAGATGGCGGAAGAGATTTAGATTTTTGGTCCGATTCTATTCAAAATTGGTGTGTAGGGTTTTTCAGGGTCAAAGATTATGAATTTTTCTCAAAAATTCATAAAAACAAAATAAAGGCTCCAAGATGGCCAATGATCTCTGTGTTTATGGTCCGATTCTATTCTAAATTGGTATATAGGGGTTTACAGATCGGAGATTATGAATTTTCTTTCGAACTTGGCAAATCAAGATGGCGGATGAGTTTTGTAATTATGGCCCGATTTGATTCAAAATTGGTATGGTGGGGTTTTTGGGGTCGGAGATTATGAATTTAGTCGAAGATTATTGATTTCGGTTAAAATTCATAAATTGGAGATGGCACCCGCAAGATGGTGGATGAGTTCATCTTTATATGGTCTCCTCATTGAAGGACTAGATACCTCAGAACTTACAGGAAAAAAAGGCCTCATAATAACGATGCTTTAACAAACATGCATAGATTAAGACGTACCTACTTGAGTACTAAAAAGCACAAAATAAAATAATGAATAAAAAAATTTTTTAAAGACAACCTTTCATTCAAATGCACTAAAAAGTAAAACATAATTGCTTTGGACGTGTAACGTAGGTTATTCTGTGAGTTATAGATTCAAAAGCTTGTCGCTTTTGTATCAAACTGAAAACTTTGGGAGGCAAGATTTTGAATCTATAACTCACGGAATAACCCACGTCACACGTCCAAAGCAATTATTTTTAAATTTTAAGTGCATTCGAATAGAAGCTTGGCTTTGAAAAGTTTTTAAATTGATTATTGTAATTCTATATATGTTTTTCTTTCTGTTCTGTGACTTTTGCCGCTTCCCGTTATCTCGTTATCCCGTATCCCGTTATCTCATTTATTCATTCGTAACATATGTTTCAAGTACTAATTTTAATAACCCCAACTCCTAAAAATTAAGGGTACTCCTATATGAACTTTCAACTCCCATTCTAACCCCTTTTGGGTTGAATGTTCAAAAACCCTGAGATAGAGGTTTCCTTATTTGGAAAGAGAAGCCCAAATACCAATTTCTATGAATCTTATTCCGAAACTACCCCTCTTTTCGCCCCTTTAGCGATGGAAATTAAAAAAAAACTTTCTGAGTGCTCTTACTATGTAATATTTCATTTGCATGACTTCAAAAAACAAAGAATATTGTTTCCAATCTTCGCCGAGCGAAAGTATTCTTCCACTATTGATTTTGATCTTTTGCAAGATGGCACTTCTTGTTTTAGGAAGGTGGAGTAATGGTATATTGTTTTCTTGATTTCAGAATGAATATATATATATATATATATATATATATATATACATGCAGTCAAAATTATGTAACAAATTCGATATTTCGCAAGCCATGTACTTATGACAAAAATCCTGAAATAGGTCGATTTTTATTTTAAAATGCCGATTTTTTTATGTATATTCTAAAGAGGTTATGTCACTGGTTTTGACATGGTGACGTAATCGGTAATTTTTTTAAATTGGAATAGATGTCTTGTGATACCTCACTCAAAGGCCTTTCAATACTGCATTCAATGATAATAATTAATTGGATATTTTTTTACAGGATGAACAAAAATTAATATTTTATTTCAATAAGAGAATAACTTTATATCCAACAAAATAGAACAGTTAAATAAGATGTTAGGAATGCCATCCACCAGTCTCTTGACAATGAGCAAATCTACGGACACATTCCTCTTGCACATTGCGAATAACTTCCGGAGTAATTCTGTTAATTTCGATTCTAATTCGATTTTTCAACTCTTGTAGATTTTGCGGCCTATCTACATAGACCTTCGAGTTCAAATAACCCCACAAGAAAAAATCCAAGGGCGTAAGATCTGGAGATCTTAGGGGCCACTCTATCGGTCCGCGTCTACCAATCCACCTCCAGTTATTCAAAAACTCGCGAACATCACGTGCATAGTGCGGGGGTGCACCATCTTGTTGCAACCAAATAATTTCATTTGGTGAGTTAGGATTGTTGGCGCTTGGAAAAATATATTTTTATTATTATTACATTATGATTATGAAATTCTTGTATTGTCATCGGTCCTTGATATGTGTAACAAATTTCAGATTATTCGGAAGATTGGGTGTGGGTGAATATTTACTTCCAAGATTTTATTACATTGTGAGTTATTTAGTTACAAGTAAAGATAATAAAAGCGTGTTAAAAAATGCAAAATTTTACTTTTTTGAGCCAAGGCTCTAATCCCTTAGACTGCCCTGGCAGACTAGTGAGTCAGTGCTCTACTACACCAATGGATCCTTTCCAAATATTAATAGTTAGCTATTTCCTAGTCTAAAATGGAAACAAAAGACAATCACAAATTAATGCCATAATAGGCAAGTTGGTGGCAAATAAATGTCAGTTGAAATATCAACAAATATTCTTCACAAATTCTAAGTGAAAAGGTTCTTAAAGTAAACTATGGCTACTTTAAGTGAAACCCAACGCATAGAAATTTTAATTTTTATTGGATGCGGAGATAGAACCAGAACTCAGCAAGAGGTATGCGACTTGTTCAATGCGAAGTATCCAAATAGACCTATCAGTCGTTCAATAGTCAGTAAGATTGAGAAAAAATTCAGAGAAACTGGTCATGTCAAACATATTCCGAATGCTGGATGTCCTAAAATAGAAGAAAACGTGAAACTTGATGTTCTATTGGGTGTAGAGATTTTTGTCAAAAGTACATGGCTTGCGACATATCGAATTTGTTCCATAATTTTGACGCGCACTGTATATATAAATATATATTTTGCTAACTAGTTAGGTACAAAATTAGGGATATTGGGGAGAGCAGCAATGAAAAAGTAAACTTTTTAAGGTTTATCCAAGCTTTCGGAAATAATTATTTCCATCATCAGGGAGACTACAATAGATGAAAAAACCAATAGTAATACATATTTAGGTGCGAAACATTATGCTACTTCCAACTTTGTTAATGTTGGTTTAGATGAGGTTGAACATATTCATCTAACATAGTGATACAAAAGAAAAAAACGCTGATCAAGGAATAAAACGAAGTTCAAAGGCTAATGAAACCACATTAGCATTGTTAAAAATAATATAAATATAAATGTGTACTCTATGTGGTGTGACAAGTGAAACTGGCAGGTTAGGAATAAATCCCGCAATTATATTTGAGCCAACAATACCTGACAGGTGTCACTTGGAAATTGTTACAGTGGTGCCAACTGTTAGATTAGTACAAACTGATGTTAAACGGTGGCGGTAGTGTTAAAAAAAACTATCATTTATATCTGATTGATATCTAAAGATAATAAATAAGAGTTGATCTCACTCAAATGGTTAATATCTGTTTTTTTATACATACAATTATTTTCTTCGGATATGTTTTTTTTTATTCTTTCCGGTAGGTATTAGCACTCTGAGAGGTTTGCTCCAAGTTCGAGGAAGACCACAAGCCGTCCTGATTATTGGAAAACCATGAAACAGCTGTAGGCGGATGGTGGGCTCCCTTGAAGTTGAAAGAAATTTCTCTTTCTTCTTTTGCTGTTGTTTGCGTTACTCACTAGAAGCTTGACTTTTAGTATTGTGGTTTGGACTATACTGACAATTTTTGGGTCGCATCTATTATTTTTGTGCATTATATATATTATATATATATGTATATATATAATATATATATAATATATATATATTTTATGAAGAAGAAAAACTCGAAGTCGTCTCCACAATATAATATTAACAATCGATTAGATAAATACCATCGATTAGGTGAACATGTTTCGAACCTCTATAGGTTCATCATCAGCAGATAATAAAAGTATTATGGAGATGAAAAAATAGTTTGTAGGTTAATGATATAAAATTATTTTAATTCCAATGTTCACAACTTGGACCATATGGAAAGTTGGGATTTCCCTTTCAAGGGTTGTGTCCCATTTTCAAATTTGGGAGGGAGGGAGGTATATATATATATATATATATATATATATATATATATAAATAATTTTTTCAAGGACGTGGATGCCATATTTTTCAAGCAAATGAAACCAAATTTGGCAATGCCATATTTTTCATCAATACTTCGGATAAGTCCGAAGATGGGCCAAATCAGTCCAGTAGTTTCAAAACGGCGGCTCTCATTTTCATATCAATATCGGCAAACAATAAGTCTCTTGATAGAGTTTCATGAGCTCCACATCTTTTATTCGAAAAAAAATTCTCCAAGATGTACACACCAAAATAAATCGCTGTGAATTACATTTCATAGGAATTAATTATTTTTGTTTACCCTATATGCTCGTTTTACTTGAGGATCATTCGCTCGTGTCAACTAGATATCATTTGAGTTTTTCTTCTGCCGACAAACAGAACGTCATTGTATTTTAACATTTCTCGAATTCAAAGTTGAATAAATAAATATTAGTTATATTCGTTAACTAGCTTGGTGGCAATTTCAGAATCAATTGATAAATTCTGAAATCTACCTTTCCGACTGGCCGCGTTATCGTTTTATTTTTATATTTTTTTCTCATACAAAAGATCAGAAGGGAATTTAGTTTTGATTATAAATATTCTTTACCAATTGTATAAATTTTTTTCACACCACCCTACCCAAGAATGCCATAACTCAATATTCATTGTGTTAATGAAAAATATAACATTTGTTTTCATGAAGTTGAAAATTTGATGATTCCATCTCAAATATCTATCAAAATATTCTCTAAATATTTTTTTATTCCCGTCTCATGAATTTGGTTACTATTAGTTTCCGAATTTAAGACGATTTAACAAAATTTGTAGTTAGTAAATTCTTTTCAAACCAGATTTTCTTTTCCTTAAACCTTTCAATTTCATTTTAATTCAGTCCAAATAGAAGCACTATGAAAGATATATTTGTTTTCATTATATATCAAGGAGATTATTGAGATGAATACTGAATAAACTTGAAACACTACTTTGAAGTGAATAATTGACTAAACTTGAAATTTTACATGTTATATTTCACTGGAAATACAACTTTGTATCAATTCTTTTAACACTCCTCAGAAACCAAAGAGGTACTAAATCCAAATACTTTGGAAAAAGCAACAAATACATCCAATGAGTTATAAATTTGCTTAGTGGATGATACATCGCATGTTCAGCATTTTTTCCGAAATCTATACTATTCATCAGATAAAAATTCATATTGATTTTGAAGTAATTGGCCTTTATTTTTTCTTTTAATTTTTATCACAACTTTCATATATTGATTTTATAATACTCATTTCGAAAAAAAAAAACCGAAAAAATCCCACAGAGCTGGAATTCAGTATCATAATAAATGAACTGTTGAAAGTCGCGAATGATTCGACATTGTTTTTTACAAATTGTTAGCGTAAACATTGTTATGAAATAGTTTGTAGTTTATGTTATTCTCTGACTAGAAAGTTTCCATTATACGCATCTTATTCCACTCCAGTAGGCATAATCCACGATCCCTTCTGATCAAACAGAGATAGTTTTCTATTAATTGAAAAAATTATCAAGTCAAGTCAGGTGATTCTTATATCTCCCACCGCCTTTAAGCAGGAGCAATTTTACTCTTACGAGTGTATTCTTGGTAAATTAATCAACTACACAAACTCAAATAAAAGAACTCAATATGCATTTTTGTTCACTGCGGGCAAGCACTCTGAACTGACAGTACCCTTCCTCCCAATTTATCTGGAAATTGGAATAGCGAAACAAGGACTATAAAAAAAAGTTAATTCAAAATTCAAAAAACCCGACTGCGTAAAAAAGGTGGAAAGATGACCAGAAAATATGGTCAAAAAATTATGTTTTAACAGGTTAACTATTAAACTTAATACTGTAAACAATCTCACGCAGTCAGAGGCATCTTCTTTAATTCAAAATGAAGTTATATGATGGCCTCCGACTGCGTGGGATTGTTAACAGTATTAAGTTTAATAGTTAACCTCTTGAAACATTATTTTCTGACATTATTTTCTGGTCATCTTGTTTCTATTTTTTTTAGAGTTCACTTTTTACGAAGTCGGGTTTTTTTGATTTTTAAATTAATTTTTTTTATTTTACACTTTTTAGTTAGGATTTTTTACAATCAAGCGTCTGGTTGATGCCATATTAAATTTTGATTATTACTGTCATGTCTTTATTCACAATAGATAGATAGATAGATAGATAGATAGATAGATGGAATTTATTGACTACGTGACACATATATAAAATACATTTGTAGTAAGTCGGGCGAGGTGGGTAAAATTAAAATTATAATTAAAATTAAAATTCAAATTATCTGCCGTAATGAAATGGAATTATTTGAATTTATAACATATTAGAGACTAATTTCAAACAGTAGACAGATTTACAATACTAAAAATAAATACACATTTATGGAGTCATAAAACACCCATGAATAGCACTGTGACAAGCGGTTAAATATCGAATATCTTCGATTCCATGAACTCGTTTATGGAATAGAAACAACTTTCGAGGAGAGCCTCTTCTATTGTATATTTAAATTTGATTATGTTCATATTCTTGACTTCAGAAGGCAATTTATTGTACAGTTTTATGTCTAGTGAATTACGTGCAGATGTGGTTAGTCTATATCTCGGATTAACTATTTTACTGCAATTTCTAGTGTTATAAGAATGATTATCAGAATCAATAGCATAAGTTCTTGGGTTTTTATGAATATCCAGGAGAGAATGGAAAATGTAAATAGAGGGTAGAGGCATTATTCCCGAAATATTTGGCGACACGAGTCTCTAAATATTTGGCGACACGAGTCTCTAAAACCTGCCCTGGCAACAATTCTTACAGCTTTTTTTTGTAGAACGAATACCTGATTAGAGTAACTTGAGTTGCCCCATAGTACAGTTCCATATGTGATATGTGAGTGAAAGAGAGAGAAATATGAGATTTTGAGTATATCTGGGCTTAGAACTTTTGCGAGACGTCTAAGGAGAGATAATTGACTAGAGAGTTTTTTACAAAGTTTTTCAATATGGCAAGTCCATTTCAATGTTTCATCCAAAATAATGCCCAAGAAATTTACAATAGATCCTTCATTCAGTGAGGAATTTGTCGAAAATGTGATGGATTGTGTTTTACAACGATTTTGTTTGAAATGATTGGGGACCAGCCATTGTTCAATTTTAGTGTTAGACACTTCCATTTGGTACTTCAACTCATCGTGATTTGGGTTAGCCCCATAAAAGGTTGCATCGTCTGCAAACTTAACACCGTTCAACGGATTCATATAATCAAAGATATCATTGATGTATATAATGAACAGAAGCGGACCTAACACCGAACTCTGTGGTACACCGTGTTTAACTGTTGAGCTCACTGAATGGGCTTCTTTCAAAAAGACTGATTGTGATCTGTTAGAGAGGTAAGATTTGAAGAAATAATTTGCTACCCCCCTAATGCCATAATATTCGAGTTTGTCAAGGAGGGTACTGTGTGAAACACAGTCAAAGGCCTTGCTCAGGTCACACATGGTAACTGCCGTGTGCTTACCCTGTTCAAGACCCTCGACTATGTCATGAATTAATTTGGCAGTAGCTTGAATTGTGGAACGATTCTCCCTAAATCCAAATTGATTGTTATGAAGTAGGTTGAATTTCTCAAAATATTTGGATAGTGATTTTTTGACAATTATTTCCACAATTTTACCTATTATGGGGATAATGGAGATAGGGCGATGGTTTTCAGGAAGATTTACATTGCCTTTTTCGAAGATCGGGATCAGCTTACTCGCTTTCAAATTATTTGGGAATTTACCCTGACTAAAGCAAAGGTTTACCAGACATGCGAGTGGTTTTGCAAGAATATCACCCACATGTTTCATCATCTGGGTGTTCAGATCATATATATCACAAGACTTACTATTTTTGAGTTCATTTATAGCAGTGATGATGTCCTCTGGTGTTACGGGAACAAGAAAAAAAGAGTCCTTCGGTCTGGGTTTGGAATTCAAGAAATCGAGGCCTCTATGTTCGTGAAGGGGAGTTCATTTATTATATTTTCTGCTACTTTTGAGTAGTAATCACTGAATTCGTCCGTCGTCAAGTCACAGTGGGTGTTGATACTCTGACTACTCTTGCGTTCATAATTGATTAACCTCCAAGAATCTCTACTGATATTGGTAGATTTTTGGATATAATCATCATATGCCTTCCTTTTTGCACATTTTAGAGAAGAATTGTAGTGCTTTCGGTAAGACTAAAAAAATTCTATACGTTGTGGGTTCCTGGATGAGGCACTGATGGTTTTCAATGCCGACAATATGGCGTCTGGTTGTCGCCATATTGAATTTTTATTATAACTGTCATGTCTTTATTCACAATAAGGCGTCTGGTTGTCGCCATGTTGAATTTTGATTACTGTCATTGACATTGAATTCAAATTACTATCAGTGACACTCGCAAGATCAACACAATTTGATTGACGTAACAATCATCAAAATCGGACCACGCGTTTGCTCTCTAGAGCACCACAAAAGAACAAACATACATACATGATAAACACATTATCCTCCTTTGCGTCGCGCAGTCGGGTAAAACGTGGTCTGATTTTCGTCGTTTGTTTGACTCCTTCTTTGGTTCTAAAAATACATAATTGTTTCACAATACATGCGAAATATGATTATTTTTAAGTCGTAGATGAGTTTCTATATGCAGTGGTATCATAATTCCCACTTACTCATAATCCCATCCCACTCTGATTTATTTCAAGGTACAATTCCCCTGATCGAAATGCTTTCCGTTGCACGATATTTGGGAGAGCATAAAAAGCGGGAATTTGCTTGTATTGGCACGAAATTGCTTTTATGTAGGATGGTGCATTGATTGTTCTGAATGAACATCAATATGAATAGTGCATTATCCATTCAATGGAATGACATCAACCGATGGTGTTAGTTTTGTATGCATATTTGAAATAATGAATTTCGCCCCCACCATTACCAATGTTTGATGGAGTTTTTGAGAAAATTCTTCATAGAATATGTATGTGAACCATTTCCATTTGAAATAATTCGAAATGAAACAAATATTTTGAAATAATGAGATCCCGGGATCGATTCCTGCTCGAAGATGTTTGTTTTCTTGAATTTAAAAATTTGTCTGCATTGCCACAATTTTCATTTACTTATATCCAGGGTGTTAGTGAATAAGTGCGACAAACTTCAGGGGGTGATTCTGCATGAAAAAATAATGATAGTTTGCTATATAACTTTTGTCCGCAAATGCTTGGTTTTCCGAGATACGGGGTGTTAAAGTTTTTCTTAAAAACTGGCTATTTATTTATTGCTCTGAAAGCGGCCGAGATATGCAAATGAAATTTGGTGAGTTTCAAGAGGTTTTTATTGCGCATTTTTTGACATGAAATTAAGGATGTTATGTTCATCATTGGCGCACATACAGGTAATGATCTCAATTATTTTAAAGAAGAAAATGATACGCCACTGAGATATTCCAAATTTTTTGAATTCCTCGTTCAAATTGTGACAAAAAATCTCTCCTGCCTTTTTTATGTATGGGGCGCCGTTTTTATGCAAAAAAATGAAACATCTTAACGCGTATTTGTCATTACTTCAATACATTATCTAGTAGCGATGCTAGTAGGCTACTGTCAATATTCTGTTGAATACGAATATCACAACAAATGTCAAATTAGCGTTTCTTCATTTCTAAGCTGACTGCAAGCGCCCTCGAGAAGTACGAACTGTGCAACTAGAAGAAGCAGTTCTCGAGTTAATTTGCGGAGTCACCTGAAACAAGTACTCGAAAAATTGCCAAGATACTTAATGTTAGCAACTTCACTGTATTTAAAATTCTTAAAGAACAGCAATTGTATCCGTTTCATATTCAACGTGTGCAAGCTCTACTACCTAGAGACTTTTTTTCGCGCCTAGTTTTTTGCCATTGGATTCTTCATCAAATCGCTCTAATTCCTAATTTTTAAATATCGTTTTGTTCACTGACGGGGCTAATTTTGCACGATAGTGTATACGAAATTTCCATAACAATCACCTCTGGGCTGAGGAAAATCCACATGGAATCTTTGAAGCTCATTTTCAGCATCAGTTTTCAGTGAATGTATGGCTTGGGGTACTTGATGATCATTCAATCGGTCCATATTTCCTTCCACAACGACTAACAGACGGCTCCCACCTCGAATTCCTACAGGAAGAGTTACCTGTTCTTTTTAAGAAATTCCTCTACAGCTGAGTCAACACTTCTGGTTCATGCATGATGGTGCACCAGTCCATTTCAGCATTATTGTACGTAATCACTTAGATACAGTATATCCAAATTGTTGGATAGGTAGGGGAGGTACGGAACATTGGCCTGCTTGATCTCCGGATTTATATACTTTAGATTTTTGCATTTGGGGTTTTCTTAAGTCATTAGTATTTTAAAATTTAGTTAGTTATTTAAAATTCTTAAAGAGCAGCAATTGTATCCGATTCATATTCATCGTGTGCAAGCTCTACTACCTAGAGACTTCTTTCCGCGCCTAGTTTTTTGCCATTGATTCTTCATCAAATCGCTCGAATTCCTAAATTTTCAAATGGCGTTTTAGTTACTGACGAGGCTAATTTTGGACGACAGTGTATACGAAATTTCCATAACAATCACCTCTGGGCTGTGAAAGATCTACATGGAACCTTTGAAGCTCATTTTCAGCACAGTTTCTAGTAAATTTATGGCTTGGGGTACTTGATGGTCATTTAATCGGTCCATAGTTCCTCCCACCACGACTAACATGCTACTCTTACCCTAATTTCCTACAGGAAGAGTTACTGTTCTTCTTGAAGAAATTCCTCTACAGCTGAGACAACACTTCTGGTTCATGCATGATGGTGCACCAGTCCATTTTAGCATTATTGTACGTAATCACTTAGATACAGTATATCCAAATATTTGGATAGGGAGGGGAGGTACGGAACATTGGCCTACTCGATCTCCGGATTTAAATCCTCTAGATTTTTGCATTTTGGGTTTTCTTAAGTCATCAGTTCATTCCACTCTTGTCGAAAATGTTGAAGACCTGAGGAATCAAATTATAGCCGGCTGTGAGACAATAAGAAATACACCAGGAATATTTGCGCGATTACGACAATCAATGAGGCGAAAAGTTGAATATTGTATCACGTCTGAGGGAGGTCATTTTTAACATTTGTTGTAGCTTTGCGCCTATTTAGTTATTAGTGTTATTTTCTGTTATTGTTCTGGTTTAACGTTATTGTATTAGATAGTTCTCGATAATGTATTGAATAAATGAAAAATACGCGTTAAGATGTTTTATTTTTTTGCATAAAAACGGCGCCCCATACGGAAAAATGGCAGAAGAGATTTTTTTGTCACAAATTGAACGAGGAATTCAAAAACTATTTTTATTTGGGATATCCCAGTGGCGTTCCATTTTTTTCTTCAAAAAATTGAAGTCATTACCCGTATGCGCGCCAATGATGAACATAAAATTCCTAATTGCATGACAAAAAATGCGCAAAAGCTACCCCTCAAAACTCACCGAATTTCATTTGCATCTCTTGACCGGTTTCAGAGCAATAAATAAATAGTCAGTTTTCAAGAAAAATTTCAACACCCCGTATCTCGGCATTATTTTTTCATGCAGAATCACTCCCTGAAGTTTGTCGCACTTATTCACTAACACCCTGTATATTCACAGACGCTATATTTCCCCTTTGTATTTATATTTGGCAAACTTTGTTCAGTGGTCGGAGATCAGCGCCTGACCCTTGACTGAAGCCATCAATCCATGGCGACGTTATGAAAAGGTAAAATTGATCTTGATGGCCACTGATAGTACATCACTCTCATAATCCATTCCCACAACAACTAACATTAAATTCTAGAAAAAAGCATATTCTCGAAATACAGTGGAATCCGTTTCCTCTGGAGATCCAAAGGTCGCAGGTTCGATTCTCGCTCGAGGATTTAATTCAAAAATGTGTCTGCAATTCCACAATTTTCATTTACTAATAAGATCAACATTTTGAAATATCGACAAAAATAATTTTATGATTATTGGAAACCCTACGTCATATTGATAGTGGTATGTGACGAATGTTTCTCAAAAGTTCTTATTATGAATATTATTTCACGTTCAATTTTGAATTTTTCCGATACGCACGCGAAAATTGTCGATCAGCTCATGGGGTGAGTGTTGTTTCAAAACCTTCCTAGAACCCTCACTGATTGTGACCCCCCCCTGGGTGTCTTCTGCCAGAAATCCCGGATGGGTTTCGCCCGACTTCTGACAATTCGCCATGAAAAATTAATCTAATTTGATTGAAAAATCATGTAAATATCCAAACTTGTTACGGTAATTTGAAACAGTTTCCAAACTTTGGATAGTGCAAAATCTAAAAATATGTTTTTTGGTGGGTCCAACAGTATTTTTTTTCATCGTACCGGTGTCGCCTCTTTCCATTGAGTTTTACCATTCCAATTCACTATCAGCATCAGATTCAGTTACTATCATTTGCATTAATTATAATTTTCTGCAAACTAGAAATATTATGCATGTAAAGTTTCTCAATTTTCATTATATTATATAAATGTCGTTTTTCCATTTCCTATACTCTCAACCCTTTCTTCCCCAATTGTTTTTTCAAATCTATTATAGAATGTGGTAATAAAAACATTAAATATATATTTGTGAATTTTTTAAATGTTTATAATCCATTGATGTGATGAATACAGGAATAGTGGAAGATGATATGTAATGAGTACTAAACTCTATGGAACTGCGAAAAACAATTTTTGTCCATGGTCAGAGAGAGTGCAACATTGCATTTGGCACAACCAATCCTCGCATAAGCTATCTCACACTGTCTGCTCCTTTTTTTGGTTCCAAATGTATTGGCCAGTGTCCCAAGTTGTCATACCCCACATCATCAATAGGTGGTTCACAGGAAGTTTAGTAGGAGGTACTGGAGACGAAACAATTTCCTTGATTGGCCTTCCTCTTTTCATCGATAAAATATTGACATTTTTCTGAAGTAAAGCATTTCCAATTTCTGAACGAAATGCAATCAACTTTTTATACTTGCTTTCTCCTCTCAATTCACAATCGCACCTGTACAGGAGCCAACTATTGACAATACAAATTTCAAAGAGGTGAAACACTATTCGGAGGTATTACTGCTTGCCCCCTATTCTTATTCGGTATAAAGATACCAACATGTCATTGAGGTCTACGCCAGCCATGTATCTATTATATTCTTGAATAATATTTGGGCGCTGTATTTCTATATATTTTTTCTCTGTGATTGACCACCTCTTCACATTTCCAATAGGCATAATACCTTCGTATGTAGAAGCGACATATACACATTAATTGTCATACCATCTGGTGATTGGATCATTTTGATTTTTCTCTTTCACAAAGTCAAATGATCCTCGTCCTCTCTTCTTCAATGACTTTTCAACTTCCAACATTTTACACTGAGGTATTCTTGTTACTCTCACCGTTCCACATACAAGATCAATGGTTAAAATATTACTAAATCTACAGAAAATACTGAAAATATTTACATACTATGGTAGGTTAAAACATAATAAAAGATAATAAGATATAAACACTATTACAAATTAATTAACAGTAAACGTGCAAGTCTGTTATAATTGAAATCTCTATAATATATTATAAAATAGTTGAAGCCCAGTGAAACTAATAAATAATGGTTACTGATACTAAAGCTATTATATAATGCCACACAATAAAAATGAGCATACAATGCGAAGCTATATAATAATTGATAAATATATAGAAGCATATTCACCATTAGGTACGACATGAGAAATAATTGACATAAATTTACATGGTCAAAAACAGCTAGTGAAATCAACATCACACTCGCAAGAAATGAATATGAAATTTGGAGTTCCTCAAGGATATGTGTTAGGTCCTATACTGTTTCTTTTATATGTCAATGATATCAATGTCCTTGATTTAATTGGAAAACTCACTTTTTTTGCGGATGATATAACCATCATGTAGCATAGCAAAACCGTAGTAGACTTGATAAATAATATCACATTGGATCTCAACAAAATTAACGATTGGTGTGATGCTAACAAACTGTCATTCAATATTTAAAAACGGATGTTGTATCTTTCAGATGTGTCCTGGACAACAAGGTGATTGAAAAGAAAGATTGTACAACATTTTTAGGTCTCCTCCTAGACAACAAATTGAAATTTAAAGATCACGTTCATAATCTCAATAATAAAATAGCATCTGGATGTTACGCAGTGAGAGTTATTGCAAGAGAACTAGGATTTCAGTCAGCTAAGGCATACTATGCCTTAGTGGATGCCCACCTTAGGTATGGTATTCCATTTTGGGGGGTGTGGAATGATAGCTTGCTGGGTTCAGTCTTAGTCGTACAAAAACGAGCTGTGATAAATGTATGCATAGCTCACCCTAGAGATTTTCGTGAATAAAACATGAAATACTTGCCGTTGTTTCGATTTCCATCATGGAAACTGTTTCTCTGATACACAAACATAAATGCAAGTTTTCTAGTAATCCGGGTTATCATGTTACACGTCAAACAAGTCATTACCTATTACATCCCCCAATCCCAAAAACAAAACTAGTAAAGGACTCAATATACTATAATGGACGTAAAATGTATAATCATATACCCAAAGAAATAAGAGAGATTGTTCAATGTGATTATTTCAGACATGCCCTGAAAGAACTGTTCTCCTCCAGACCATATTATAGTATACAGGAGTTTTTTGAAGAGGATTTTTAGTAACGAAAATTAAAAATATAATTAGGATTTTTTTCTTATTTCTCATTTTAAATCTATCTTGCGGCATATTTTTTTCTATACGAAATGATAAATTTATACAGTCCCCTCGATTTTCCTTCCTGTCATGTCACATTTCATATATTTTTTTTATCAGTATCAATATTTTTATATTTCTTCTGTTCTTACCTATATGTATACCATCATATCTCTTGAATTCCGACCTTTTTATTTTTATTATTATGTAAATGCTTTGTCTACAAAATTAATATTTTTTTGACAATAAAGTTTATTTGAAAAGGAAAACATTCTCAATTAAATATTGATAGAAAGATTTTTCTGTGAATTGAAAAATCCACAATTAAAATGAAGTTATTTTTTGTGAATGTCTAACAGAAAACAACTTTCAGTCGCAGATGATTCCACATCTGATTTTATGAACATCCTGTTTATATTTTCAACAAATGTATTACATAAATTGAAGTTGAAATAATCAAAATGATAATCTACATAAAAAAATGATGATTCGGTTAGAAAGAAGCATTGAATAAAGTTACTACGCAAAATTGGGCAGATTATATTTAATACACTGAAAATTCTATTATTCAAATTGGGAACGAGAAAAATATTGGAATGTCAAATATACCCATTATGATTAATCTAACTGAAGATTCATCATCCGAAGAAGATAATAATTCTTAGACGCAGACCACTTAGAAATTAATCCATTAATTCTATCATACTCAGTTTCCACACTAGTTTAATGGGTTATTAAATCATCTTTAATTATTCTCTTCACAATTCCAAATCCGACCACGGCAATTTACATTTAGAGAGAATTAAGTACGGACATAACCTGCATCTACACTGATCTTTCCACCGCACGTGCATTCTCAAAGTCGTTACTCTAAGTGTAATTTGGCCCGTCAGCTGTCAAAAATTTTTATTACCATAAGCAGATAAAGTTGAAATCAAATAAATATATTCATTTCTCTCACCAATGATTTATTGCGCACTTCGCAATACGAAAATGCTTGCCATTACATGAGTTGTTCACGATTTATTAGAGAAAAGTGTGTGCACAATAACATATCGCTGCAAATTGATTTATTTGCCATCCTACACTTGAATATATTTGCTGGATTATTTCAATTGATTGAGCTCCAACAAATGTTCGAATAAAAACTTGTAATGTGATTTTATTTTTCATGCTGAAAAAATAGAAATTGCCTTCGCCACAAAGCAATGGAAAAATATGCTAGTGGGATCAGTCGAGCAATTCCAGGGAAAAAAATCTCGTTAAAATAATATCGACAGTGAGATCAAAGAATGCCCACAAATTCCAAGAAATAGACGAAACGTGCCAATTGGGCTTTCTAAATCCCAAGATAATTTCGAACTCGTGATCGTGCTTCCTGTTACTGTGACAAAGAAGTGTGTTCGTGCACTATATTATTGTGACAGAAAATTGGAATTCTTTGAGGTAATTCCGTGACTCGATAGGGGTGATGAAATTTTGTTCGAAGATTCGAAGAAGGAGTTGGCACTATAATATTGTTCGTACATGGAAAACTCCACAATAATTCCTGTTTGGTCTCATTCAGTCATTCATCGAATCAAATACCATTATTTTGACGTGGATCCGGAACTTGGAAAGTTTTATTGGAATCATAAAGAAAGTACGCACCAACACCAATAATTCCTGTTAATTTTCAGTGGTAATAACTCAAGGCCATTGATAATTGATCGAAAGAAAATATAACAGATTTTGAAAGCATGTTGCTTGGAAACAGACCGACGCCGTAAGCGGAGGTCTGTTGCCTATACTTGAGAAAGTTGTTATAATTTTTTTTAGCATTTATCAATGTTCGAGGGTTATTTGGAGAGAATTTTGTTTAAAAACAATACAGAGCAAAACATTTATTTGAAGGTGCAATTAACAAAAGTACAATTAAAAAGTTAAATGAAGATCCATACGTGTTAGTTGTTTTCCACACATGCTGTTAATAATTTGATTTAATGTCCTTCGTCAATATAAGTGAGGTTTCATACAGTTGGCATTGTTATGACCTGTAACTTTGATGAGCTCCAACGGTCAATCTATTGGAGTAATTAGTATTTTTTTCCTTGATATTCTAGCCAATTGCTTTAGCCGACGATTTTGTCCAATTTTCAATCATTTTTCCCCAATGGGCATATTATCATATCAGTGATCATTTTCGGCTTTCCATTGACGATTTGTTCTTGCGAATAGCTTGTTGGATTTAATATTTGGGCTCCTTTTTGACCTGAATTTTTTTAATAATCTGACAGGACAAACTTTGCTGTCATTGTTTTCTAGAAAAAAATTGCGTTCTGTTCACATTTTCGAACCACCTTGACAAGTCTTGCTGAATTCAGATTTATATTCAACTCGATTTGTTTCAGAACCATCGTTATTTGTTTCGATACAAAAAAAAACAGTCAAGCAAGCAGCAACTTTCCCACCTCGATAAGCTAATTCTACTGCGGCTATTTGATGAAATTTCCATTGCATCCCTTCAGGGGAGTTTTCATCCCACACATTTATAATTTTGGGTATTTCTACTGAAATTTGTTTCCTTCAACGTAGATACGATTGCAGTTTCTGTCGTGAAGAAAGAATCGCAGGCAGCTCGCGCTTGTTATAATGCAACACTTTTCAACAGATCAATTATAACTTTCATTTCCTCATAATATTTCTCTTGTAAAAGCTTACTTGTTAAGTTCCACATAGTTCTGACCGTAGCTTCTTAAAACTCTGTACCATATTTTCTTCTCATGTTCACAGCCCAATCCTTTAACTCATTCAGGGGCAATGGTCCACATTTTGTACCACTTCCACAAAAAACCACATACGTAGTGGTTTATATAATGTACCCCACAAACTTTAGGAGCTGTCATTTCATTATTGGTGTGTTTTTGGTGGGAAAAAGGCTTTTTTTTTGTTTATATTTTCAGCCTATTTCAAGGAATAAATGATTAAATAGTACTTTTTATAGTTGTTGCCCACATAGTTGCAGTGTCATGTTCTCAGAGATGCCCCAGAAAGAGTTAAAATCGACATCAATTAGCAATTTGCATATCTTCCGGAAAAAATATATGTTATTCTACATCGTACATCATTTATTTCTGTGCAGTTGGGGAAATCCATCACGAATATTTCACTCAGTTATAAATTAAAACATGAACTGGGATTCAAATTTTCATGTGAACATACGCGTTTCTTTGCGCCATCAGGACAGCTTGTGAAAATGTCCTAAGAAAATAAGAATTTTTGATAGTAAAGAAGAAAGAAGAAATTTCAAAACTTACATTTTGATAAAGTTTGGTACAGAAGGAGGAGATCACCACTTTGGTTTTCTGTGTTCTTCAAGCATATTGGAAGACATTGTGCCGTTTTAATTAGTATTGACATATAGAAAACCTGACTGTGAGAAATGTCAAAATAACTAGTATAGTACAATCAAAACCAAGTTATAGTCCAGTAAGAAGAAACAATATGACGAGACGTAAGGGAAAAAGGCTCTCGATGACTGATCAAGAGGATGAATCGCAAGAATTCATGAGAATTGATTATAAAACAAATCCTTCACAATCTTTTGACTCAACAAGTGAAACAATGGACACAATCTCAAGACTGAAACAAGAAAACAGGAACTTATGGAAGATTATTGAAGAAAAAGAATTACTATTAATTGAAAAAGAAAGAAACTTAACATTACTCTCCAAAGAAAATGAAAAATTAACAGAAAACTACAATCTAATTGTTTCGAACATTGTCGAAAAAGATACAATTATGGATACACTAGATAAAATAAAAACAGAGATTAGTGAATTAAAAATAAAAAACAATGTTGAAGGACCACAACATAATATTGTCTCATATGCAGAAATTACTAAAAAATGGTGGAATTGAAATCAAATGTGAAAATAAAAAAGATTCTATGATATTGAGAAAAGAAATAGAATCTAAAATGAATTCTCAATATAACATCGCAATAAAGAACTTGAAAAATCAAAAAATTATCATTCCTGGACTTCATTTGGAAAAAGACATAAAAGAAGAAGACATTGAAAAAATTATTCATGAACAGAATAACTTTACCGATAAAGAATACATAAAGGTAAATCATATAAAATACGTAGACACCAAAAAACATATACAATTTTGCAGAAGTAAATGGGAATTTATTCCATAGAATTTTCAGTGATACTGACCAAAGATTATTTTTTGATTGGCAAATCTGCAGAGTATTTGATGGAAATAAGTTAACTCAATGCTACAACTGTTTCCAATTCAATCATGCTGCCCACAAATGCAGGAATACTTCCTTATGTCCAAGGTGTGCCGGCAATCACAAATTACAAAATTGTCCGAATGAAACTAATAATCACCCTCAATGCGGAAATTGTATATCCTCTAACTCCAAATATAATACAAAATATGATATCAACCACTCGGCAGATAATCATCTATGTCCCACTTTTGAATATTACCGAAAAATTTCAGAAAATCGTATAAATTATGGCATCTCACAATAATGTGAACATTTCAGAACATACATCGCTTCTTGACTATAACTCCATATCAACAATTAAAGATTTGAAAGTATTCTACCTGAATGCAAGATCTTTGAAAAATAAACTAGGTCAGCTTGAAATAATAGCAGAAGATGTAAATCCTGACATTTTAATCATTTCTGAAACGTGGATCAGAAGAGAAGAAGAAATGTATTATAACCTGAGCAATTATAACTCCATTTATTCATCCAGACTCAAACGTGGAGGTGGTGTTGGTATTTTTATAAAAAAACATTTAATTTTTGACATAATTGAAATAGTAGAAAATGCTTGTTCCTATGTAGCGGTAGAAATCAAACCTCTAAATGTGATCATATGCGGACTATACCATACTCCAAGAGATAATACTAAAAATTTCCTGAACTTTATTGATGAGAAACTTCAGAATTTCAATATTAGTGGCAAGACATGTTTTTGCTATGGTGATTTCAATATAAACACTTCAACAACGAACATAGAATCTAGTGCTTTTATGGACATATATAAATCCAATAACTTTTTTCTATGCAACACATTTATTCCAACAAGAGAATCGTCCGGGAGTGCTTCTTTGATTGATCATGTTCTAAGTAACTTTAATGGACAAATCGATATATCAATTATAAACTCGTCTCTTAGTGATCACAAATTTATAATAACAAATACGAAAATGAAAGTCGCAAAACAAAAAAATCACATAAACTCTTGGAATATGAAAACTTATAACGTAAAAAATTTGAAAATAGAACTTAAATTACTAATAAACCAAATATGTGATATACAAGATCCTGAAGAAATTTATAACAAAATAATCAATGTCTTTGAGAAAAATTCCAGAAACATAAATATTAAATTCAATGCGAATTCAAAACCATGGTTCAATAGCAAAATTGCCCAAATCATTAAACAAAGAGATACATTTTATTATAAAAAGAAAACCAATCCAGGAGTATCAAATTTCTCGCAATCATACGAATATTATAATAAATTAGTGAAACAAACTGTCGTTAAAACAAAAAAAGTTTATTTTCAAGAATTATTCAATGATACATCACCAAAAGCACTTTGGAAAACTATCAATATTCTATTATATAATAAAACAAGTGGTAAATCATCTAAAAATAATGTTGAATACATCACCATAGATGGCAGACGAATTGAAGATCAAATGGAAATATGTGACCATTTCAATGAATATTTTGTAAATATTGGAGCTGAATTATCCCGAAATGTACCAGATACCCAAATCCAAGATAGGTTTTCTACCTGTTCCTCTCCCTCTTCTATGTTTCTGAATCCCACCGATTATCAAGAAATTCAAGAAATAATTGACGAACTAGACGACAAGAAAGCAGCAGGAGTTGATGGAATTAATGTTAAGATTATCAAAGAAGTCAAAGATGAAATAATACCATTATTAAATAGATTGATCAATACATCTTTTGAAACAGGTAAATTGCCAGAAAAATTGAAAACAGCTAAAGTAAAACCAATATTCAAATGTGGAAAAAAAATTACATAGGAAATTACCGTCCAATTTCAATTCTGCCAATATTTTCGAAAATTATTGAAAAGATAATGGATAGAAGATTGAGGGAATATCTGAAAAAATCAAAATTTCTGTATGCAGAACAATATGGATTTCGGAAATCTAGTGATACTGAGTCTGCAGCACTAGACATGATATCAAAAATCAAATTGGAAATAGATTCGACAAAAAAATGCGGCTTATTATCACTGGATTTACGGAAAGCATTTGATATGGTTAACCACAAAATTCTTTTGAGAAAATTATATGATATTGGAATAAGGGGAAATACTTACTTTTGGTTTAAAAATTATTTGAGAGACCGAAAACAACTAGTATATATCGAAAATACACTTGGTTCAATTAAAAGTATCAAATGTGGGGTACCACAGGGATCTATACTTGCTCCGGTTCTATTTTTGATATATATAAACTCGATATCAGAACTTAAATTGAAAGGTCAAATTAAACTTTTTGCTGATGATACAACAATAATATATTTTGCAGAGAACGAATTCGAAATTCTATTTAATATTGAACACGATCTTGAAATCTTATCTCATTGGCTCATCGCTCATAAACTGTTGTTAAATTTCATGAAATCATCAATTATGTTCATTTCTAAACGAAGTATTGCAACTGATTCACTAAGACCAATAATATTCAAAAATTCTCAAATTCAGTATACCAACAATACAAAATTCTTGGGTTTAAATATCGACACAACACTCTCTTGGTTCAATCATATCAACAATCTGAGAAAACAGCTTTCACCTTTGATTGGAATATTATTCAGAATAAGACAATATACCCCACTAAAATATTTGAAAATCATATATTTCAGTTTAATTTATTCAAAATTGCAATACCTCATATCTATTTGGGGCTCAGCCAAAATTTCTATTTTGAAACCACTACAAACTTTGCAAAATAAAGCCATAAAATGCATATACAAATTGCCATTTTTAGAACCCTCAAAAAAATTATATAAACCTAATAATTTACTAAATCTTCGTTCTTTATATGAATTTAAAATTTCAATTTTCATCCACTATGTTGATACAAGAAAAAAACATTCGGATCTTACTTTTGATCATATTTCAAATATCCATGATCATAAAACAAGAAATGTAAATAAAATAAACACATTACGTTTTAAATCAAACTTTGGAAAAACATCTATTTTTTACGAGGGAATTGAGATATATAATAAAATACCACAGCCTTTAAAAGAAATAAAGACTAAAACTAAGTTCAAAAAAGAACTTAAAAAATTTATACTAGACAAGTAACAATTCCTATAATATTTCACCTTTGACTGCTTTCCTTTTCTTTCTATTAATCGTTTGATGTATCCATTAATTTATGTTTCATATGTATTGCCGTTATTCAATTTATGTAAAAAGTAATCCCTCTATAAACAGCAATGTTTCTTGGGATCAATAAATAAATACAAATCTTGTGACGTCAGATGGTTCCTGTTATTTTACTGTTGTCATTAATTAAGAATATCAGAGTATATTAGTATCAGGCTCTTCGACATCGCCCTAAACGTTCTGGATATTTAATTTGCTTGTGTTTGTGATATAATGGAAGGCAGAACCGAAGGATTTCACAAATATTGTATTAGCTTTGTTCGCGGATGCAATTCTGAACCAGTTCAGGGACTATTCGCATGCGCAGTCTAAAAATCGGCGTTCGCTGTTCACATAATTCAGAATTTTTAATAACAGTTCCGTGTTCGCGGATCCCATCGGATCTTTTCAGGATTGATTCGGAATCGGTTCTAGCGGTCCTCGGATTTGTGTTAGAACGGAAAGTTCGCTCCGGCAGCTCATGCGCACTATAGACCGGTCAGCTGTTGCTGTTTTGGAGTTTGGAGGTTGGTGCAACAAACAAAAGAAGTAAATATAACCTATCCTCACATCATTGTCTCGTTAGCGTATAGTGAATAAGTGACTATTTATTTATTTATAGTTTGAAAATTATCTATTTTCAGTTATTATTTTCTATGCACCACAGATTTTGGGTGATCTGTGTATCTACCATGTCGGACCATTTATCG
The DNA here is from genome assembly GCA_018342105.1 of Gonioctena quinquepunctata. Classification (NCBI taxonomy): domain Eukaryota; kingdom Metazoa; phylum Arthropoda; class Insecta; order Coleoptera; family Chrysomelidae; genus Gonioctena; species Gonioctena quinquepunctata. Next base: position 44,050 of record JAFIRS010001192.1, read on the forward strand.
TCTAGCGATGAGGATATGGAAGAATTGTTAGAGCTTATTGATTGATTGAAATCAAATATATACAATAAGACTGATTGATATTACCTCCTTCAGTATCATTCATTGCGTCCAAAATACAATACACTGAATTAAGGTTATGTTTATGTTTTAGAAGACTTGTCTGACAGTTCCAAGTTCCCAGTTCTATAATCAGAAAAATCGTTCGCGGTAGAATGAAATCCTGAACCAGTTCATAATTAGGCATGCGCTCTACGACAATCCTGAATTAGTTCTGGACTGGTTCGGAATCGGTTCAGAATTGCACCCGCGAACAAAACTACCGTTTCAATGTGCAATAATACGTCCTCTAGTAGTCATTAATGTGAGGTTATCTACGGTTTTCCGTCCACGATCTGTGATGTGTAGAGAGTCGCAGTTGAGATAGAGGAAATTTTACGCGCAGCGTTGCCAAGTTTCCCAAATATCATAGCCGCGAATTTTATGCTTATTTGTGCATTTTTTTTCCAATAATGATTGATTGTTGAAGATTTTCGACCATGATTCATAGAATAATTCTTAGAAGCCAATTCGGATATATCTTTCGTATTTATGTGTTATGGTTATGAGTGAAAACATTAAATATAATAACATCATTTTTGGCAAATGTTTACTGATTTTTCCAAAGGTAATGGCCGAATGATGATGAGTTTTCGACCAAAATACCATAGAATACACCTGGAGTCTCAAATAAATTGGGGCGCCGCCTCGGAGACAGAAAAGAATAAAAACTGTAATTTTTGACACATTTTCGCTTTTATCTCGGTTAATAATGGACCAACGTTAACAATTTTTGCATCAAAACGATCAGAGTAACTCATAGTCTCAAATCAATTTGGGGCACCGTCCGGAAGACAACAGAAAATAGATGCTGTCACTTTTGACATATTTTCGCAAGGAAAAAAAATACTCTCAAATCGATTTGGGGCGCCGAAATTTTTTGTTCTCGGTTTTAAATCCGAATATGTCAAAGTTAATATTGGACGAACTGAAATATTTTGTTCATCAAAATATCTGAAACAACCAACAGAACGCACCTATAGTCTCAAAAGAATTTGGGACCCCGTCTGGAAGATAGGAAATTGATAAAACTGTAATTTTGACATATTTTCGCTTTTATCTCGGTTAATACTGGACGAACGTTAACAAGTTTTTCACCAAAACGATCTGAGTAATCCATAATACCCATAGCCCCGAATCAATTTGGGGTACCGTCCGGAAGACATCAGAAAATAGAAGCTATCATTTTTGACATATTTTCGCTTATATCTCGGTTAATAATACTGGACGAACGTTAAAAATATTTTCACCAAAACCATAGAGTAGAATGCACCTATACTCCCAGATCAATTTGGGGCAGCGAAATTTTTTGTCTACGATTTTAAATCTAAATATGTCAAAGTTAATATTGGACGAAATAAAATATGTCAAAAATTGCAGCTTCTATTTTCTCCTGCCTTCCAGAAGGTGCTCCAAATTGATTCGAGACTATGGATATATTCTATGGGTTACTCAGATCGATTTGGTGAAAAAATTGTAAACGTTCGTCCATTATTATCTGAGATAAAACCGAAAATGTGTCAAAAATTACAGTTTTTATTATTTTCTGTCTTCGAGGCGGTGCCCCAATTTATTTGAGACTACAGGTGTATTCTATGGGTAACTGATATCATTTCGGTCGGAAATTACTCATCGTTTGGCCATTATCTTTGAAAAAATCAGTAAAAATATGCCAAAAATGATGTTATTATATTTAATGTTTCCACTCATAACCATAACACATAACTACGAAAGATATATCCGAATTGACTTCTGAGATTGATTTGTTGAAATTATAAACAGGATGTTCATAAAATCTATATTTAATTGAGAATGTTTCCCTTTTCAACATGACTTCTGAGAATTATTCTATGAATCATGGTCGAAAATCATCAACAATCATTCCTTATTGGGAAAAAAATATACACAAATAAGCATCAAAATCGCTGCTATGCTATTTGGGAAACTTGGCAACGCTGCGCGTAAAATTTCCTCCATCCCAACTGCGACTGAAAACTTAAGATAAACAAAACAGCCTTCAAACTAGACAGTTACAACCATTTGACGTCACACCAATAGAAGGCTATCACGTGATGACATCGACAAATTGTACAAATTTTAAGAGTGGATTCTACAATATATATGAATTGTATGAAACTTATTCTTTTATTGAGGACTCATTTGCTTTTTGGCTATTCATAATGAGTTCATGACTTGGAAATTGCCATTTTTTGCAAATTCCAATTTCATTTAATTGATACTTCCGAACATCGCAAAAGTCCATAAATGCTTTCCATACATTTTTTTTACTGTAAACCGTATCTTTTGGTATATTTGATTCGATAATTTCATTAATTTTTTCGTCAGTATTACAACCAAATCGTTACATTTTAAAATTATTAAATATTTTAAAGGTAAAAGTAGAATTAAATCAAAATCTATGCACACATAATAGAGTGAAAAAAGCCCATGGAATCTGTTTTAAGCACAATGTTCTGATTACACTGAATTTCTACTTGAGCAAAACATCTTCACGCCATTACACGCGACCTGGGGTCCTATTCTTGACCATTCGTAGTTGTCAAGGTCACTCGCATGTCTTCCAATTGCGAACGAAACATGAATGTGGCATTCTTCAGCATTCGTAGAATGTTCGAACGTTCGTATCAAACAGCGAATGGGTATTTTTACTCGCAACCGACTTACGAACACAATACATGACTACAATCACAACACAATGTAACCCTACTTTTTCAGGAGTTTTAGGTTTTATTATCGTTAAAACTTTATAATAATTTCATGTTAAATAAAGTTGAAAATGGGCGATTTGCAATATATTGCCGCAATAGAAGATCTAGAGATTGCAGAACAACAAGTTGAAAGGCATAATCGATTCGAAAACTTGAGTCCTTTTGAGATCTTGAATGAAGATCAGTTTCTGCAGACTTTTAGGTTGACCAAAGAATTGTGTAGATTTGTGATAGACACTTTAACGCCTTTTATGAGACCACAAAGGAGAGCCACTGACTTGAGTATAAGAATTAGAGTAAGTATTATGAATAATAATTAATTCTTGATAAAAATAACTTTTTCCAGGTGTTGGTGGCTTTGCGGTTATTTGCTTCCGGGAGTTATCAAATGGATATTGGGAGGGGTTTATTTGTGGCTGTTTCTCAACCCTCAGTTTCAAGATGTATTGAAGAAGTCAGCATAGCATTCAACCAACCTGCAATTTTCAACAGATGGGTTCATTTCCCCCGAAATTTTGAAGAGCTAAATATACTAAGGATGAGGTAAATAGTTATACTGTCTGTGGCATATTCGACTTCTTTATAATTTGAATTTTTTTTAGATTTTATGAAGATTTCAATTTCCCAGGTGTAGTGGGTTGTGTGGACTGCACCCATATTGCAATATTTACACCCAAAATTATTGATGCTGAAATGCCTGAACATATATATGTTAATCGTAAAGGGTATCATTCAATTAATGTCCAGCTGGTGAGAATAAAACAATAATTGAAGAATAGAATATTGAAAGCTTGCAATTACTGCAGACTTTCAGTTTGACTCACATTCTGATCTACCTCTCATTTTTCTCTCAAAGTGCATGCTCAAAATGTTCTTTCTTTCAGATATGTGATAGCAGACTGATGATCATCAATGTCGTTGCAAGGTATCCAGGCAGCACACATGATGCATTTATTTGGCAAAATTCAAATATACATGAAGTTTTCAGAAACATTCATGCACAGGGTCATACAACTTATTATCTCCTAGGTATTGTAACTCCAACATTATATACAATATATTGGACTAATTTAATGATTTTTGTAGGTGATAGTGGATATCCTCTAAGAACATGGCTGTTTACACCTGTTGAAGGGGAACCTCTTGAAAATACTCCCGAGTTCAATTATAATAAAAGACACAGAAGAGTACGAAATGCAATAGAAAGGTGCAATGGAGTATTGAAAATGAGATTTTGTTGTTTGCTGAAACATAGAGTGTTACACTACAACCCTGTAACAGCATGCCGAATAATCAACTCTTGTGTTGTATTGCATAATATGTGCATTGAACATATATTCCAATGCCAGATGATGAGGACCAGTCTAATATTGATTTTGGAGTTGTTCTCAATGAATATGTGAATGGTGCAAATATTGATATCAATGCAATAAGACGTGTAAATCCAGAACTTGCTGCAGGTCGAAGAGCAAGGGCAAGATTAATAAATAATCATTTCTAAAATAATTAACTTTATTTATATTATAACATTGAACTCAAATAAACTTTTGTAAAAACAACTCAATAAATATTATTCTTATTGTAATCACTACTTAAAGTGCCTCAATATAACAAGAAACTAACAGGTATCGCAAGGTAAATAGTTCAAGAGACAAAAACTTAAGCAATTGCATCTTGCAAAGATTCAATTGCTCCTTCAAGACAGCCCAACTTGTTGGCAATATCTTCTTGAGCAGCAGCTGATCTTTCTTTTGCTGTTGCTATCCTCTCCAACAAAATAATCTTTTTTTCGTAATATTTAGATTTTATGTCGTTTTTTTTCTCAAGTGAAATTCTGTAGTTATTTGATGCCTCGGCTGCATACAGTAATTTTTTCCTGGGAGCTCTTCTAGGACACGGTCTTCCTTTCACTTGAGTACATGCTGAATTTGACTGAACAATGTTTTTTGAAGAAGTTTGAGAATCATCTTCAGCATTTGATATATCATTCACAATGGGACCTGTTGATACATCATTCATGATAGGACCTGTGGATACATTTTCAAAATCACATCTTTGATCTAATGCATATGCAGCAGATTCATTTTCTCCATCATATGCCAGTACAAACTCGGTAGCTGATTCTAACACCTGTTCATGCCCTTCTAAAGAAACTGTATTATGGTGTCTAGTACTTCTTGGTCAAAAGGACGATTTGGATTTTCAAGATAAGGTCCACCTCCAGTACCCCTTTTATGTTTTTGATAAGAACTGTTTTTACTTTTTGTTCTGGACCTGATATCCTGCCAAGTCTACAAATCGAAAAATATTAAGTCAATCTTTTCAAAGACTATTTAACAATTACCTTTCTCCAAGACTTCCAGTCTTTATTTGCGCCGTTTCCACAGCTATTTAATGTTTTCGAGATATCTTCCCAAAGTTTCTGTGCATCTTTTTGTGTGTGTTTATCCGAAAATTTTCCACTTAATAGCCATGGATTTTTCTTCATGAATTCTAATAGGATATTCTTCTGCTCCATAGAGGAATTAGCCGTTCTTTTTGTTTTCTGAATTGTCTCCATCGTTATTCATTCCTCGTCAGTCGCCCACACAAATTCAAATAGTATAAATGATATCAACCGACACTAGACATACGTCAATTTTGTCTAATTGCGCCATTGCCAAAGGGTCACTCGCAACTATCGGACGACTTTACGACTGGCTGTCAAGAATATGTTTTTCCACGAGTGTTCGCAAATGGAGTCTTCGCAAGTGTGCGTGTGCTTGGGTTTGCGAAGGATGTCAAGAATAGCGCCCCTGGGGCGACGATAAATCGTTGGCATCCTCGGAGATTGCCTGATCTAGGATGTACACGGTCATAGGTGTTAGAATTTATAGGATTACCTACTGTTATTTCAGAATTTGGGAAAAGTTGAGTCAATTCAAGAACTCAAATATTTTATAAAGGAAATTAATTCATTTCAGAAGAAAATTCGATAGGAAACTTTCAGTCCTTCTCGGTCACTTGCTAGCAATTCCTCTTTCTTGAAAATTCCATTATTTCATTTCTACATATGGCGCTTCGATAGACCCAAATTTTCGAGCTACCCAGGGCATCCACCAGGCCCATCGCAATACACAACCTAGTATTCGTCTGATTCGTGCTAACTGCCACAATACAAAATGGTAAAGCCAATGTTCTCAAAACGGATGATAACTGGTCCACCTTCATCAGTTACTGCGTGGAAAATAAATCAGTCGCGGGTAAAAGGTTCAACTTTGTTGATAATTGTTGGAATATATAATACAATAGTTGTAAGTTCGTTGAAATATATTACCTCAACCCGTACCCGAAAACCAATAGTTGATAGTTGTCAAAATAAATTTGAGAGAGAGTCCAAATCGTTTCGACTCTTCAATCCAACAACCCAGGAAGTCAGCAGATCAAGATTCCTGGAAAATAAATTTGAACATTCTGAGCAAAGTACCAAAGAAATCATGAACAGTATTCCTCTAAACGAATTATTGCCTTTCGATGCAGATTCATGTTCGAAATACCACAATTTTCATAAACATAGCAAAGAACATGTCGAAGTTGAAAACCACTTTAAAGGAGATATTTCACAACAATATAACCTCAATGAAATGATAATTCACATATCCACAACGGCAGCTTATGACAAAATCGTATCCAAATTTTATGCTTTATCAGACAATCTGTGATTCTGTCAGTGAACCTCAATCCATGACAGAAGCATTTTCTGTAAAACATTGCAAAGAATGGAAAGTTGCAATGCGAAGTGAAATTGATTCTCTCCGTGAGACTAATACATGGGATCTAGTAAACAAACCCAGTGGGAAGAATATCATAAAATCTAAATAGATTTTCAAACTGAAACAAGATTCCAATAGAGAAATTGTTCGTTTCAAAGCCAGGCTCGTTGCTAAGAGATTCACACAAGAATATGGAGTGGATTGTTTAGAAACATTTTTCCTGTTACGAGACACTCTTCATTACATTTTCTTTTTGCACTTGCTTTTCAGTATAATCTGGAAATGAAGCACTTGGACGTGGTCGCAGCTTTTCATCATGGTAACCTGGATTTTTTTTTCGCATGGCTCAACCAGAAGGTTTCATTGTGGCGGGGGAGAAAAGCAAAGTGTGTCTTCTTTGCAAAGCTATATATGGTCTTATTTGATTTTTCATTTGCCGGAAGGTACTGATTCACGAATGATTTGGAATAAATTTCGAAGGAGTCGTCCTGATTATTTCACAACCATGAAACAGCTCTAGACGGGGGGTGGTTTTTAAGATTTAAAGTCACAACACTTTGTTTATTATACAAGGTGTTTCATAATTGAATGCTGATCCTGGAGGGCGATAATCATTTGATAATTTTAAGAAAAATTCTTCATATGAACATAGGTCCGCAACCGCTCTATTTCTGAGATACAGGATGTTGAAATTTAACACAAAAATCAGTTCTTCTTCAATATCTCTGAAACCGCTTTTGCTTTTTTTTCAATTTTGGTAAATGCAAAGTACGCATAAAAATGATTTTTTTCCATGATGAAGAATTTCTTAATATTCATTAGTGGCGTCCCTGTTAACATGCCCTGCCATATTTTCATCGAAATAATGATACGCCACTGTCTTTTTTCCAAATAAATATTATTTTTGTAATTATCCTCCATCTTCTCATGATCTTCTCCGGCAAACGGTTTTTGAGTTTTGAGCGAACGGTTAGAAAATAAAATGCATTCATTTGCTTGTCCCTATGCGAAATAAGCCGTTGAAGAGTAGTGGGATTATCTTGTGGGCTAAAAACATCTAGTATGCTAAGAACACATTTCGTTGTTTTCAACATAAACAATTTTGATACAACTTAAGCTAGATACGTGATATTATTTACGTTATAAAAACTTGTTTATTAAAAAAAACATGGTAAATTTCATAAATACCGAATCATCAGACATGCATTACTTGTATGGGCTTGTTGACGGGAACGCATATGAAGCCAGGCGACTGTATCAAGAGCGCTTCCCAAATAGAATGGTTCCTGATACTCGAACGATTTCAAGCACCCACAGAAGGTTATGTGAAACAGGAAGTTTTGAGCCAAATCATCACTTGAGAGGAGCACATCGGACCGCAAGAACTCCAGCAATTGAGGTACCTGTTTCAAATTCAGTTGACGAAAATCCTGAAATAAGTTCGAGGCAAGTTGCCAATAATTTGAGTATCGCCCATATTCTAGTATGGAGGATTCTTTATGATTATTTATTATATCCCTATTACATTCAACGGGTTCAGGCTCTTATTCCTCGAATTTTTCCATTACGAGTGAATTTCTGCCAATGGTTTCTCCAGAGAGTTACCGAAAATCCTTCATTTGACAGGGAAATTTTATTCTCGGACGAAGCTAGTTTTACTAAAAACAGGATCAGAAATTTTTATATTTATCATTTTTGGGCCGAGGGAAATCCGCATGCAATCGTGGAATCTCATTACCAGGAGCAGTTCTCATTGAATGTCTGTGCTGGAATTATTGAAGATTACCTAATCGGACCCAGATTGAATGGACATAATTCTTGAAGATAATTTGCCAATTCTGTTTGAAGATGTTCCTATTTTAATGCATGTGGTTTATGCACGATGGTGCACCTGTTCATTTTAGTGCTCTGGCACGCGAATATTCAAACCAAAACTTTTATAATCGCTAGATAGGTCGTGGGGGAACAGAGTGATGGCCAGCCAGATCCCCAGACTTGAACAGTCTTGATTATTTTCTTTGGAGACATTTCGAGACTTTGCTGTACGGTCAACCATTTCTAACTGAGGAAGAATTGCGAAACCGCGTAATAGTTTCCTGTGAAGCAATAAGGAATACTCCAAGAATTTTCCGAAGAGTACGCGAGTAAATGACAAGGACTGAAGCGTGCATACTTGCAGGAGGCAGACATTTTTAACATTTAATTTGAGCTTTGTACTTTTTGTTCATAATAGTTGTTTTTAAAAAGAAAAAATGTATTTTTATGCGTACTTTTTCAAAAACTAAATAATATTTATCGTGAAATTATAAAAAATCTTGCCCAGATCCTTTGGTTACCACAATTGTGGAAATAGGAATAAGAGAAAAAATCGAATAAGGACAAGCAAATGAATGTATTTTATTTTCTAAATCGAAAACCGTCCACCGGACGAAATAAAGGCAGAATACTATTTTTATGAGACGATAGAGGACAATGACAAAAATAATATTTATTTGGAAAATACACAGTGGCGTATCATAATTTTGATCGAATATATGACAGAGCCTGTTAACAAGGACGCCACTGATGAAAATGAAGAAATCCTTTATCATGGAAAAAATGTATTTTTATGCGTACTTTCATGCACCAAAATTGAAGGAAAAGCCAAAGCGGTTTCAGAGATATTGGGCAAGAACTGATTTTTTCTGTCAAATTTAAAGAAATAAAGCGGTTGTGGACCTATGTTCATATGAAGAATTTTTATTAAAATAATCTAATGATTGTCGCCCTTTGGGATCAGCAGTCAATTATGAAACACCCTGTGGCAATTTCACCAACCTATTCCAATTTTTTACTTCTGAATTACTTTTTTTCTCCCTCATATAGGTGAATCTGACGTATGATTCTTATTGCTGGGAATATATTGTTCCACTTCACACACAGTTCACTGTATCGAATCAGGATTCAAAACGAATCGACTAGCGAAATGAAGCTGGGACATTCGGTATATAACAAACTGCCTCCACTAGCATGATATTAGGATTTCATCGAAGAGTCCGGAGACATCATCTTTTGTGCAAATATGGAAAATCTATCATCGTATCAAAGTCGTAGCTCGAATTTCCAGATTGAAAATGCGGATAGTCATTTCTGCAGATATCCTTCACGAGAACTGACATGACATCAAAGGAAATCTTATATGCCGAGGACCATCGGAGCACTGAAGGCGAATAACCCTCAGGAAGCCGTCATTCATCGTTTAAAATTTCATTCCTCGGAAGGTGTGTCGGACTGATCTACATTGAAAGTGATGACAGCCCAGAATGAATCAATTGATGGGTTGTTGATTTTGAGCCTGTTTCCAGAAGTAACAACGATGGATTTCATTGAACGTCCCGATTCATCTTTGCCAATCGTGGTCTCCAGAACCCAGAAATAGAATACGTCGGATTAGGTTTCCCACAGTCACTGGATGAAGTACGGTTTTGTGGTTGACTTTGACAAAGTAAAGTTGATGTTATTGAGAACTTACACTTTGTCTTTCGCTGTGCGATAAAATTATAAAAACGCAAATTTCGAAGTTTCAGCAACATTGAAATATTCCTCCACCGATTCACGTAATCGACCCGGTTTTTGTTAGAACTAAGTGGTGGAAAGAAATAACAATGATATCTGCTGCAGAAACTCGATCATTATGGAATCAGAAATACGAGCGTAGAATGGATAAGACCCTACTTGAACAACCGCAGTCAAATAGTCCGCTGTAGCACTGATTCAATTGATGCTGATATTGAATTGGGAGTGCCTCAGGGCTCAGTACTTGGACTCATCCTATTTTTGCTATATATCAACGATAAAATCCAACTGAATATCACTGCCAAGATCATTCTTTTCGCGGATCACAACATCCTTTTGGCATGATATTTCATCGCAACATCTTTTAGATAAAATCGAAAGAGAGTTGATTATGATGAAACAATGGTGCGACTCCAATTCCAATCAAAACAAAAAGCAAACAATATAATCACATTCCGCTGTAATCTTCCTGAAGAACTATTGGAAAATGAAAAAATTCTTAACGAAACAACACATTTTCTTAGATTTTATATCGACATAAAACTAAAATTTTACTATCACTCAACAATATCTGCAATAATTTGTGTTCTGGATGTTACGCGATTCGAGTATTCTCAAACGAAATGGGTTTATCCGCAGCTAGAACCGCGTATTTTGCTATAATAGAATCTCATTTGAGGTTTGGATTGCATTTTAGGGCGCATGCTGCTCTTACTTACACAAAAATGCTTCTGCACTTCAAAAAAGAGCTCTGAGGTACATTTGCAAAATAGGCCAAGAGATTCATGTATGCAGTTACTCTATACATTCTAGAATCAGTTAGCCTAATATATAAAAATAAAAATATCTTCGAATCAAATGTATTATACTATAACACTCGGCGAAGCAACTTTATCAAATTACCAAGACCAACAAATAATATGGTGAAAGACTCTATAATTTACAACGGCATCAAAATGTTTAATCATTTGCCCCTAACCATTAGGTACCACCCAACATGTCTCAGGCGGTTCAGAAGAGATATAAAAAATCCTGGAACAGCAATCATACGATTACCATTTCATAATCCTTGAAGAACTTAAGAGAATGAATATATACTATTTTTATTAACCGACGAAACCAAAAAGGAGGAGGTTCTCTAGTCGACCCGTATATTTTTTTTCCATCATTTTTTTTATGTATGATCACGCATAACTTTTTACTGATATGTCCGATTCCGATAATTCTTTTTTCCGGTGGATAGGGTGTACTTCGAATTTGGTACCATTTGAATTTAAAAAATGAAATCCACCCCAAAGGGTAGCAAAATGAAGGATATTGATCACTCACCCTCTGAATTCTGGTACGTTAACCGATTCTATCAGGCATAACTTTGTACTGGGTTCTTCGATTTGGATGATTCTGGTTTTAATAGATAGGGTATACCTTATATTTAGATTCCGAAAGGCATTAGCCACCCTTACGGGTGGAAAAATAGGGGATAATTGATTTTTCACTAGTGAACATTGGCACACACATACGTAGTTGACAATGACAGATCGCTACTGACATTATTCTTGTTCCACATCCGTCAAAATCAGTATATTTCATGAGAGTATGGAATGATATACAAAGTAATGGAATAAACTAACCAGAACAACGAAAATTATTCATATTACAACAAATAGTAAAAGTAGATAATCATATTATTTAACTGGTAATAGTTGAAGTAAGGTGGGTAAGTAAGTATTTTGGAAGTAATCAAAAAACAAGTAGGTAGTAATTGGTAGATTCCAGCTACAAAAAATTGAAAAATAAAAACTTTTTAACAAAAAATTAAACCGACGAAATACGGAACTAAAAAGTAAAAAATAAAAACTTTTTAACAACAAATTAAACCGACGAAAAAGTCAACTGAAAAGCAAAAAATTAAATAAACCTTTTTAGTCTAAATGATGATTGAGCTCCTAAACCAATGTAAGTAACTGATTTTGAGTCGGCGCCAAACAAACTAGCAATTGAATTAGGTGAATCGTAAAATGATGGCAGCGAGATGCACGGCTGCGTTTTGATGACTTCTTTCATAGATAATGATCTTCGATAATTGTTTGTTTGGCGCCGACTCAAAATCAGTTACTTACATTAGTTTAGGAGCTCAATTATCATTTAGACTAAGGAGGTTTATTTTATTTTTTGCTTTTCAGTTGAGTTTTTCGTCGGTTTAATTTTTTGTTAAAAAGTTTTTATCATTGTATAATATAATATAAAATAATCCCATATAATACTTTTTATAATATTTATGAACACTAACTGTTTAATGTTAATATACATTACTAGTTTTATGTTCCCGATTGTCCAAAATGTATGTCCAAAATGATGTATCATATTTCAGACATTTATTATATGTTTATCTTTCTTTCTTTTCAGTTACTCTGTACAGAAGCTTTGTCTGTAAGAAATCTTCCTTTCCGCCAATAGAGTATATCTTGATTGATCTCAAATGCAACCCGTCGGATCAATAAACATCATTATTACTTGTTGTATTTCGGTGAAAATCTATAATTATAAAAAAAAACATTCCAAAGGTTCTCTAACATGTTTTGTGATTTAGGATCGTTATTAAAATTATTAATCCCATCTTGCAAACCATTACAAACACGAAAACATATTAAAGAATAAAAATTGCAAAATGTATTGATTGATCACAAGATTTCCAATATATAGCATTTGCAAACCATTTGAACATCAGCAAAGAGACAAATCATAAACAAAGGGAATTTTTCGAATGTCTGATATTTTGCGAAATAATTTGTTACTTTGGAAAAATAGACATGAACACACCACATATATACACCACATATATATATATATATATATATATATATATATATATATATATATATATATATATATATATATATATATATATATATATATATATATATATATATATATATGTGTGTGTGTGTGTGGGTTCTGGAACCATTCAGTTATGTTTTTCTTTGAGTTTTCTTGGGTTTCAGGTTCGCGGAAAAAGGATATTTCAGGAATACATTATTGTTTATTTAAAAAAGACGTTTCGTTCTGGAATTCTGGAACTTCTTCAGTTTTACCTTCGTTAATTTGCTCTTGCTTCAATTTTATGGAGCATAGGTTCGAAAATTAATTCCATTTGAAATAATTACATTATATAATGACTTCAATATGGTTTTCTGTTGGGGTTACAGAAATATTCGTTTTCATTGAATGGTAATTTCGATCGGATGAATTATATATATATATATATATATATATATATATGAAAAAACGAAGAATATTCATTGAATCCAACATACCTGACTGCTTCCCAAATAAAAATCATTTCCCTATATATATATATATATATATATATATATATAAATGATTTTTATTTGGGAAGCAGTCAGGTATGTTAGATTCAATGAATATTCTTCGTTTTTTCAGCCGAGCTTTCGATAATGTTTTTTATCTTTATCAAGACTTATCTACAATATGTGTGATTAATATCACAGTAGAAAAAAAAAACAATAACTCAGTTCCATTCCTGGACATGAAACTAATTAGAACAGAAGATAACAAATTGATCACAAGGCGGTACAGAAAACCCATTAATAGTAATAGACTAATAAATTACCATTCACATCACCCAAACAATATTAAAATTGATGTTATTACCAATATGAAAACAAGAGTGGAGAAATCAACCTACCCCTCTTTGAGAATAGAGTGTTTGAATGAACTAAAAATCATACTTCTCGAAAATTCATACCCAAATTCTTTAGTCAATAAAATTATTTTCAGTACTTCTTCATATAACATTCCTCCAATTCTATATATAAAAAAAAAAAACTTACGTATATGTATGTATGTATGTATGTATGTATGTATGTGTGTGTATGTGTGTATATATGTGTATATATATATGTATATATATATGTATATGTGTATATATATGTGTCTACACGTGTGTGTAAGTATGAGGATATATGAACGAACCTTAACGTGTAATATACATTTTTATATAAAGATATGGATCCTTACCACATCAACCATTCTCAAGAAAGGAAAAAGAGAATAAACTAGAATTAGTATCGATTTCAGCAGGAATTCCAATTATTCATATTTTCATTGTAAATAATTTATTAATATGTATACCATTCATTTTATCTACCTAATATATATCCTGAATTATTCCAAGGAGCTGCACAAAACAAGCACCTTGAGTGCTTAGGTGAACCCTTGGAGTTATAAAGGATAACCGTCATAAATTGTATGTATACAAATATCTTGTTATTATGGTTTACGAATAAATTGAAATTGAATTGAAATTGAATTGAATTCTAAATTCACCAAATAACAACAACATAAATAGAATAACTTATAAAATCTGATTCCAAAATTGATTGAAGTCCTCAATAACAAAAATTCAGAAATAACAAAACCGAATATAAAAACAATTTCCAATCTCCATACTAAATTGAAAACATCAATTCCAAAGGAACTCCAATCAAATATTGTTTATGAAATACCATGTATTGATCGTCATAAAGTTTACATTGGTCAAACAAAACAATTATTTAAAGATAGAATCACAGGCCATAAAAGTGATTGTAGGAGGTTTATAAAATCTTGTGCGCTATCCAGTCATTCTATTGAAGAGGATCATCGTATCGATTACAATAATTCGAAAATTTTAGATTTTGAAAGTGTCTTATCTAAAAGACTTTTTTAATAAATGGTATATATCAACAAAAATGAAAATAATATCATTAATAAACGAACAGATATTGATGATCTGGGCTCTATTTACTCTTATATTTTTCACAAACAAAATGAACTGCATTCAAATAATAATCTGTATATATATTTTTTGACATTTTGTAAAAAGTCAATTGACGCTGTCTAATAATTTTTCCTTCATGAAAGAAACTTCTAATGCCACTCTTTTCGATTTTCAATCGATTTTCATGATCATGTTAGTAAGTATATTTGTTAATAATGTTATTCCGATATCAATCATCTATATTGTAGAGAAGTCTTGATAAAGATAATAAACATTATCGAAAGCTCGGCTGAAAAAACGAAGAATATTCATTGAATTTAACATACCTGACTGCTATATATATATATATATATATATATATATATGTGATATAAGTGACCCCAATAGTAAATCATATTGAAGTCATCATATAATGTAATTATTTCATATAATTTGGGGATCCTGAAGAAGAATCCGAAGGAATTTTGGGCCTAATTTTTCCCTATTATAATTTTCAGATGGTGGTTCCATCGCTGCTGATTTGCAGTGTGTATCACGTAGGATGACTCTTTTTGGGTAGTGAGTACATACTAGTGTATCTATGGATCCTGAAAATGAATAATTCATTTAAATAATGTTTTACTCAAAAATCCTTTATTGCAGCAATACAGCGTTGTTGGAAAATAGAAAACTATTTTTCCCCACAGATTTCAATATCTTTCAAATGTTACTTGTTCAACTGCATTGTACCAATATCCCTACTACAAGAGCATGGAGGAAGGCTATTTCATTGTCGGTTAAGCTGGAAATAATTAGAACATTTAACAGTGGTTGCGCAAATTTGTCGGGATTATAAATTAACAGTGTCGTCAATTTACGCAGAAAAAAATCTACCAGGATGCATTATTTCAAACAAAAGAAAATATGTTAGTTATTGATTGCGGAATTTCCGATCATCGTGCGATACTCTTAGACATTAACGAGAGCTCTTCTCTGACATCAATCAATAAAACTGAAAAAAAATTTAATGAAAGTAATTTAAAAAACTTTGAGTTAATGTTGGAGAAAAAGGAATCGAGCAATATTTATGAATATGGTGTTTGCGTAGATGCCTTCAATCGTTTCTATGATATATTCCTTTATTATTTTGTAACTGCCTTCCCCAAACGGAAAATATACTTTAACAAGAATGAACGGGGATGGATTGACGATCTTGTTAAATAATTCAGTCGTTCATTGAGACATTTATTTTACCTAGAGAAAAGTAACCCTGCTTTATCTAAAACATATAATAACAACAACAAAATACACCTGAAATTGGTTAACGAAACAAAAAAGGAATTTTACCAAAACAAAATTAGTATGTCAGATAACGATCCGAAAATTTTGTGAGAAGTATTATCTAAACTCACGAACAGAAGTGAAAACTCATGTGAGAGCATCGTTATTCAAAAAAATGATGACGTTATCGAAGACGCTTCAGAGATCGTGAATGAATTAAATCATTTTTTCATCGAAGCATCACAGGCCTCAATATGTGATATTACGAGTAATAATTATTATCGCTCGAACATAAATAATGAAAATGGAATAGATAAAAATTCATACAAAATGTTCTTAGAGCCATTTAGCGAATCAGAATCATTTAATCTGTTCAATCGTAAGCTAAGAAGCAAACAATCATCAGGAACTGACGAGATACCAGTGTTCCTACTAAAAAGAGTTCTGCACATTTTTATAAAACCGATAACTTTTTTAGTGAATCTTTCATTTTCAAATGACAGTTTCCCTACATCCCTTAAGGTGGAAAAGGTAAAACAAACAATTATCAACTATTCAAAATTTTAGACCATTCACTGTCCCCCAGAGCTTCTCGAAAGTCTTCGAGTATGCATTCCTAGAGCGCATGAATGATTTTCTTGAATCACACAATATCTTGAAACCCATGCAGCATAGCTTTCGCTCTGGAAAATCGACTCAAACTGCTCTACTAACTTTCTATGAAATTCTGAAGAGTTCATTGAAGTGGGCGAGTGCCCCGCTGCTATTTTGTGCGATTTGAGCAGGGCTTTCGACTGCGTGAATAACCTGAAACTGCTGGATATGTTGGAATGTTATGGTCTAAGGGGAAATACACATACCTGGATATCCTCGTTTCCCGGTAACAGAAACCAATGCGTCTCATTGAGATTTGAGCAAGGTGGTGTGGTTTCAGTTCCCACATCAGAAACGAAACTGGTCGGGACTGGTGTGCCTCAGGGATCTATATTGGGGCCGGTTCTGTTTCTCTCATACATAAACAATATTGATAGAGAAGTATCATACTTATTATTCACTGCATATGCGGACGATATTAGTTTATTGATCTCGGATAAGCAAACTGATATTTTAACACACAAATGTACGGATATCCTGAATTTAACCTCTGAATACTTCAACAGGCAGGATCAATTTTTTAATGCTAAAAAAACTCAAGTTATTCGTTTTCATAACTATCAGAATAAAACCGAAGTACTCCAACTGAAGGTTAATAATTCTACCTTACAAAGCTCTCATAACGCAGTTGAATATCTGAACTGGATTCCACACTGTGTACAGCTGGTTTCTAAATTGTGCTCACCCATATATCTCTCCAGGAATCTGAGAGTCGTTTTGAATAAAAAACAACTCATCAGTGTATATTTTGCTCAGGTTGAGTCTAGACTGCGTTATGGTGTTTGCTTGTGGGGCAACTCAACAATGAGTAGAAACGTCTTCTTTGAACAGAAGGCTATTTTATGTTGTATATTCAACACCCCCAAACGGAGCTAATGTAGAACCGTTTTTATCAAAAATCAGAATATTCTAACTCTGACAAGACTATCCATATATGAACTTTCAATTCATGTATTACCAATAAAACCGACTTCATTCTGAACAGTGATATTCATGATAAGAACACTCGTCAGAAACGATTGATACAAAACAAAATTGCCAAATATAAGATCACTCAAAATGCTCCTGAATGCATTGGACCTGAAATTTTCAATCAATTTCCAGTAATGATCAAGAGAGCTGAAAATGCAACGATTTTCAAAAATTGTCCATAGTCGTTTTTGTTGATCAATTGTTTTTATACACTCGATGAGTTTTTATCTAGTCCTCTGTGATCCACTCTACTGTGTTTGTGCAATATTGTTTAGACCCGTAAATCTGTTTGCTTGTTTTTCAGTACTAGTTATGAGTTAGATATAAGTACTGACTATTCCTAAACGAAACGAAATTTTTTGTCATTTTGAGGAAAATAAAGGATTTGATTTTTGATTTTGATGTACTGCATATTTTCTCCATAGCGAACACCCTTCATAACAAAGCATTTCTAGTCATTAAGCCGTTCATTATAGCCGAGTTTGACTGTACTTAATTGAGTTTCTATTAAAATATTCAAGTGATAGTGTATTCAAAATGTAACTGAAACGAAATAGTAACTGGAACCGAAATAAACCAACTAACGAGAACTATTACTGATGCACCAAACTATACGCTGTTATAACATTTTCACAATATGATCTGGTCGTCGCCATATTTTGTCATAATATGGCGTCTGGTTGTCGACATGGTGAATTTTGATTATTACTGTCATGTTTTTATGCACAATATGGCTCTGGTTGTCGCCATATTGAATTTTGTCACAATAAGGCGTCTGGTTGTCGCGATATTGAATTTTGATAATTACTGTCATGTCTTTATCCACAATATTGTCACAAGTTAGGGAAAATCATTTTACAGTTCATAATTCAAAATAAATAAATCAGGCCATTCAATATTCAACAACAAAAAATAGGCCGACAATGCAAAACATTTGTGCAAATTTTAGGCGACCTAGAATTCCCAAAGAATAAAAAATATAACAAAGAAAATTGCTGAATTGCTAACCTCGATCTAGTCGATGAATGAAAACAATTAGTTTTCGAGGTAGAGGGCAAAACAAAGGGGAGTCAGTAGTTGTCAGGTCTTGAGGTGTGCCACAAGTCATGGGTCGGTGACGTGCCCCCTGAAGGAAGAGCTGGAAGCCAGCGAAGTGCAGAAATGTAGTTTCTATATTTGAGCTGCCGTTCTATATATAGTCCTTAGGTGTAAGTATATTTTTGTATATATTTATGATTGTAATAAATAATGTATGTTTGTTTTTGGATTCTGAGTTCATAATCTGGTTATCACAAAATACCTCTGAGCTACCAACCCCCTTTAAGGCCCTCAAGGCAATAGACTTATGACATATGGTGGAGGCGCCTTGTTTTCGATTTCGGAGGTTTATTCTCCATAATAAATCTCTTGAAGTACGTCGAGCGAATTTTTGAATTCGAATTCTTGTATAATTCTTGTATAATATTTGTTGATAACATTTTTGATTTTATTGTTCTACGATTGATATGGAAATCATGTTCTATTGTGCAGTCGTTGTTATGTGGTAATGTTAAGTTATGATATTATGATTTCACACTTTTCTGCATTTGTGATTACCAACATATATCGGAAGTCAAGATTCTCAGTTCATTTTAGAAAGAAAAACTTTTCCAAAGAAACACATGTATATGTCTTGAAAACATTGCCTAGCCAGCAGTGGGAGGATAACTATCTTGCAAATAGCCCTTCGAATAGGCATATGCTTTGTGAAAATGCTAAAAGTAAAATGGACAGTTTGATAATACGAAAGATATGGTCTAGTATTCCAAATGGTGATTTTACACATTTCCGTTTATTTTCTTAGAATGGTTTTTCCGAATTATGTAGTGATGGTCAATGCATAGAATGTCCGGCGCCTCCACCATATGTCATGAGTCTATTGCCTTAAGGTCCTTAAAGGGAGTTGGTAGCTCCGAGGTATTTTGTGATAACCAGATGATGAACTCAGAATCCAAAAACAAACATACATTATTTATTACAATCATAAATATATACAAAAATATACTTACACCTGAGGACTATATATACAACGCTGCCAGAACGGCAGCTCAAGAATAGCAACTACATTTCTACCCTTCTCGGGCTTCCAGCTCTTTCTTCAGGAGGCACGTCACCGACCCATGACTTGTGGCACACCTCAAGACCTGACAACTACTGACTCCCCTTTGTTTTTCCCCTTACCTCGAAAACTAATTGTTTTCATCCATCGACTGGATCGAGGTTAGCAATTCAGCAATTTTCTTTGTTATATTTTCGATTCTTTGAGAATTCTAGGTCGCTTAAAATATGCACAAATGTTTTGCATTGTCGGCCTATTTTTTGTTGTTGAATATTGAATGGTACGAAGGCGTAGAAGTGCCAAACATTTTTTTTTATTTTACAATTCCGAGTTACAAGTCGGAATTCCGACTTGTATCTCGGAATTCCGACTTGTATCTCGGAATTCCGACTTGTAAGTCGGAATTCCGACTTGTATCTCGGAATTCCGACTTGTAAGTCGGAATTCCGACTTGTATCTCGGAATTCCGACTTGTAAGTCGGAATTCCGACTTGTATGTCGGAATTCCGACTTATAAGTCGCAATTCCGACTTATAAGTCGAATTCCGACTTATCTCGGAATTCCGACTTATAAGTCGAATTCCGATTTACAAGTCGGAATTCCGACATACAAGTCGGAATTCCGACATAGAGGTCATAACAATGAAAAAACATTGAACAAATGAGATTATCATAACATAAATATATATATATATAATTTATATAAATATACATATATATATATATATATATATATATATATATATACATATACAGAATGTATCAACGTGGGTGGACGAAAGCTGCTTCCCTATTTGAGATAAGAAAAAATTACTCAAATAAGAGTTGTAGAAAGCAATGGAAGCTATGTTTCAAAAATAACTTCCAACAGGATACAGGATGTTCGATAAACGTGTGACTCATCAAAGTTGTGTTTTTTCAAATGAAATATCCTATACATTTTCACTCGATTGAATCCCTTTGGAAGAGAGTTTCTCCAAAAAGGTGGTATGGGTTTATACCAGGTGATTCGGGAGTTATGTTATAATTTTTGTTACAAAATGGATTCATTCGACACCAAATATGTAAAAATCAATAATTTGCGATAAGAGAATTTTTCCACACAAAATTCTTGAAAATAGTGTATTTTTATTTCCTATTCATAATTTGGCCAAATAGCTCTTTCACCATAACCAAACTCGGGATCACTTTTTTCTCAGTTTTTCAAATAGAGCCGCCTATAAATAAGGCTATACCAGAATACCACCATGTGTTTGCAGAAAGATTGGTGTTTGCCTACTTAATTTCCATCCCAAATGTATCTTCCTCTCTATTTTCATCTTTATACTCTTCTTTCCCTTCTTTAAGGATCTAAGTTAAATATAAATATATGTTATCTGTTCTGTTGTGTCCATTTGGTTGCTCGCTACAATACAAGCTTGCTTAGGTAGCGTCAATCGCATTAGACTCAACAGAAATACACTTAATTTGTACCTCGTTGCTGAGGACGACCTGTAAACTTTTTTTGTTTATCTGAATGAATAAATTACTTACTTACTTACTTACTATCTAATTCTCAAGGAAAGTATGGAAAAGTCATCATAACAGCAATAACGATTTTTTATTCAATGCTGGACAGAAAGGTAACAAAGTAAACTCAAATAATTTAAAAAAGCGTAAATTCACAGCAGATATTCGAACAATCTCCCATTTTGAGCTATCTTCGGACATCAACTGAAGTTGATCTTGTAATAGAGCGAAAAATTTATCTAATTCTATTCTTTATATCTTCTGGTGTCGTTGGTTTCTCGCGTTAGACCTCTCCTTTATCATATCCCCAGAGATAGGAATCTAGGGGAGGGAGGTCTGGGGACCTTGCTGATCACTGAATGGGTCTGTTTTTTGGTATCCATTTATTTCTGCGCCATCTGTTTAAAAATATTCTTATCCGATTTTGATTGTGGGGAGGCGCGCTACCATGGTAATATAACCTCTGTCTGGTGTCAATCGGTACATTCCCCAACAAATTTGGTGAATCATTTCGGAGAAAATATCTGTGAATTTTTTTCATCAATATTCTGTTCACGGAAGTGTGACTCACATTTAGCTCTTTTGCAATGTTCCTCGTACTAACATGAGGATTCTCATCGTTTGAAAGCATCACCGCTAATTCAATTTCTTCTTTTGGTGCAATTTAATTTACTTCTTATGGCCTGTGAATGTCCTCTAGGTAGGAGATTTCAATAGTCACCATAATCTATGGGGATATGAGAATAATGTTGACAATGGAGAAGAGCTTGTAGACTGGGCCGAAACCAACAACCTCCATTTAGTTTTCAGTGCCAAAGATAAGCCAACGTTTCTCTCAAGAAGGTGGCGTAAGGGCTACAATCCGGATCTCTGTTTTATATCAAGTAATTCACAATCACAACCTTCAGCTAACTCACGCACTGTACTAGCGGACTTCCCACATAGTCAGCATCGCCCCGTTGTGATTACAGTAGGAATCGAAATACTAATGGTCGACTCAGTTCCCAGGCCACGATGGAACTTCGGCAAGGCGAAATGGACTACCTATGCAGCGGAACTCGATATGTGCATTCGCTTCATTCAACCAAAGGCTAAAAACTACCACAAATTTATAGACCTAATGATAGCTGTAGCCAAAAAAACATATCCCCTGAGGTTTCCGCAAGGAGTATATCCCTGGATGGAGCGAGAAAAGCCAGTCTCTATACGAGGAATTCGAGGACTCAGGAAACCCGGAAACTGCTGACCATCTACTAAGATCCCTTGACGCCAGCAGAATGGACAAATGGACTTCTGCTGTGGAACGCATGAACTTTGCACGTTCCAGTAGGAAAGCATGGGGTCTACTGCGGAGCTTGGAGAATGTAACCGAAATATCGTGGGAAATGCCTCAATAAACCCAAACCAAATAGCCAACCGCATAGTTGACGTTTCTCGTGCACCAACCGATGAAAACCACACAAGAGACGTCAAAAAATCCCTGAGAGACCTCAAACGTTCCATGAGTTCTCGCACGACTTCTCTGCCGAGGAATTAGAACAGGGCCTCAAGGAAACAAAAATTGGGAAAGCAGCAGGCTTCGACGGCATCTACCACGAATTCCTGGTTGACTGTGGTAGGGCAACCCGACTGTGGCTTGTGAAATTTTTCAATGATATCCTCAACACAGGCAGCCACCAGAATTCAAGAGAACAAAGATTGTTGCTATTCTAAAACCTGGGAAACCACAGGAGCTACCCGAGAGCTACCGACCTATAGCTCTCCTCAGCTGCTGCTATAAGCTGTTAGAAAGACTATTCCATAACCGTATATGTCCTGCAGTTGTTGTACTGATCCCCGTAGAACAGGCTGGGCTTAGGAGTGGCAGTAGCTGTACTGACCAAGTCTCATCCCTGACAACCCACATCGAAGCGGGGTTTGGAAGGGGACTGAGAACATCCGTAGCGTTCATTGATCTTACTGCAGCATATGACACCGTATGGAGGGAAGGCCTACTATACAAATTACTCAGAGTCATACCATGCCTGAAAATGTGACATTCAATTAATAACCTATTAACAAACAGACTATTCCAAGTCTTTGTTAACGATGCTGAGAGCAGTACTAGGAAACTGAACAATGGCCTCCCGCAGGGTCGTTAACTCGACTGGTGACTCGCCTGTTAGTTTGTCCTATATAAGTCCTAGGGCATTCGGAATACAATATTTCATATATTCTTTGAGACTCATTAGGAGACCTGAGAATATCAGAGATTCTATTATTTGCGGTGAAATAGGTTTTAATGTCGCGTTTCCCTAACATTCTGCCAGTTTTGATGAAAAAATGTAAATGTAATTCCGACTTGTAAGTCGGAATTCCGACATACAAGTCGGAATTCCGACTAACAAGTCGGAATTCTGACATACAAGTCGGAATTCCGACTTACAAGTCGGAATTCCGACTCAAGGAATTACAAGTCGAAATTCCGAGATACAAGTCGGAATTCCGAGATACAAGTCGGAATTCCGACTTGTAAGTCGGAATTATAAGAAGTGTGGCACTTCTACGCCTTCGTAGAATGGCCTGATTTATTTATTTTGAATTATGAACTGTTAATTTGGGAAAGTAAAATGATTTTTCCTAACTTGTGACAATATGGCGTCTGGTTGTTAACGTATTGAATTTCAATTACTGTCACTGACACTCGCAAGATTGAGACAAATCGATTGACGTAAGAAGCATCAAAATCGGCTTACGCGTTTGGTCTCTAGAGCGTCACAAAGGAACAAACATACAACATTATAAACACATTACCCTCCTTTGCGTCGCGCAGTCGGGTAAAAATAATATCGCTTCTTTCGAAATTGAATGAATCTTTTTCTTTCGCTTCTAATGATAATGAAGCGTTACCTTGAATAAACTGGGATGACAGTTTTTTATTTTATTAATGGAGAAATTAACAAGAAATGTCACACAAAGCAGAATATGAGCATAAAGGTTAAGTGACTATTGGGATAATGGAAGGGACGGTTCCATTAAAAAGTTATTGAGGCTGGCGATATTTTCCATTCGCACAGATTGTAGTGGTGGACGAAGGAAAGGTCAATACATTTGATATTTGGTTTGTCAGGTTACTATTTACTAATGGACTAATGAGTGGTGTCGATTTTAGGATGACTGGGTGGAAAGCAAATTTCACTAGTCTATACTTTCGATTTGACAAGATATGATTCAGAGCAATTCGTGGCTCCTGTATACGATGGCTCATCAGATGACCAGTTGAGATGGATGTAGATGTACTCGCCGCTGCTGCAATATATCTATTTAGCACACTATTATTATCTTACGGTGCAAAAGTAAAGGCGTTGAGAGACGAGGGTGGATGTTAACAATCCATCGCAACAGTTTGAGGTAACTGTATAATATTTTTATATTTTACTGTATATTTAACTTGATAGTTAAAGAGCCACGGGTCTGAAACCGCGATGAGAAGCTATACGTCTTGCGTTTGGTGAGATAAAAGTCCATACCTCGAAAACCGCAAATTCCAAATATTTTTAAAATCGGGCAGGGCCCACTCCAGTACGGAGAGAAAATGTCTATCGACTTTTTCGACGTATTATATATGTCTTCCGTTATAATTATTTTTGAAAATTTTGGGCCACAAAATCGACCATCGCAAAATTTCGACGTCTGCTATATGCTAAGTTGACAAACCGAAAACTGCACTTGGGTTCAATCTTAAGCTTCCAAACTTTGCATGAAGCTTCTTCAGGAGCCAGAAAACCTCATTTTCAAAAAAAATACTTTTTGGACAACTTTTCACCCCTTTCCACCCCCTTTGAATCTCCTCTATTTTCTCTGTTTATTCCTGGTAATATTTTTCGTTTGAAAACTTTTCTTATCGATAATTCAGTGTATAAAGTTTAATAAACTCACCTCAGGTAGTGGTTAATGATAACAGGAATACATTTAAACCTCCTTATGAGGGCTGTTCGCCCCTGCCGGCTCAAATAATCTATTTGAGCGAGAAAGAGCACATAAATGAACGTAGGGAGATGAATGAATGCCACCAAAGGAATTCTTCGGCGTTAGGCTCGTTAATTGTTTATACCTTCATTTATTTATTTAAACCGTTATCGACCCTAACGCTCGTGGCATTCATTCATCTACCTGAGTTCATTTATGTCCTCTTCCTCGCTCAAAAAGATTATTTGAGCCGGCGGGGGTGAACAGCCCTTACATAGGAGTTGAAATATATTCCTGTTATCATTAACTACTAGTTGAGTTTATTAAACTTTACACACTGAATTATCGATGAGAGAAATTCAAAGGCGTGTGAAGTGGTGAAAAGTTTGCCAAAAAGTCTTTCCTTTGGAAATCAGGTTTCATGACCCCTGAAGAAACTCCATGCGAAATTTGGAAGCTTAAGAAAAAAGTGCAGTTTTCGATTTTTCAACTCAGTCGCTCCCGCGACTTTTTCAATTTGTTTATTTGGTCAACCCTGAAAACTGAAAAAGCCTTCCACTCGGATTTTCCCGATGTGAAGACCATAACATAGTGAAGGAACACACAATTAAGCATATAGGAAACGTCGAATTTTTGCGATGATCGATTTTAGGGCCCAACATATTTTTAAATAGGTTAAAAGTAGTGCGCCTCAACCAAATTGTCATAATGGAAGACATATATAAATAATCAAAAAAGTCGTACTGTAGTGGGCCCTGCCCAATTTCAAAAATATTTGGGATTTAGGGTTTTCGAGGGATGAACTTTCACCTCACCAAACGGAAGACGTATGTGGATCATCGCGTCTCAGAACCCGCGGATCTTTACCCAGACAGCACTGGATATTCCATGAATATTCATAGAATATTATTTTTGGGATATTGGAATATTCTTAAATGGGCCAGGGATATACATATCTTACTTGGAATATTCCTAGAATGTGCTGGTGTGGAAAATTTTTGATATTCCTTGAATATTCCATGAGGAATATTCCCGAAATATCCAGAATATTCCATGAATATTCCAGAAAGAATACTCCTGGAATATCCTCTGGAAATAATCCTTGTTTATCCAGAAAATACCTACAATAGTCCTTGAATATTCCAGAAAGGATAATCCTAGAATATTCCATGAACATATTCTATGAATATTCCGAGAATATTCGAAGTAATTCAGGAATGTGATAGTAATATTCCCTAAATATCCTGAAGGGTTCTCAGAACAAAATAACCATTCCATGAAATTTCAGAAATTAAGAAAATAAAGAAAAAACAACTGTTTCTCCACATGAGTATCCCCAAATATAAAATGTTGTATGGCACTTTTACATCAACAACATGAACTTGCATTCGCCAAGAAACAAAACATAATTTCAAAAATTATGTAGTAGTGCAATACGTAATTGTTTTCCTCAGAGTATTTGTGGATTGGAATTGCAGGTTCCACTCAGAAAAAAAACATTTGATTTCTGCAGACTGCGCACCCCTTCCATACAATGAAATAAAACAACATTAATTTGAACAGGTCTATTTCTATATAGTTATAATAATAATAACACATATTTTATTAACCCGTTTCTTCTGTCACTACGGAGATATCTCTGAAAAACAAGAATTGGAAGATCGAACTACTGCTATCTGAATCAGAAAAACTTGAATCCATTCTATCATTAATAGTTTTAGCTTGATTACTTAACTGTCCTTTTGCATGCTGTGACGGAGTTTGTTTAATAATGGAATCAAGAATATTTCCAGTTTCCTGGTGTACTTCATTAGACAAAGCACTGCTTCTTTTTCTTTCAGGCATTTTGTAGAAAACGCCTTGAAAATGAAGTGAAGTGATATACAAATGAAATTTGTATGGAATGAAATGAATGGTAACATAAAAGTGTACTTACCACACTGTGGTGATTATCAAGAATATTTGTTAAACAATTCCAAACACAGTAGTTTCACATACAAATATGCAAAAGTAACCCATACCAGTAAAAAAAACAAAAGATGTCAAATGAATTTAAAAGCATTCAACTTTACAGCTCTGCCATCGGGTTAAGATACGACTACTGGATGAACAACAGACGCTGACGCGCGCGGAATGGTTTTGATTGGTCGTGAAAGTGCACCTCGATATTTTCCGACCAATTATAATTTGGTCAGTACAGTAGTGTATTTTTGTCAGCTTGTCTGAACAAAAACTCTGTTTGCAAATCAAATACATCTATTCGCACTTTTTCTCATACTTTTCCCATATTTTGAACTCGAAAATGGTTATGGGTGTTCATTCCATATAAATAAGGGAGAATAGTCCATGAATATACAATACACAATATTCAATTTTGATTATTCTATGAATATTCATACATGATTATTCCATGAATATTCACACAGGAATATTCTATGAATATTCATAGAGGAATATTCTCACGAGAATATTCGTGGTACATTCTCCCGAGAATATTCCAGGAATATGCATATTGGAATATTCCTGGAATATGCTAGAAGCATGTGAATATTCTAGGAATATTCCATGTATATTCGGAATATACTCTTCTCTTTTTCGGATATTTAGAGAATATTCCAGGAATATTCCGTGCTGTCTGGATAACTATAAGGTAGTTTTTTTAATATTTTTAGCCCCTGACACAAACAAAGGGTGTTATAAGTATATGTGTATCCGTGTGTTTGTGCATCTGTGTATCTGTCTGTGGCACCGTATCTTCCAAACAAATGAACTTATTTTGATTTCGTTTTTTTTTTGTTCGAAATGTAACTTCGAAAGTGTTTTTAGCTATCATTCAAGGAAATCTGTTCAGCCGTTTGAAGATCATCACCTCTTTTCTAGTTGATGAAGGGTTGTGAGCAACTTCCGCAGGTCTGATCGATTCGAAATTTGGTATCGTGTTACTTTAATGATATCCCAAGAACACGGTAGCTCTGATCTGTTGCTGCAGCATTGCCTAGATGATACCCAACTCCTCAGCAACTTACAGCAGAGGTATAATGTTTGTGCTCGTTGGATTAATTTCAATGAAAAGATTTTTGATAGATGGTGATGAAAGTCTGATGATAGAGCAGGAAAAAGAAATGAGGATACATTCGTGAGAGATTCTGAGCTACTTTCACTCGTTCAATCGATGTGGAATTTTGGTATACGATGTAGTACCGTTTGTGACGAATCAGTGTATGAATGTGTAAAGTGACTGGAAGAATCCATTGTCAAAATCTTGCAACTGTTATAATATTTATGAAAATATAACTGTTGTCAGAATACGCAGATTTCGGCGAGGTGAGATCTCGTGTCGCAATTTCATGTTTCGTCCCAAAAAGTATTTGTGTGAATGTGGGTATAGGGTGTCGATCGTAGCGTGTCTACTAGTCATATATAAAGTTTGGAAAGCGTGAAATAAAACTTGAATTATAAATTCAGAATCCCCCGACATGAAAAAACTCTGAAAAGTTGAAAAATAGTATATATTGGCCCTCTAAGTCTAATATAAGTAGTAATGAAAGGGAGGAATATCGAGCGGACTGTTGAAAACAAAATGAAAAAAATTTCATGGACATAGCCCTCAAAGAAATGTGCTAACCGTAGACATGTATTTCGGGCTTTCGGCCCTCATTAGTACGGTGAAGAAGTGCAAGGATGAACAACAGTTGGTAGTAATATTGTGATCAAAGCGTCGTCACGTCATAGGACCGCTAAGTAAATGAAACAAAAATAGAATACAACTAAAAATGATAAAGTGAGAAACTCAAATACAAGTAATCTACCTAGACAACGATAGATAATACATCGATGAGTCTGAATCTTAATTAATTTTTTTCAAAAAATTTGCAGAATGGACACAACCGTCAACGACATCTGACTTAGTGGTCTCCCGACGCGTTGACGCTTGGATAAAAATATTACTACTTGTATTGAACTTAAAGCGCCAATATATATTATTTTTTTTACTTTTCGGATATATTTTTATGTTGGGAGTTTTTAATTTTTCTTTAAAGTTTTATCAAATATATTCAAAATTATTTTTCATACAAAAATATTATCAGAGCATCCGATAACCAATTGCAAAGACACGGGCTGATCTACGAAAAATGTATAATCAGGAATTAAGATGAAGTACACAAAAGTACACAAATTGCAAATATTAGAGCTACCGACCGAGGGACCGGGGTTCGATCCTGGTCACCACACAAATCTTTTTAATTTTTCGAACATTTATAAAAGTTCGAAAATTTAAATACCATAGCAACTATCATCCTCAATTTTCGCATGAAAAGCTCGCATAAGCCTGGCAAGAGGAGAGCTGAAACCTCCCCACTCCTGGAAGTGATTCCTGGCACATACTCTCTACACTGCTAAACATCAACAGGGATGGCCCCTTCGCCCCCTCATTTGAAAGGCAAGCCGACTATCTTCAACCCTACTCAGGAAGAACATTGTACATATCAGAAATCTAAGTTGAATATACTACGATTAGTTAGATTTGTAAACAAATAAGGCAATAAATATTTTGGATTTTCGTTACTTTTCAAAAATACATTGTACGTTTTGAACGATGCACCAACATGCCAACATGCAACAAGATTCATTCCTAACCTGTCAGTTACATTTGTCACACCACATAGAGTACACATTTATATTTATATAATTTTAAACAATGCTAATGTGGTTGTAGTAACTTTGAACTTTGTTTTATTCCTTGATCTACGTTTTTTTCATTTGTATCACTATGTTGGATGAATATGTTTAACATCATTGAAACCAACCTCAACCAAGTTGTAAGTAGCATGTTGTTTCGCACTTGAATATGTAATACTATTAGTCTGATTAACAAGTTAAAAAACGGGTCCTAAAGATATGTGCGATAGCTCATTCGATTTGGAATGACGTCTGGAAAAATGTATCTCGAGCATTCATTAGCAATTGTTATTAACAAATTAAGATGAGAAAAAAATATATTCAGTTTTTTGTTAATAACTCAAAAACTATCAAAATATTTAAGAACTTCTGAAAAAAGATCTTCGAAGTACGACGGCGTATTGATGCCATCCTACAAGTACATTTTTTTAATGAATTCTCAAAATTTTGACTTTTTTTCTCAAAATTTTGGGATTTTTTTTCAAAATTTTGAGAATAAAAGTCAACATTTTGGGAAAAAATCTCAAATTTTTGAGAAACAAAGTCAGAATTTTCAGAATAAAAAAAGTTAAAATTTTGAGAATAAAAGTCGAAATTTTGAGAAAAAATCTCAAATTTTTGAGAAACAAAGTCAGAATTTTGAGAATAAAAAGTCAAAATTTTGAAAAAAAAGAAAATTTGGATCAATAGATAGAGGAGGCAATACGTCGTATTAAAGAGGAGGAAATTTCCAAAAAAAGTTTCGATTCCTGGAATACTATCTCCATTATTCATACGCCGAAAATAGGTTTTCGCGCGGACGTGTGTAAGAAACTTATAAATATCAAAATAACAGTAGTCTACTAGATTGGCATAACATTATTTATGTGGGTTTTGTGAATAATTTTTTGGTTTATTGAACGCTTTTTTCCTGACGTTTAGCAAAACAGATGAGAAAATACCTGATTATTCCTTATGGGGTTATTTAAAATCAAAAGTATATTTCAATAGAGACAATATTGCAGATTTAAAAGTAAGGATAACGGAAGAAATCAACAACATAACCCCTGAGGTCCTACAAAATGTTGTACGAGAATTCCAAGATCGACTTGCTCATTGTCAAGAAGTGAATGGTGGTCATTTTGAACATTTAATTTAATTGCAAAATGAGTTGAAGTATTCTTCCTAAACATTATGTGACATTATTCCCTTCATTCTACGTGAAGTATCAACATTTTACATTTTTATAATTGCACCTAATTTGAAAAACTTAATATTGCTTTACAGAGAATAAAAATCCCTTTCGAACGTGGTTTCACATGACCCCCCTTCTCATTTGAATTTTTTGAGGGGATGCTCATAATTCAGAGGGGGTGCAAGAAGGGGGTAATATTTTCATACTGTAAATTGTCAAATTGACAATAAAAATCGACTTGTTTCAGTTTTTTCCAAACAAATATATAATTACGCTAAAAATGAATTTATTGCATACCTATGTACCGCACTGTATGTAGAGATAATATTGACGTTCGATATTTTACCGATACATCCAAATTGAATTGATTCGATAATATATGAGTTCGTTGACTAATATATTTCCCCATATTCTGGTAACAACAGACACTAACTCCTAATATCGTACAATTATTTTTTACATATGTGTATTACTGGGGACTGGAAAGTGGGTTCGGCGCGTCACATACTGACCTGGATTTGCGCCTCTTTGGAGAATTCTGTTCTGAATTACGCTCATGTAGTATGTCCCATTCGAATCAGTGTACCTTGTTTCAATCATAATTGGTAAAACATGTTCGTCCAATCCACCCTACCGATATGTTTGTCTACCTCGTGTAATGAACAATTGGGTGATCATACCCGATAAGCCATGTGAATATATTTGAACAAACTGATTCGAATTTGGACCAGGTTGAATGGTGAATGTTTCATCAGAATATCTTACTCAATTCCCGGTAGAAAATGATATAGATCATGAACAGAGATGATTTTCGAAATACCAAGAGTTGAATAGTATTTGCTGTACCAAGTGAAATGGAATAGTATCTCTATATTTATATAATTCTACTGCACGTGTGTGGCACTGAACTCCTCCTAACCGGCTGGACCGATTTGAATGATTTTTTTTTGTATGCGTTTGGGTGGCGGCGCCCTGGATGGTTTAGATTCACAAATCAGCCCGGCAGATGGCGCTGCAGTCGGTATCATAAACGGCTGGACCGATTTGAATGAATTTTTTTGTATGCGTTTGGGTGGCGCCCTGGATGGTTAAGATTCACAAATCATCCCCCTAAATGTTAAGGGTGGTCCACTCCTGATTTTTTTTTTATTGAAAACAAAAAATTATATTTATTTTTTTATGATACAGCATTCAAAAATACTCACAACCCTGAATTTTCTCCCTTCTACGATCAACCCCTATTTTTTTGGCAAGATTTTTATTTTTATTTTGTCATGACTTAGAATAAAAAAATTCACACTACTCTCAATTTTCACCCTTCTACGATCAACCCCCTTTTTTTTTTCTTTAGTTAATAGAAAAAACGGGTTAACAGGAAAACGGGATAACGGGAATAACGGGATAACGAAAAAACGGGATGACAGGATAAGGGGATAAGGGGAAAACGGAATAACGGAATAAAGGAAAAATGGGAGAACAGGAAAACGGGATTACGGGATAACTGGATGATTGGACAACTGGATAACGGGATGACAGGATAAGGGAATAACGGGAAAACGGAATAACGGGATGAATAAAAAACGGGATAACAGGAAAACGGGATAACGGGATAACGCGAATAACGGGATAAGAAAAAATGGGAAAACGGGATAACGGGATGACAAGATAAGGGAAAGGGAAAAACGGGAAAAAAAAAAGGAAAAGGGGGGGGTAAGGGAAGGAAAAAAAGGCGGGATAACGGGAAAACGAGATAACGGGAAAACAGGAAGCGGAAGGAGTCAAGAGTATAGACTAGATGGAACAACATAAAGAAAAACATAGAAAAAAAGAAATTCTACGCGGACGAGAATTTTCTGGAAAAACATTTTAGAGAACATAGAAATTTGGACAGGACAACGTCTGTCGGGTCCGCTAGTTGAATATATATTTCAAATTTAACAAAATTGTTATTGACTTGAGGAAAACACATATAAATGTATTCATTTCCAAGACTTTCGAATACTCTATGAGATATTTCGTGCTATTTGATATAGGTACCTGGTATTATGCCCATTCTCATTGGGGAATCAATTCAGATGCTATGAATACGATGTTTCTGATATCTGTCATATCTCGGGATATTTATCCTAATTTTTTTCCAACCATCGATGTATCAGAAACCATTTGAATTTTCCAAATTCATAAATAACCAATAGGCAAAAATATTCGAGATGCATCAAATATTCTTGACGCTCTAGCAGAACTGATAGTCTGATTAACAAGTTAATAAACGGGTTGATTCTTGTTCCCGGTCCTGAAAATATGTGCGATCGCTCATTCGATTCGGAATGACGTCTAGAAAAATGTATCTCAAGCATCAATTAGCACATGAAAAATTGCAATTGTTATTAACAAAATAAGATGAAAAAAAAAGATATTCAGTTTTTTGCTAATAACTCAAAAACTATTAACACTTGAAAGAATTAAGCCCCGTTGAAAAAAAAAATTATGTCGATTTTTCAAAAAGTTATACGATTGTTAATTAACTAATTTTCATCCAATCTCTGTTTTTACAAAAGTCGACATAGAAGTTTGAATAATTGACTATACATTTTTTGCTTCTTGGAGCCCTTCATATATATATATATATATATATATATATATACATATATATATATATATATATATATATATATATATATATATATATATTAATAAATCACGTGATGAAAGTTATTAAAGTTTTATATTTTGTTTGTTATAATTATTTCAAATGAACAAAAAATGAAATATAAAAAAAATTGTTAAAAAAATTTTTGTTGACGAATGTTATTATACACCTGTTCTTGTATTCAACAATGGCATTAATTGACGTAGGAAAAAAATTTGTCACTTCATTTGTAAAGAAATTGTTTATAAACAAATGGACAAATATAATATTAAAAAAAAATATTTCTTACCATTTTATTGTCAAGACCGAATGATGATTCGAAAAAAAGTCCTTAAATACATTTTTTAATTGTTTATTATAGTTTTTTTTAATATTTCGTTCGTTTAAATAATTAATTAGAGAATGTTTGTCCCTTTGAAAATTATAATTGGTATTTCCCTATAGGTTAACAAAATATTTTTTTTATAACATCAATTTAATTGTTTATTGAGTTACCAATTTGTTATCAACAATTTGTGACCTTCGGTTTATTCTTTTCCTGAAAGTGAAAAAAATACAAAAACAGCCATATATAACAAAGTACTGAAAAAAATTGTCTTCAATTTTTTATAACATTTTAAATGTTACAATTTTTTTCAGTACTTCGTTATATATGGCTGTTTTCGAATTTTTTTTACTTCCAGAAAAAAATAAACCAAGGGTGACAAATTGCCTATAACAAATTGTTAACTTAATAAATGATAAAATTCTTGATAAAAAAAATAAAAAAAAAATCTTAAATAATTCAAAATATGAAAAAAACGATTAAAAACAATTGAAAAAATTATTAGAGGTTTATTTTTTTCATCATCATTTTCTCTTGACAATAACATGGTAAGAAATTTTTTTTTAAATATTATACTTGTCTATTTGTTTATAAACAATTTCTTAACAAATGACGTAATTTTTTTTTCCTACGCTAATTAATGCCATTGTTAGATGCAAAAACAGCTGTATTATAACATTTGTCAACAAACACTTTTTTAACCAATTGTTTTTAATATTTAATTTTTGGTTCATTTTAAAAAATCATAACAAACAAAATATAAAACTTTAATGAACTTTTATCACGTGATCTTGTTAGTTAGTATGTATACAGGGTGTCCCTGGACCTCTTTTCCTCTCGGAAATGTATAGATGGGGTCAAAATATCACCAGTACTTCATATTACTTTTGTTCCTAAGAGCCTTCGTTACCAACTTACGGGCCCTCAAAGTTACAAAATGAAAAATGTTTTTCTATGATAACTTTCAAAGTGGATATTCAAAATCATCTAAATTCTGGAGATTGACTAAACAAATAAATTCCTTTGATGAGCTTCCATGCAGGAGTCAGTTGTTCTGCTACAAAGTCAGGAACGGACTACCCCCGATGGCCACACCCCGAAACTTTGAAATGACAGATAATTTTTCAATATTTTTCAACAAAATAAGGTTACGTGGACAATTTTCTGAATAAAAGTACTCGTGTGGAAAGTCGATCGGAGCAGCGATTCTCAATAAAAATGCAGTTTTACTCGATGACATCAAACCCGATCGTCCACCATTATTTGAAATGAAAAATGTTCACAGTAGAAATACTAATGCTAACGTTAATTCAACAACATTCCCAACAGGAATAATACAAAATATGCAAGAGAAACGTTTGAGCGTGTCGATCGCAGCTTGAGGGAGACAGGTATGTCTAATGGATAATTGATTGGATAATTTCGATATTATTGTAGGTTCAGTTTTGCCAAAACGAGGTGGTGAGGGCGCTGTGCGTACCGTTGTATTGGAGGAAAATATTTTGGAAGCTGTCGCTCATGATCCTTCAATGAGCATCAGAACCCTATCAGAACAGTTCCATACATCCAAGTCCACCATTCATAGAATAATTAGGGAACAACTGATCCACCCATATCACATCCAGAAGGTACATGCCATGACACCTGAAGATTTTCCAGCACCACTGGAATATGCCAATTGGTTCTTGACTAAGCAAAGAGAGGATATGACTTTTATTACTCGAGTTTTATTCACTGATGAAGCAGGTTTCAGTAGAGATGGAGAAATCAACTCTCATAATCTCCACATATGGGCCGAAGAAAATCCCCATGGGATATTGCGAACCAAACACCAACGGAAATTCAACGTGAATGTTTGGGCTGGTATCATAGAAAACCATCTCATAGGACCATTCGCTCTACATGACTGATTGAATGGAGAACGTTATTTGGAGTTCATTCAGAACGATTTGAATGGACTTTTGCAAACACGAAGAGATATGTGGTTTATGCATGATGGTGCTCCTCCTCATTTTTAGTTTGATTGTGCGGGATCATCTGAACCAGATTTTCCCCAATAGATGGATTGGTAGAGGTGGACCATATTCATGACCACCGCGGTCTCCGGATTTGAATCCATTGGATTTATTTCTGTAGGGGGATCTGAAAAGCCTCGTTGACGCTACACCTATTCACACCAGAGATGCCTTGTTGAATATAATTACATTACATTGTGAAGCCATACGAAACGACCCTGGCATGCTATTTCAAGTGCAGAGAGAGTGTTTGCGCCGACTAAGAAAATGTATTGAGAGAGACGGGGGTCATATCGAGCAGTTTTTGTAGCGGATTTTGCATTTCTGTTTGCTCTTGAGGCTTGCGATTGATTATTTACACCATGAGTTTTGTAAGGTAAACGTGTTTGCATAATAAAAATTCGTTATGAACATTGTACCTATCATTTTTATTTTCATTACAAATTAATCTTTTCGAATAATGGTAGACATCTCAGGTTGGATGTCGTCGAACAAAAATGCATTTTTATCAAAAATCGTTGCTCCGATCGATTTTCCACACGAGTACTTTTATTCAGGAAATTGTCCAGGTAACCTTGTTTTATTAGAACATATTGACAAAGCCCAGTCATTTCAAAGTTTTGAGGTGTAGACCATCGGAGGTAGTCCCTGACTTTGTAGTAAAACAACTGACTCCTACATGAAAGCTCATCGAAGGAATTCATTTTTTTAGTCAATCACTAAAATTTAGATAATTTTGAATATTCACTTTGAAAGTTATCAAAGAAAA
The DNA here is from genome assembly GCA_018342105.1 of Gonioctena quinquepunctata. Taxonomy (NCBI): domain Eukaryota; kingdom Metazoa; phylum Arthropoda; class Insecta; order Coleoptera; family Chrysomelidae; genus Gonioctena; species Gonioctena quinquepunctata. The sequence continues at coordinate 81,016 of JAFIRS010001192.1, forward strand.
ACATTTTTCATTTCGTAACTTTGAGGGCCCGTAACTTGGTAAAGAAGGCTTTTAGGAACAAAAGTTATATGAAGTACTGGTGATATTTTGACCCCATCTATACATTCCAGAAAGAAAAAGAGAAAGTCCAGGGACACCCTGTATAAGAAGGGCTCCACGAAGCAAAAAATATATAGGTCAATTATTTAAACTCTTATGTCGACTTTTGTAAAAACAGAGATTGCATAAAAATCAGTTGATTACCAATCGTATAACTTTCTGAAAAATCGACATAAAAATAATTTTCTAACATTTTTTCAAGTATTCTGATGACACCATGCTTTTTGTTTTTTTTTAAATTGATATTCAATACGATAAAAAATTATTTTGTGTGATATACTGTTTCCGGCGTTGAATAAAAATTATAAAAAATTTCTCTTTCTCTCGTTATTTGTTTTGCGTTACTCAGAACGCACTAGGAGTACGACTATTGGTGTCGTGGATTGGCCTATGCTGACATCTGTCGGGATCTATTAATGTGCACGAAATTTCGTATCATTAAAATTCCACGACAACAGGTCTAAGCTTCAACACACAGATTATAGGTGTCACTATCTATAATTTGTTGCTTTTCATATATATATTTTTGAGATAGTCTCCCGGGTTTCTGTCCACGTTTTGTGTTGTTGGTCCTCAAAAGGTCCGATTTCACGACGTTTCGGAAAATTCACATTTGCCCTCTTCAGGTGATGTCTAGATATTCGATTGTTTCGAACTTGATTGATTATTTCGTGTTGTGCTCCTCAATTTGTTATGGTGGTTCGTCGACTGCGCACGATCGTCACGATCGGTTTCCTTCATTCGTGGGAACTCAGTAGCGAAGGCACTAATAACTCGATCAATAAGATTTGCGGACAACGACCACGTAAAAGAGGAGTTGGATAATATCGGAACGACCCTCCAGATGAATGGATACTCCAAGAAAACTATCAAAGCAGCATCTAGAGTCGAAAAGAAACAACGAGAGGTTCAGGAACCACCGATTGGCAAAATATTCTCACCATACTTAAAGGGTACAACGGACAGGATCAGCAAAGTTCTCCACCGATACAATACCCTTGTTGGTTTTGAAAAACCCCATGAGTTTGGCATCGTGGTTCGAATGGTCTTCACATTATTCTTGGTTTATTGAAAAATTGTTGCCCAATGATTAATTATATAAATATGCTGAAGGCAGTTTTGCAAAATTCATTATTTATATTACAATATTTCAATGAAGATTTTTTTTCTCGGTCAGTTTTTTTTCATCAAAAATCATGTATTGTAAATAATTTTTTCTTGGTACAAATTTATGAAGCAAAAATGCCAAGGTTGGTGAGTTCAAAGGAGCGTGGAGCCCTCATTTTCGATATATGTTTCAATAAAAATAATAATTCAGGATTCATAGGTTATTAATCAATCAAAAATATATCCATACTCGCATGATAACATTCCTGAAATAAATGCTTTTCTCCAGTATTTTCACATCTCGATTCTCCTTTTCTTCCGAATCCATCGAGGCTTTCTCATCATCCAAATATTGATTTACCACGAAATTGAAATGTCAATCGGCACGAAAAAGCTTGATATGCAAATATATTGATAGAGTTGTATTGTTGTTCCTTATTTCTTCCGGTAGCATGATGGAATTCATATTGATGAACAATTATCTATACTGCCATTGGAAATGCAATCGTAGCACCATAATAGAGACAAAATGCAACGCCAATAATAAAAAAGTCCGTTTTCCGCCCATCCGTTTTTCCATTATTTGTCATATCAGTTTGACATAATAATCGATGTTTATATTTATATGAAAATTCAACATATTTATTCCATCAATCAATAGAAATATATGGAACTCATATTGTTACTAATAGCTCAATAACAGTAGATGAACATCATCTTTCTTTCATCAATACTTTTGCATTTGTCACCATATAATATGCTCGATGTTAGATCGTGTGATTTAAGACGTGTTCTTATATTTCTTCTTGTTTGTCGATTTTGAATATAATTTTCATGTTAATATGGAGCCTCTACCAATGGTCTTTGTGTTTTACTTGAGTAAATTGTGTTACACTTAGACAATGGTTACACCATGTAGCGTTTGGATTTACCTAGAGTAGGGTTAGCGCGTTTCTGCTATTTTCGCCAAGATGTCGCCAATGATCCTAAGGTCCACCGGACAAGATAATACATGATTTTAGAGTTAAATTTTTATCTTGTTGGATGTGTACACTCCCACAGGAGTTCCATATGAAATGATAATGAGAATTCTCATTCATTCACTAAGTACAGTCACTGGATGTGAGGTGATACATTTTCAGTTCATTTGTTTTATTTGAAAGCCATACTTGTCTGCCGACACACATATATATATATATATATATATATATATATATAAATATATTATTTACTTTGCTTTTAAAGTGGTTTCAACTACTGAAACGTTGTATTTCCTTTTAACTAAGAGATTTCACCATTGCGTTGGTTCAAACTCGTCCATAGATGGCGACCATGTAGAAGATCGCCGATTGCAGAAATGTCAAAATGTATTTCGTGTGACTGCGCTTAAGGAGTTCGCTTTGGGTTGAGATACCGATAGATTGAACTCGGCCTCGGAAATACATCGAGGAAGTTTTTGATATTTCCACGATTGTGATCGTCTCTCCGTGTGGGGTAAGTTCAAGGACATTTATTCATCAGAAAGAGACTCAACTTTCTCCCTTTCTTTGTTTGAATAGGGTTTTTGGATGGAGTCCATTTTCGTTTTTTTATGGACGAGGTCACGAACAGCCTCGTGATTCGAAATGTTGGAATGGATGTTGTAGTTTACAAGTTCCGCATTGTAGTTTTGAGAGCATAGTAGCTCACTGGAGATTTGCTACTCGATTTTGTGGGAAGAATCATTCATGGGATTTTCAAGGATTACAGTTTTCGGTGTTTGCCATGCCAGCGTTGTAATTTGGACGTCTAACCTCCGAAGAAATGGTTGGGGTACACTTTCAACTTTTCACCGAGATACGAGGGGTATGCAGAAATTTAATCAGTACACAGCTCAGCAGTCCTAGTGCTGATCAAACTGAACAGCGTAGAACATATCGTGGGAGTGGTACTATCGCACCATAGATTCAGGCTTGTTAACCATTTATTTTTATTTCTTCATAATATGATTTACCTGCATTTTCTTTGCATATTACACATTTTATGTAAGGCGCAGTACACAGCTCAGCAGTCCTAGTGCTGATCAAACTGAACAGCGTAGAACACATCGTGGGAGTGGTACTATCGCACCATAGATTCAGGCCTGTTAACCATTTATTTTTATTTCTTCATCATATGATTTACCTGCATTTTCTTTGCATATTACACATTTTATGTAAGGCGCACGTACAGTACTGAACGTTAGCTAACTACTAGTCAAATATCTCATTAGTTCTTGATGAACCATTTGTTTTTAATTTGTGCATTATACAGGGTTATGAATCTGCACACTCCATTTTCACCGTGTATCTTTGTATATCATTCGTACATATTTGAGTTTCAATATATGGGGTTTAAGTAAGGTATTGTTTTACTTCAAGAGAGTCTCAACAATGGTAATTGTTGTATGCAAATGTGTTGAAAATTGATGTTTTATATTTGCAAATATCTAATAATTTCAGCTTTATTTACATCCTTGTTTCCTCGAGTCAGACAAGGTTTTGAACTCAGTAGTATTTGTATTATTGGCTGACTGAACGGATTTAACCCCGACCGCGTGACTCACCGACTACCATAGCTAACGGGAACGTAACATTTCTCCCACGGGTTAGGAAAAAAGTTATAACAACCATATATACAAATAAACAAACATATATGCTAACATAAAAACGTCAGAAATAACATAACGTCTTTTTGGATCTGAAGTGTGCATATGAATTGTTTCTGTTCAAATTCAATATATTGATAAAAATGTAAAATATTCATCCTGAACAACTCTCATAATATAAATGATTTTTATTACTCACAAGTGTGTATATAGCATTCATTCTACTAGTTATTCTGATTCTTTCTTGGAGACTCAATCAGAAAACGCTTCGAATTGGAAGAAATTGTCTTTTCAGATGTTATTATAAGAAATCAACGCTCAGACCCAATGCAAAAAAAACCATTGTGATATATCCTCACGATTCAGTATACAAATAGTTTACACTTCAACCCCGAATTGAAATCTGTTCTCAAGGAGAACATGTATGCAACCCGATTCTTCGAAAATAATTGAAATTACATTCAAAGCAACAACTCAACAAACAATCAACGAACACAACTAACACCAATAATACCGATAACCATATAGTACCTCGCAACCGATATAACACTAATGTCCCAAGATCGTACACCATCCATATTCGGATTCTACAACAAAAACAATTTTTAAGAAGACTAAATTCCCTGGATTTTTTGTATGAACACGTTTTTTGTAAGTCTGATGTGTAACGAATCACAACGGCGCAAACGTGAACAAGTTATCGATGCATAACCTGAATATTTTGAAGTACTTATAGTATTACTACTGAAAATATTTTAAACGGATATCCACGCCTTCAAATTTTCGAAATAATCTGCCGTTTCTGTTCTACTTCTAATGATAATAATATGTTTATTCCACCTGTTGAAAACTACCAAGAGAAAATATCTATAAGTACAATAACAAGGACCATGTCAATAAATATATCAAACATATAGAGATAAAATATATAATATAATGTTCCAGTGAAATGTAATGTAATGACCGAGTCATTTGGAAAAAAATTAAAAATGTTAAATAAGTTGAAATAAAATATATCATCCCAGTTATATATTATGAAAATCCATCGAGCGTGTGGCAATTTTGTTCGATCAGGGCAGTTTGTAGTCTCGATTTGAAGAGATTTAAATTCGATGCGCATTTTAAATGCTCATTCAGTTTATTGTAGGGTTTTGGTTCAATATAAATATGGCTCTTTTGGTATAGTGCGGTTCGTTGCATATTTGAAATTATTGAGTCATTAGAGCATGTCGAGTAATGGTGCTGATAGTTAAGAAAGCGAGTTTGTTTTTGTGTACAAGAACGCTCAACTCGTGAATATATATACCAGTGGCTGTGAGTATTCTCATTTATTTGAATAAGTTTCTGCAAGATGGCCTATTGGCTACAATTCTGATTGCATGTTTTTGTAAAAGGAATACCCTTTCAGCAGATGACCCTGTGCCCTACATCAGACTACCATACCGCAGATGACAGTGAATGTTCGCACAATATAAACTCAGCAAAACCTCTTCACCACATCGTGTCGCCATAAATCTCAGTGCATACAATTTTTCCGCAGTTTATTGCAGATGGTTCCCATATGAAGAGCCCACGTAAGTCTATAGTCTACTATGAGACCAAGCATTTTTGTAGATGAGCAAGATTCTATACATAAATCATCATTCTCACAGATGCTGAAAAATACAGGACTATTATTTATTGTGAACTTCAACAGAGCTGTTTTTAATGTGTTTTAAGTAATTTCTATCCGCCCACGTTATTATTTGTTTATACAGGTACTGGGTTTTTCCCCCAAGAGCTGATGGATTTTGTTCCTTAACGAGAGAATTTGTGTTGACTGCATACGCAACAACACGGTTATTGAAAAATTGCATCAGGTCATTGGCGTAGATGGGGAACAACAGAGGACCCAGAATAGATCCTTGTTCCATCCAACGTGAAACACGATGTAGGTATGTCATACTGATTGTTATATATTCATATATTTAAACATTCTCAACATTGTGAATATCAATATTTTTTCGAGTTTTCTTGAATTCACTTGGTGAATAGGTAAGGGATTTTTCATCAAAATTTCATAAAACGGAAGAAGAAAAAACAAAACAATTTTAATGATGTATTCACTTACTTTTCAGAGGAGCATTGATGATGAACCCCTAAGACGAAAGCGCTCTCTTACTAATAAACAATATTACAAAAAACCCTTTGTTGGTCATTGTCACTTATTTGATAGAAAAGCTACCCCTCTCAACCACGAATCTTCCAACCCAAATGACGTATTCGGAAACCCGCGGAGTAATGACATCTAGTGATGATCTCCATTCATGTCAAACCGAAAGTACGTAAGGTTGGCTTCCTTCTCTATAAACAATGTTCCTGACCCATTAACGTTTTATATCTGAAATAGTGACACGAAGAGCAAAAATAACTAACCGAAAGTAGATAGTTTTCATTACTTCTTATTGGTCAAGTTGAATTTCACGGAAAAGAAGTTGCAATTACAAGCCATGAAATGGATTCTCCTGCACACTTACACCTAAATCGAATGCGAATTTTGAGAAATATGGTCCACAGAAACGTCATTCTTAGGGAGACTGGGTAACGCAACAGAATCAAATTATTTGTCGGTAATCAGTATCGTTCTATTATTATCGCCCGATTCTGATGCTGATATTCGTTCTATTGTTATCGCCCGATTCTGAAGCTGCTATTTATCCACTGTTCATATAATGAACTTCGGGCTTCCATTCGTATTCTACTAAATTCCATATTTCATGATTCTTCAATCGAATTCACCGTCATTTCAGTATGAGCAAATGAGCAATACACAGAAATGCGTTTGAGAGTTAGTTAGGGATTTGCACATTATTTTCTGGTAGAAGCTAATTTCTACAAGATATGGAAAGAGGATAAAATCGTTTACATTATTCAATTACCTGGTATACAAAGCTTTTTGTTTCGGCTAATCCTTAGCTCAAAGTTTATTAATTATAGAACGACCTTTGTGATGGAAATAATCTGGAAATGGAAATAGCGGATGGAGGGATCAAATAACCAAAGTTTTGAACTTCAGTGAATAGAATCAGTGTTGGTGATTGCATTTCAGATTTCCAGTTTTATAATGTGTGAATAAGTGATTTGTGGAGCTTCCTCAAGGAATAATTAGCTCTTTCGAAATCGATATGAGGGTGATATAAACACTGAGAAAAATACTGAAGATTGAAAAATATTTATTTTTTGAAAGGGATTCATAACTGACACTGTAAGCTTTAAAAATTGTCTGCTATAGGAACCAAGTTCTTCTACGCGGATTGTTGTAGGTAGAAATCATCACGTGAGAAAAAAGCGTTAAGCCCCTTCCATGCGAATTTGTCTCTCTCTCTCTCTCTCTCTCTCTCTCTGTCTCTCTGTCTCTCTGTCTCTCTCTCTCTCTCTCTCTCTCTCTCTCTCTGTCTCTCTGTCTCTCTCTCTCTCTCTCTCTCTCTCTCTCTCTCTCTGTCTCTCTGTCTCTCTGTCTCTCTGTCTCTCGTCTCTCGTCTCTCTGTCTCTCTGTCTCTGTCTCTGTCTCTCTGTCTCTCTGTCTCTGTCTCTCTGTCTCTCTGTCTCTCTGTCTCTCTGTCTCTCTGTCTCTCTGTCTCTGTCCTCTGTCTCTCTGTCCTCTGTCTCTCTGTCTCTCTGTCTCTCTGTCTCTCTGTCTCTCTGTCTCTCTGTCTCTCTGTCTCTCTGTCTCTCTGTCTGTTTCTATTATATACGAGTCTGTGTAACAAGCTCATACGATTACGAAGGTGTACGAAACCATCCGAACGGCTGTTCTGCTTGCGGGAAATTCAAAATGATACATGAGCGGTAGGATATCCTCGCAAATACAAGTCGGATACTATCGAGTGGTAATTCGGGAAAGATATTTTTTGTTTCGTTTTATTTTTCTTTATAACGTTTGTTCAGATGATTATACTTTTTTTTGGACATAATTTCTAATTTATTTTTGTATGCTGAAGTTGGATTAATGGTTAACATTGAGTATGTGGCACGGCAATTCGATATAATATAATTTCAGAATTGAAAAAGTGCTATGACGACAATAATATTCCTGTTACAAAACTAGTAGCTCGTCTTGACTACTTCCTAGCATTCTCGGATCTTGTTCAACATAATGAAAATGTAAATGTTAATGATAGAATATGAGATCTAGTAATATCACCATCAACAGTTGACTGCTCAGTGGCTTGTGGAAGTGACCACTTAGTACCACCCAGCTCTTGTTATTGAATTCCAAGATATATATATTCCTCCCGCATAGATCGTTTAAATTTCAAAAAAATTGACTGGGGCAAACTTACTCGACTTTTGACCGAGTTCAACTGGGCTATAATTGACTCATGCCCAGATGTTAACACTGCTAGACAGATTTTCAGTAACTCATTGACAAACATGATCAAGAAATGTGTACCACTATCGAAACAAAAAAACTTTAAATATCCAATTTGGTTTACCCAAAACATAATTTACAAATTAAAATAAAAAAATCACTATTTGGGAATGTATCGCAAACATAAACTAAACTTCTACCTATCCCGAATGAACAATTTAAGGAAATCTATAAAATCTGAGATTGCTGAGGCTTATCGATCTTTTATCGAAAAATCAAAAACGACTATAAAATCCAATTCTCGAAATTTTTTGAATTACATTAATTTCAAAATGCAAAAATCTCGCATACCAGGCAAAATGAACTACAAAGGGATAGAGATCGCTGATCCACAACGAATTATGGATTCCTTTGCAGATCACTTCAAAAGTGTGTATATTAAAGAGGATGCCGATTCAGTATGCGATACATTGGCAAATGGTCGAAATGATACGAATAATAGCAGTTACCTGGATCTACCAAAAATAACAAGAGAACAAATCATTAATGCATGCAAAAAACTCAAGAACAAGTGGACATCTGGGCCTGACAATATCCCGCCCAAAGTTATGAAAAAATGTATTCATACAATATGTGACCCCCTCATTGCAATTTTCAATCTTATTGTCAAAACTGGAAAATTCCCTGAAATTTGGAAATTTTCGCGCATATGTCCCATTTTCAGAACATGAAAACCAACAGAGGTCACAAACTATAGACCTATTGCACTGATTTCTGCCCTCTCAAAATTATTCGAGATAATTGTGGCCGACCTGATGTATGCTCACACTCGCCATCAATTTTTGCCAACACCAACACGGTTTCATGAAAGGTCGTAGCACTTCGACAAATCTGTGTATATTTACAGAATTTGTATCCGAAGTATTTTTAGGTAATTTTTCTTCAAGGTCCTGTAATACATACTAATACATATTTATTTTCAACAAATGTTGTAAAAGGTGTTAAAAAAACTTAATCCCATTCGTTGGTAAAGGCAGATGTAAAACATTTTTTTTTTCAAATAGATCATCATGTAACGTATCCTATATCAAAACTCATCTGTTTTCGAGATATTTAACGTTCAATTTTTTTTTCCAAAAACGTAAATAAGATTGCTTACATAATGACATTTCCTATTTTAAGAAAAAGGGCAAAAACAGAAAACGATTGTGAAGGAAAAATTAGTTGATTCTTTGAAGGAATATTTGAAACCGTCAGAAATAAGTGTTCTTCCTGAACTTGAAAATACTGACGATGCTCGTCCTAGTTGTTTCTCAGCCCCAACTTCCTCAATTGTTTCTTATTGTAATAATAGGAATAATACCCAGGAACATCATACTGAAAACGTTCCAGCAGCGGCAACATTACTATTTTCTAACTCCACCGTAATATCTGATGACCCTGGAGAGTGGCCCGAAATAATTACATCCGCAGATGCAAGATTTTTAACGGAAAAAGGACCCCATCAAATTACGAATTGAATCTATCCAGTAAACCCACAAGGCCGGAAGTTTTCTGCCAGATGTTTTTATCGTTACCTCACCAATGGAGAGAAAGTTGAAAGGGAGTGGCTGATTTACTCAACAACAAGAGATGCAGTTTACTGTTTCTGAATAATGGTATCGTGTCATTGAAAGAATAACTTCAGCAATGCAGTTTTAATGTCGTCAATGTTTAGCTTTGCGTGGTAGAACTAACAAATTGAATGAAAATGATGACGGAAACTTCTTAAAATTAATAGAAACGTTCACCAAATTTGATTCTGTAATAGAGCAACATGTTCGACGCACACATAAAAATCAAAGCAGCGGCAGCGGTAGCGGTATGACAAACTATTTAGGCGATAAAATTCAAGATGAATTGAAAAATTCAATCGGCTCAAAAGTAAGAACTACTTTTTTAGATCTAGTAAGAAAACATAAATAATACTCTATAATCCTGGACTGTACACCGGATGTGAGTTATACGGAACAATCAGGTGTAGTTTTGAGGTTTGTTTTATTAAACGAGTTGACAAAAAAAATTGAAATACGTGAACATTTCATTTTATTCTGCCCTATAGTTGATTCTACTTGTGCTGGCTTGTATAACTAGATATGTAACAGATTCATTAGTAGAATTAAATTTAAGTACATATGATTTGCGAGGACAAGAATATGATAATGAAGCAAACATGCGTGGAATACAAAGCGGATTACAAACACGAATCTTAAATATAAACCCACGAGCATATTTTGTTACTTGTTCGGCGCACTCATTAAATTTAGTTATCAACGATGCTGCTGAAATTTCTTCTGAGGTGTCCGAATTCTTTGACATTGTTCAAGAGATATATGTGTTTTTTCCGCGTCAACCAAAAGATGGTCCATTTTGAAAACGTGCCTTACAGATTTAACTTTAAAATCACTATCTGATACACTAGTCCAGTAGAATAGACGCTAAAAAACTTTTGAGATATCAAATTGGTGAGGTTTATGCATGCTCTTTTGAAAGTCTCCGCATCTCCAGAAGATTTCAGTACATCACACCTAGCTCGATTGCTCGCAATAAAAATCCAAAACCACAATGTTTTATGCTCTGTAGGAATCTGGTACAATATTTTATTTAAAATCAATTCTCTAACTAAATTAATGCAGAATCAAAGTATAAATCTAAAAGCTTGTTTAGACTGTCTAAACAAAAAAAAAATTTTTTTTAGACTTAAGAGATGATAAGGGATTTAGCGAACTTCTTGTAGACGCGAGGGAGTTGGCCGAAGAATTAGAAAATTGAACCAAATTTTTTATCTTCACAAACAGTTTGTCAAAGAAGAAAGAAAAGACAGTTTGATTATGAAAGTATTGACGAACCAATAACAGACCCGAAAATGAATTACAAAGTAAAAGTATTCTTCTCTATACTAGATACGACCTTATCATCTCCTAATGAAAGATTCAAGGAGTTGGAGCAATTTAGTAACATCGTTGGATTCATTTATCGAATGTTCAGCTTGAATGAAGAAGAATTAAGAAACTCGTGTGAAAATTTCTCATTTCTTTTGAAATATGAAGCACGTAAAGAATCACATATTGATGCAAATGACTTATTTGATGAAATTATTTGTTTAAAATGCCTCTTACCAGAGCAAAATGAGTCAGATCCTCAGTTAATTCTCCATCACATTTCAGAAAACAATTTAATTTCAACATTTCCAAATACTGCAGTGGCAATACGAATTTTTTTAACGCTACCAGTATCTGTAGCATCGGGAGAAAGGTCTTTCTCAAAATTAAAATTAATAAAAACATTTTACGATCAACTATGGCACAAGAGAGACTCAGTAATTTGGAATCATGTCCATAGAAAGTGACTTTATGGGTTGTATTCCTTAAGATGAGTTGATCAACTATTTTGTCAAAAAAAGGCAGTTATTTTGATCTTTTTTATCTGTTACGTAGCATTTTTATTGTTTTGTCAGTTTTGTTATTGCTTTGTTTTTTTTAAATTCTTCGTTAATCCTTATGTCTAAGACTTGTCAAGATCTTATAATGTTATGGGGATGAGTAGTCAGGTATCATGCTGATCAAAATCAGTACACTTTCAATTATTTGAGCTTTCGGAAATACTCATTTCCTTTATTTGCAAACATCAAATGAAAATGATGATTTAAAATTATAGATTATACATTATACGGTTTATAAATTAACACATATTTCATTACAAAATTAGATAAGTATCAGCGATTATTTCAATTTTGTGTGTACCCCCTCATCTGATGTATCAGTATCAAAACTAAATATAGGTATTAGCACGTATTTTGATTTTATTTGTGTGTACCCACCCATGTATACATTTTCACTAAAAAAGGTGTAGAGGGGTGTAAAATTATATTTTGCCAACAGGCGGCTTGACTTGGCGCGCCCCTGTGTCGTACAACTTCACGGCGAGTGCAATAAACACTAACTTTTTGCACTTCTTGCATAAATAACTATATTTACATGATTATACAAAATTACCCAATAGTAGTATAAGTTCCGTTGAATATTATTTATGGAAGTGGCTTCAAAACTCATTACTAAATAGTTTGATGAAAGTTTCTGGAGGAGAACCTTCAGAGAACCTGTTTACCTTTGATGTTAGCATACGCGAAAAGGAAACCCTCCAGAATTAATTGAATATATGAACACTTGTCATTATTGGATTGTTAACATGAGGAATATGCTGCTGGAGAATTGAAGCCACGATGGGTTTCAAAAGCTTCGAGTATGTAATCTTTGAATGTTCTCGCCCTCTTCACTTACTCATATAAAAGGCAAATAATTTCGTGACAAAAGCAATTAAAACCTTCATCATGGTACACAATGAAAGTCCATTCAGGTCGCAATGCCAGATATTTAGTGTTTCTCTGGGGTATTTCAACTAAAATCGATTATATCAAGGCAAATACCAATGATTATTGAGGTATAGTCCATCCAATATCAATTGCAGAAGCTGTTTCTATAGGTAGCGAATAAAAACTCACTTCGCTAACACGAGCGTATATGCGAAGAAACTGAACGAAAAATAATCTGTACTACTCGTAAACATTTTCCGTCGGAATATGGTAGATCAAAAGAGCCGCAAACAACGTGGACCTGAGTGACAGCTGTCGCATTTCTACAACCGATTCGTCTGGGCCAATCGTCGGACATCGATGCTTGTATAGGCGTGTCTATACTGGAAGGTCATAAATCACGCGTTATAATTGTGTTTCAATAGCTCTGAAAGATTAAAAACCAGTAGCGTCTGTGGTCTTGGTGTGTGCCGATCGAAATACGTTTTAGGATATCCTAGTAACCTACATCGAACAATGAAATACATTATTTTTCTTTCTTAATGTATTTGTATAAATAAAAGCTTGTCTTTAATTTTTTTTCATTTTTCATTATTTATGAAGTATTTCTGAAATCTTAAAATATCTAAATGAAATTAGTTATCTCCGCCACTGCTGCTCACAGAATTTCGCCGCAAGACTTTTTTATGCTTCTGCAATTGATATTGGAAAAACTATAATCAACTAACTCTCTTATGAGGAACTTCAATTCGGAATCTTATAGCACCGCTTCAAAAAAGTGCTTCATTTCGCATTGTTTTCCTGAAACGTTTTGATATTACTCAGAAATGACTTGCAGAAAAAAGTTATAAACTTATATTTGTACGTTGATTGTTTATTAATTGTTTACACAATGAAACACTTTTTTTAAGGCAAATTTGAAATAACTCAATGAATTTTGAAGCAATTCCACCCAAATTATTGGGATGGGGGTTTTTGAGGTCGCTGAACAAGAATATGATATTAAAATACCATAGCGTGGCCAGTCGTGAAGGCAGATTTGATGAATGATATTTTACAGCTATTTTTCATTTATGTGTACATCTCGGAGAAAAATTTTTCGGGTGAAAGTTGTGGAGCTAATGAAGCTCTATCAAACGACTTATAGTTTGCCGATATTAGGTAGGGAAATGAAATATTGCAATTTTTTAAATCTTTCAACAACCGCCATTTTGAAACTACTGGACAATTTTTGAAATTAGCCAAGGTATTGATGAGATATATATATATATATATATATATATATATATATATATATATATATGTGAATTGCATCAGATTATTGATAGTGACATCTATAATCTGTGCGGTGAAGCTTAAACCTAACATCGTGGAATTTTAAAATCACGAGATTTCGTGCACTTTAACAGGTCACTAACAAATTGCCTAAGCCTAAGGCTATGAACCAAAGAGAAATCTGATGCGAATTTGAAAGAGACCACAAGCCGTCCTGATGATTGGGAAACCATGAAACAGGCTGTAGACGGATGGTGTGTCGTTTTGGATTCGTAACAGATTTCTCTCATTCTCGATATCGATGTTTGCGTTAAACGCATGAGAAGTACGACTATTGATATCGTGGGTAGGCCTTTCTAACAATTTGTTAGTGACCTGTTAAAGTGCACGAAATCTCGTGATTTTAAAATTCCACGATGTGAGGTTTAAGCTTCACCGCACAGATTATAGATGTCACTATCAATAATCTGATACAATTCACATGTTTGTATTGGCCTAAGGCTATGAACCAACGAGAAATCTGATGCGAATTTGAAAGAGACCACAAGCCGTCCTGATGATTGGGAAACCATGAAACAGGCTGTAGACGGATGGTGTGTCTTTTTGGATTCGTAACAGATTTCTCTCATTCTCGATAGCGATGTTTGCGTTAAACGCATGAGAAGTACGACTATTGATACCGTGGGTAGGCCTTTCTAACAATTTGTTAGTGACCTGTTAAAGTGCACGAAATCTCGTGATTTTAAAATTCCACGATGTTAGGTTTAAGCTTCACCGCACAGATTAAAGATGTCACTATCAATAATCTGATGCAATTCACATGTTTGTATTGGCCTAAGGCTATGAACCAACGATAAATCTGATGCGAATTTGAAAGAGACCACAAGCCGTCCTGATGATTGGGAAACCATGAAACAGGCTGTAGACGGATGGTGTGTCTTTTTGGATTCGTAACAGATTTCTCTCATTCTCGATATCGATGTTTGCGTTAAACGCATGAGAAGTACGACTATTGATATCGTGGGTAGGCCTTTCTAACAATTTGTTAGTGACCTGTTAAAGTGCACGAAATCTCGTGATTTTAAAATTCCACGATGTTAGGTTTAAGCTTCACCGCACAGATTATAGATGTCACTATCAATAATCTGATGCAATTCACATGTTTGTATTGGCCTAAGGCTATGAACCAACGAGAAATCTGATGCGAATTTGAAAGAGACCACAAGCCGTCCTGATGATTGGGAAACCATGAAACAGGCTGTAGACGGATGGTGTGTCTTTTTGGATTCGTAACAGATTTCTCTCATTCTCGATATATATATATATATATATATATATATATATATATATATATATATATATATATATATATATATATATATATATATATATATATATATATATATATATATAATGTATAATTATAAACTGAAAAACACATAAATAACAAATGTTCATATTTAGTAATGTATGCTATAGAATTTTACAATTTTTCTGAGGGTTTTTCTGAAACCTTATATGATATTAGTCGATACATATGTTTTAAATGAATATGGGAAATGGCATAATTTATAAAAATTATAGAAATCAAAATTTACAAATATATTTTTGAGTACAAGCAAACAAAATTAGAACATTCTGTATATGAAATCAGATCTGAACATAATAGCCAATGAGATGCCAGGAAAGATCTTGATGCGAAATTATGAATATTGGAAATATGAAAACCAGAAAACGTCAAAAATGATTTTTAATATATTATGTATATAGTATGTAAGGTATTTAGAAACTATTAGTGAATAAAATCTGTCAAATAAACGAAAATAATGAAAAGTGCAGCAGAAAGTGCATGAAAACCGGGAATTCGTGAAGAAAACAAAAGATAGGTGGTATCGAGGGAGAGAAATCATCAAGCTGAGAGGAGATTGAAAAAATAATTTTTGGAATAGCAACTCAACAAAATTTAATTTGGATAATCAAGGATATTTTCGCCACAAACTCGGTTATTTGCCACTACACCACGAGAAAATACAAGAAAGAACATTAGCTGATAAAAACCAGGTAGGTACATTACCTTCTCATTCCATACATATACCAGTCCGAGGACGAATTCACAGTCGAACAAGGGGGCTGCAGACTGGAACGGCAGTTTCCAACAACAGGAGAGTGATCCAAGACACTGAATATTTGCATTGCAAGAAGCCACAGGTAGAAGATAGAACCATAAAAGTTACAAAACTCAGTGCATTTTGAAAATAAACCTTTTGAGAACTCCTTCGATGAAAAACTTTCATAAATGGGTATATATACTAATTATTTCTCTGAAATCAACATAACCTACAAAAATAGGTTACATTTCACTCTTTTTTATTATCACTTAATTGCACTTTTCATGTATATTTTACTATGAAATACTGATTTAAGTTCATTATCGCAGAATAAGTGACAGTAAGTCTTCCTGAATAAGGGAAATTATTATTTTGAAGAATTTCTGACTTATTTTAACAATAATTTATCAAAACAGTGTGCCATTTTCCTGAAACTGACATCAAGAACACTACCAGAGGGCTCCACAGTTGAACTTACTCATGAGATTCCATAGGCGTACCGATTGAGTTAGCTGAGGTGAAGAAAGTAAGGTAAAAGATTCAAATGGGAAAAAGGGGAAATACATAGCCGGACATTTGAAATATTTATATGGGTATTTATTTATGAACATATTAAATCAAATTCAAAGGGCAACTAGCTGAAAGATTTGAAAATAGTTGAAAAATATTTTTTCTTATGATGTCTGATTGTGAAAATGATAAAATAAAAACAAACAACCACAATCACCTCATCATTACAATATATTCAAATGTTTCAATATTACATTTCAAACTAGAGTTTTTTGTATTCGAAGCTTGGCCTAAAAATTCAAATTTGTAATTTCTTTGAATTATTCAGTATTTTGAGCTCTGTATTGTTATTTATTGCACATTTTTCCATTTGTCATTTTGAGAATAATATGAAAATTGAAAATAAGAAAAATGGCAGATATTCAATTGATTTTAGACAGAATTCTACTTTCACATAATTTCATATTTTTTCAGATAAATTTCTGTATCATCTAGATCAGAATTTATAACAAATTTAGTGTAAAGCGCTCCTGGCTGCGTGCTCCTCCAGCGCTGCACTTGAGAGTCGCCGTCTCACATTTCCGTATGTTAGCAAAAAAATATACAGCTTACATTATTTACTTTGATAAACCTTGTTTACAATTTTCCATTTTTGTCTGTGGCACCATTATTTATTATTTTATTTTAAATATTCAATATACAAGGTAATTTGCCAACTTATTTGTTAAATAATTAATTGAGCACACACTTTACGGTTGGTAGCTTTTAATAAGTTGTTCCCAACATCGTCACTAATATTCAGTGAAAATTTACCACCATCCCCCAACTTTCTGAAGCTAAAATATAATATTACTCCACTAGTATACGTAGAGCGTCAGGTGAGCACTAAACTTACCGATCAACTGTTCTCTCGTGTTATTCAAATATTATATTTTCGATCCAATATAAAGTGCATCAAGAGATAAACTCATGATTTTATTCTTAATGAGAATTTTAAGCTGGAACTCATTTAAAAAAATGGACATTGCGTCAATTTACTAAAAAAGCGTGATATTTTCGCATTTGACACAATTTACACTTATATTATCAAAGGAAAGAAATATTTTTTTTCGCTGCGTATACTTTGTTTGAAGTCGCTTCATAAATATACAGTGCTTCCCAAAAGTCCCCTTCCTCCCTCTTATTTTCGGAAGGATTATACATAAACAAGAGAAATTTGGAAACTGAATATTGAAGGTTTTAAACTTCCCTACTAGTGATGATAGATGACGAAATCGTCAGAGATGACGTCACAAGGCCATTGTGACCAATAATTTTGAATGGAACCCTACGGTAAGCGACACCTCTTTCAAAAGGTATCGAAAAAACCTATTCAATGATACTAATTTTGTTTGTTTTTATGGCAGTTTTGGCAACTCGCTCTTGGAAAACGCAAAGCTGTGATGAATTGAATCAGTTAGTTAGTTAGTTGTCAAATAAGCTGACGTTTTTATTGGTCTCCCTAATTCGACGTTTTTGTAATTGTCCAAGTTTTTGTACATTTAATAATTTGTGTATTGTTGATCGAACGTTTGAGTGCTTCAAGAAGCGAAATGGTACGTGTTTTAGGTGATAAAGTAGCAGCGATCCTAATTCTTGGTGAAACTGGCCAAAATATTCATGCAGCAGAACTCATTTTTAATGAGAGGTTTTCCGATCGCCCCGTTTCGAGGACTTATTTGAGAGAGCTTCTTCGTGAGTTTGAAACAACGGGTGGTATCAATGATGCGAAACGATCTGGCAGACCACAAATTTCTGATTAGAAAAAAATTTATAAACTGACAGAAGTAATAGTTAATCTCACTTCTTCAACAACTCACGTTGCATCTACCTGTGAAGTCAGTCGAAGTACAGTACATAGGGTGTTGAAAAAAAAACAAATTTCATCCATACAAATTAAAAATGATTCATCAACTCTCGGACGACGACCCAGACCGAAGACTAAAATTTTGTGAAAATATGGAAACTAAAATTAACCAACAGCCAGACTATCTCAAAACAATTTGTTTCAGTGACGAAAGTACTTTCTATCTAAATGGAAATGTAAATACACAGAATGTGAGGTATTGGAGTGACGCAAATCCTCACCTGTTTCGTGAAACACATACCCAATTTCCCCAGAAGGTGAATGTTTGGGCAGGTATCCTGGGAAACCCCATCGTTGGTTTTTTTTTTAATACTAATTTAACTGGTGAGGTTTATCTGGAGCTGTTGCAAAACGCAATAGAACTGTTAATCCTTGAAATTTTGGAAGATAATCCAGATGAATTCTGCAATTTGGAAATAACATTCCAACAGGATGGTGCTCCTCCACACTATTACGGTGCAGTAAGACGGTATTTGGATGAGGAGTATCGTGATAAATGGATTGGACCACGAGGTTCAACGGAATGGCCAGCTCGATAACCGGACCTCACACCTATGGATATTTTTCTGTGGGGATACCTTAAATCGAAGGTTTACGCCACTGAACCTGACAATATTGACGTTTTAAAACAACGTATTGTTGCAGAATGTGAGGCTGTTTCCGCAGACACATTTGCAAAAGTACGAGAAGAGTTTAAAAATAGGATACTTCACTGTCAGGATACTTCACTGTCAAGAAGTTGATGGAGGTTACTTCGAGCAATTTCTTCAAGTAGATACTGATTCTTTAATCTGTAATTAATATCATACTGAATGGAATTTAAATTTGTATGTTTTCTAATGAGCCATTGAAACTGCCATAAACACAAACAAACTTAGTAACATTGAATAGGTTTTTTTGATACCTTTTAAAAGAGGTGTTGCTTGCCGTAGGGTTCCATTTAAAATTATTGGTCACAATGGCCTTGTGACGTCATCTTTGACGATTTCGTCATCTATCATCACTGGTAAGGAAGTTTACAACTTTTAATATTCAGTTTCCAAATTTCACTTGTTTATGTATAATCGTTCCAAAAATAAGAGGGGAGGAGGGGACTTTTGAGAAGCACTGTATATTGGTTAAGTAAGCTTTTTTTTTGTATAAAAGTTCATTTAACAACAAATTTCACGGATTTTGGAGCAAAATTCATTTATATTTTGGTTTTTGCGGAAATTTTATTGTTAATGAATTTTTTTAATGAAACCAATTAGATTACAAGCAGTACAATTTTCAAGGAGTGCTATTGAAAAATTTCAATATTATATTTTAAACTAGAGTTTTTGGTTTATGAAGCATGGCCTATTCATATTTTTTCACGTTCGAAAACTTGACATCTCTTCTTTCTCTCATCTTGACTTCTGTTAGCTCGATTTGGTCAATTAGATTGAAAGTTATAACAAATTAAGTGAAGCGCGCTCGTGGCTACGTTCTCCTCAAGCGATGAAAGTCAGTGGCCCCGCCTCACATTTTCGTACGTTAGAAAAAAATATGCAGCTTACAGTTTTCATTTTAAAGAATAACTTTATTTACTTTTTTTATGTGAAATTCTCCGTTCTTTCGAATGGGACTATCAGTTTGAAAAAAAAATATAAAGAAAAAATTCAATAAACAATATAAGTTTGCAACTTAATTGTTAAATGAAAAATTAAGCACAAACCTTACGGTTGGTAATTTTCCATATGCTGTTCCTTACATCATCACTGATTTATTTATTCATTTATTCAATGGTTATGAAAGATACAGACAGACAAAAGTCCACTATAGTACCTACCTACATCATAACATTAAATTTTACTTATACTTGAACTTATATACTAATACTAATTTCAGACCGCAGTTGAGACAAAGTGACAAAGAAAAAGTGGTTTTTTATTAGTTGTTTGCATCAACTAATATAAGCAGAAATTCCTTGTTACATGAGTCTTTAATTTTTGGTGGGATGTAGAGAAAATATCGATTTGATCAGTGTACCTGTTAGTATTTCGAATAATTCTACATAGAGGAGAGTTTTGGAACAAATTAGTTCTCCGAAATGGTATGCGGAACAAGTGGTTATTTCTAAGTGGCCGAATAGAAACGTTGGCCACTTAGAACTAACCACTTGTTCCGTATTTCGGAGAACTAATTCGTTCCAAAACTCTCCTCTATGTAGAATTGTTCGAAATACTTATTTTGAGCAGGATTCACTTTTGAAACCCAAAACTCAACTCACTAACAATGAAATTCAAAGGTTTTCTCCTCTTTGTTGATTCACTCATTGGTCTTAGAAATATGTAGATCTTTGTACTTTGTAGACGCTTCAAGATTTTGTTCAGTTGGTGGCATTCTGTTGTGGGGCATTCTCTGAAGTGTCTGAGTATATGTTTTTTTTCAAGCACGCCTGTCATTTATATCATGTTTTTCAATATGTTGTGCGGCCAGTGCACATTGTTGGCTTGAATACCTAAATTCTCGATACGTGCGAGACACTTGTTTCGAAGGAATTGAAATTTTGATTTGGTTTCAAGTTCACAATCAACACTAGACATAGCATATACTAAGGAGTTGGAACTGGGGAACATAAAATATAAAATTCAAAGTTTAAAATATAAAATCTAAAATAAAAAATACAATATAATATAAAATACAATGTAGACACTGATTAAATGAAACACAAACCAGATGATAATTTCAGGATATTTTGAGGTCTAGATGATCTGTAATTTGTTGTCAAGTGTTGCCATAAATGAAGGATTTCAATTTTTTTTTCAGTCGTATCAGATTGCGAATTCCATGCATGTGGGGAGGGGTTGTGTTGTATATTTTTGGAGCTAAATATTCATAGGACCGTTGTCCGATTGATTTATGTGTTTGAGGAACTTTGTGAAGATGCTTCTGTCGTGTGCGGTAAGGGTGGGATGGTAATAAGTTAGTTTTTCTGTTCTTGTGGCATGTGAGTATTATGATATAATAGAATAGTTGTCGTATGTCGAACACATCAGCTTCAGCATATAATCTATCGGAGCGATATTTGGTATTATCATCATCATACAGAATCATTTTCAGAAATCTCTTCTGTAATATTTCTAAGGGGTGGATGTCCGTCTTCAGTACACTTCCCCAAGCCACTATGCTATGTCGTAGGTGACTCTCAACTAAAGCGTGATATAACACTTCGAGTTGTTGAAACGTCAAAATATCTTTGATGTATTTGAATTGATATAAAATCATACGCAATTCATTAAAAAGTGTATATGTGCATCCCATTTGAGGTGAGTATCTATGAGTACGCCTAGATATTTGACTTTTTGTTGTGGCATAATGGTGTGTTGTTTTCTGTTTATAGCAAATATGAGTTTGTTGAAGGTTGGTCTATTTGATCTATTGCAGCTGAAGGATATATAGTGTGTTTTTTCAAGATTTACAGTTATTAATTTATATTCTAGCCAATTTTTCATCAATGGTGAGTTAGTCTCCACAATGGTTTTCAGTTGTTGCCATGTTTGTACTGCAGTATCGTCTGCAAAATCCTATTATTTCCCCATGACTTTGGATAGAGAACATGCCGTTGACATAAATATTGAAAAAAAATGGTCCAAGTACTATTCCTTGCGGTACTCCATATTCTATAGCTTTTCGATAACTGATCACATCATCCACTCTTACGTACTGGAATCTATTTCTGAGGTAGTTTTCGAAAAGTTTTAAACAATGATTTCTTATGCCAATATATTCCGGTGTTTGCAGGAATAGATTGTGGCTTACAGTGTCGAATGCTTTCGACAAGTCAATGAAAATACAGATACTCGGTTCATTCATATTGAAAGAAAAATGATTTTCAGTAATACATTCAATTATTTTTCAACTGCTGCTGAATTGATTAGTGAAAGCCTGATGAATACTGATAAGGATGCCAATTCCTTCTTGAAATTGAAACGCATTTTTTTTTTCTGTTTGCAAAGATGAGATTCTCGATGGTATGGAATCTTCGAAAATTGCTACCTGTTATGATTTTCACAAACTGAAGTGTATAATCATCAAGAACGAAAAAGATATCATTGCTGAGCCACTTACCAATTTATTCAATTTATGCTTTTGTAGGAGGATTTTTCCTGACGTTTTAAAAAAAGGAAATTAATACCGTTCTACAAAAAAAGTAACGTCGATCTACTAGGAAATCATCGACCGATCTTGATCATGCCAATTATAAGTAAGATTTATAAAATCATTTTTAAAAGGTTGACATCGTTCTATAACACTAACAATGACATAAACAATCAACAATTTGGATTCAGGAAAAACCGCTCCACAATACAAGCCGTAAGCTGGTGTCTGACATACTCGAGGGCTTCGATTCCGTCCTACATAGAGGGTTGCTAGATAAGCTTGAACTCTATAGCGTAAAAGGAACATTTTTAGAGTCATATATATATTGTTATGATGGGTAGATTTTTGTTTTGTTAATTATTCAATTTATAATTATTATGATTACAAATATTTTCGCACCGCGTTGGGCGCCAATTGTTATGAAATACTAATAGGTGTTTTTACCCCGCATTGGAAGTCAATTGTTATGATAGGTATATCAATTTTATTATTATATTTAATTCATTATTATTATTATTTATGCTTATAAATATTTTCGCACCTCGTTGGAAGCCAAATTGTTATGAAATAATGATTGTTATTGTTGTAAATATTTCGATTTCGATTTTGGTATACCTCTAATACTTATGTAGACAATTCAGCTCCGCGATGGGAAGCCAATTGTTATAATGTGATTTGATAATAGCTAATTGTTATGAAATAATAATTGCCAGCTAACGTTACTGTTTTCTCGCCACGTTGTTGCCAATAATTATTATTTTTCTTACCACGACTAATCTCAGTTGGTACGCCTTCGCCTCAGGAGTCGGTACTGGCAATAGAGCCACTGCCTGTCTTGATGTCAATCGAACTATTTTCAGTTCAGTGTTTATAAGTAAAATATTAGAATATCATTGTGGAAAATAAACCAAAATTTATCAAAAACAATTATTTCCTTTATTCAGGAAAACTTATATCAACCTGGCCTGCGATAGATAACTTATAACTATGAGCAATTGACAAATTTTCATAAAATAATGCAAGCAGTGAGTTGGGAGAATTCTTTTATAGTTCAATACCAAATCATAGAGTTCTTCAGAGATACGAGTTATATTGTGGAGTGATTCAGTTTGTGATGTGCACTAAAAGAGTTTATACCTGGAACTGGAATGTCGCTGATGCAATACCTGGCATAATCTGAATTCCTGTTTCATCCACTCCTCTCAGGAACTCACAATTTCAAAAGGAACCATCCAAAATCCACGGAATCAGCTTGGACAAGTTTTCATGTGGAGAACCAAAAAGGAAATCTTCTTTTATCCTTGTTTATTTTGTGTCGAGATTATTCAGAGGTTGTATTGGTTTTTTATTGTTGAAAAACTACCTTCTCATTAATAAAATACTGAATTTCTTTCTTTCCAATTTTTGTACCTGGCTTCTCTTCAATTTTTTTTTCAATCTCCTCTCGCTTTGTTTTTTTCATTCCCTGGATACCATTCCTGTTTTGTCCATTTTATTTGAATTTTAAAACTCGCGCACTGCCTTGTCGCACTTTCATTAATTTGGTGTTATTTGAGAAAACTTATCAACTAACATATTTTACATTTCTTATAAACTAAATACAATATTTGATCATAATTATCTTTGACGACTCTCAGTTCCCTGAATGGCTATTGGCATCAAGAAGTTTCTTGTTCTCCCATTGGCTATTTTTAGTTAGATACAATTTCATATACTGTATGTTTCAACCTTATAATTTTGTTGATCACATTCAATCCAGAATAATTTTGTGAATCTGGACTTTTTGTTATATTTTAAACAATTATATGTTGTAATCATTTTTGAAAATGCAAGAAAATGATTGAATTATTGTATTTGCATATATTTACCTATCAATGTTATACAGAGGCTTCATAAAGGAAATAGAATCTCAAAAAATGTAAAACAATTTCTCATGAACTACTAACTATCGAGTATTTATTATTTTTGTTGTTTATTCATGAAGTTATTTCTTTTTTATCTTTAAAATATATTACTGGTCCTTCCTAACATAACAATATATATATATATATATATATATATATATATATATATTTATATACTTCTGTAATTTTCCTGGGTTTCTGGTTCGTGGATAAATAAAGTTCAGTGATTCATTATTCAATAGAGTGGGGACTATAAGCGAAGCTTGAGGGTTATGAAGTGACTTTTTGGTTTTAGTTGCTTTGCAATACTTTCATTGCGTAATAAGTGAATAATCATATCACAGTATTCATGCGACGTAATTATGGAATACTTAACGGTAACAATGCACGGAATGAATTTGAAAAACGATTCAATCTAGACAAAACCTAGAGTTCAATGGACTCGGAAAATGAAATGAATCACCTTGCATTGCTTCGAAACTTTTCAGAGGCTCCTACTCATGGAAAACGAGGTCGCTATTTTATTTTATGTATATTGGTGTAAATCACCCTGTTTATATAGTAATCACAGTAAACACGATTCCTGAAACCCTACTTTCGCACACAGTTTCTGTAATTGAAACAAAACAGTAGTTCTCAACTTCATGAAGCAATTTAATTGTTTGGAGAGTTAATAGGGTATACACAAAGCAGCAGGAAATGGTTGTTATCCGTGCAAACTTTGATATCTTTTAGAATCGGGAAACTATGGTTCATAATTTGGTTTTGTTATATTCCTGTTATCACACAGGGCCGTTTTATGTACAACATAAAGTAGAATATGCTCCTGAGTTTGCCCATTCAATGGTCTCCGGAACAAATTTATAAGTTTTGAGCCAACCAAAGGGTCAAAATTTCAAACAGGGAACCAATAAGATCAGTTTCATAGTGATAAAACGCTTTCTCGCTGTTTGATACTGTTAAAACCACCAGTAGATTCAAGATTGTTTTGCGATAAAACTACACTATGTCCTGTCATTAAATGTCAACAAATTCAATTCATATATAAAAATATATATATATATATATATATATATATATATATATATATATTGTTATGTTATGTTATGCCAGTTGTACATTTTAAAAGACTAAAAACCCACAAAAAGAATAATTACTAGATGGTTAATGGTTTCAAGAGTTTGTTTGTGAATAACTTTTGAAATTCTATGGATATTGTGAGCCTAGGTAGAATATGGATAGATAAAAATGTCAAATTACTATAAAACAATCAATTTCATACACTGTCAAAATTATTATAACTCATAATTGCTCAAAAGAAATAAAAAACAAAATTTTCAGGAATAAACAGTAATCAACACATTTATAAATTTGAAACATACAGTATATGAAACTGTAGCTAACAAAAAGTAGCCAATGATAGAACAGCAAATGATTTAAAAAAAAATAAAATAGGATTAGAGCATAAAAATTAATAATAAGAAAGAAAAGAGTGGAAAAATAATTGTATATATAAATTATGCAATATAAATATAAACAGTGAAAAGTGACAATTTAGTGCACCAATCAAAAATTCAAATGAAAAAACAAGGAGAAAAAGATGTAGCTAGGCGATAGAAAACAAAGCTTCAAAGGAGATCGAAAATAAATTTCCAAGCGGATGCCACGCAAAAATTTTACTGAAAGAAAATTGGAATAATCCCATCATTTGGTAAATAAAACCAATATTACCTTAATGATAACATATCCACGGATCCAAATGCTGATTTCCGCATCTATGTAGTTCCTGATTCATGATATTGCAGTCCTGACAGCGATTGGAGAGATGAGACATCCTGTTTCATGGTATAATTAGAACACCAACAGTTCCAAACAGGTATAAAACTTTAATAGTGCTCTTCCGGTCCTGAACTATTTCACCAATAACGAATTTCACATTCGGAGAACTTTATGTCACTCTATTTTGAACAATAACAGAAAACGTCACTCTCACGGAAAAAGTGAGGTTCTGTTTATCTATCCATGATCTGATTTATTATTTTTATACGTGAATATTTGTTTGATTCACCCCAGTATAAGTTATTTCTCGTAGGCCAGGTATTTTAAGTCTTCCTGAATAAAGGAGATAATTGCTTTATGATATTTTGATATTTGTTTTCTCAAAATGATCAATAACCTACCAAAGACCGTTCAATAAACTGAAGTTAGCCAGCAGTGGCAAGTGGCTCTATTGCTTTGAACCGGCCACCTTGAGATAAGGGCGTACCAACTGTTGCTTAGCCGTGGTGAGGAAAATAATAATTGTTGGTAGCGTGACGAGTGAACAGTGACGTTCGTTGGCAATTATTATTACAGCATACAATACAGGGGCAGAAATATCTATTTATATCATATCAATTTGGCTCACAAAGAATAACCAAAAATAATTAGCAATTTCAATATACAAAAACAATATATATAATATTTCCAATTCATCAAAACATAACAAGTGGCGCCCAACGCGGTGCAAAAATATATTAATGATAATAATAATAATAACAGAATTCTTTATTTATACAATTCATCATTACATTACAAATGGCGCCCAACGTGGGGCAAGTAAGGGAAATATAGCATTTCTTAGTATTTATCAGGGCGAGAAAAAGCAGTACATTATTTCTTAATATTTATCGCAACGTAGTGGCAAAGTAAGGGCAATATATCATTTCATAATATTTATCAGGGCGAAAAAGGCAAAAAAGGCAAGTAAAGGCAATATATCATTTCAAGGCAAAGTAAGGGCAATATATTATTTCTTAATAACACTGTGCGAACATTAGCAATTGGCATTATAACGTGTAAGGCTAGATATTGGCGAATAAAAAATTGTTGATATTTTGGAAATTTTGCATACATATTCATATAAGTGTGGAAAAGATGGTCTCTTGGACAGAAAGTGAGCGCGCAGAATGTGAGAGTTTGTGTAATAAAATTTTAGAAAAAATGGAAAGTATGAAAGAAGATTCAATCAGAAGGGATGAAAAAATGGATAAAAATTTTGCAAGTATGAGAAATGAAATGAGGGAAATCACAGATAGAATAATAGAAAGTATGGGAAAATGTTTCAAAGAAAATAGTGAAAAAATATGTAAACCATTAGAAACAAGTAGTGAGCAAAATAAAATTCAGGGAGTACTTATACAAAAAACAGATGATAGCAATAATTTATTAGAAAAATATCATAAACAAAAACAAAATATGAAAATGAATCCTGATGACGATAATAACAAACTTATGAATAATAAGAACGTGATTAATAAAAATGTTGGAATGAAAAAGGGTAAAGTAAATAATAAAGTAAAAAAATTTAAATAAATGACAGAAACATGGTAAGAGAAATTTTGAATTGCAAAAAGGGAACGAAAATGATAAAATAATTATAATGAAAATAAATGACAAATGGCTAACAAAAATTTTGAATTAAAAAAAGGGAACATAAATAATAAAATAGTAATAATAAAAATGAATGACACAAAAATGACTAATAAAAATTTTGATTTGCAAAAAGGAAATATAAATAAAAAAATAAGAGTAATGCAAATAAATGACATTCACAGGGCGAATAGAATTTTTGAAATAAAAGAAAGTAATACAAATAATGAAATAATAATAATAATAATAGATAGTAAAATGTCAAATATAAAAATAGGAAAGAATTGGAATAAATTTTACTTTCAAAAACAAGAAAAAGTTGAATTTATGAAAATGAAAATAGTTGAAAATGTTTACAGAAAATTTCAATTGAAAATTTTTGAAATAAAAAATAGGCTTGCAGTTACAAAACAAGCAAGATTCCATAGAAGGAGAGATAAATAATAAAAATGAAAATTTAGGGAATAATAAATTGTAGGTTAAAAATTTGAAGGAAGTTAGGAAAAAAAAAAAAAAAAAAAAAAATGTAAATAAAAAAAATATCAATGAGAGAAAATATTGAAGGAAACAAAAACAACACATGAGTGAATATTTCATGAAAGAAAACAATAATATTGAATAACAATAAAAATACTGAAAAACAGAGAAATTGATATGAAATTATTGGTACAGGTTAGTTAGATGAAGTAAAGTGAAAAACAATATAGATTATAAAGAAGGAAAAATATAGAAATGGATAATAAATAATGTAAATTTTAAAGAAAAATGAAAAGAAATAATGATAAAAATATTTTGTGTAAAAAAAGAAAATGAAAGTGGGTATGATAATAATAATAATACTAAAGAAGTATATTATAAGGAATATGATGATGATGATGATGATAAAGGAATATTGATAAATAATATGAAGGTATATTAATGAATTATAAATGAATATAATATGTTAATTATGTATGAATAATGAAAATGCGAAAGAGTATGTACACAAAATAAAAGTAAATAAAATGAGAGATTCAGATAATCAAAATATCCAATTCAATATGAATATAAAGAACAGCTGAAGGAAAAGATAGGAAAAATGATAAAACAGTATAATTGAAAGAGTACCAGTAATTGTAAAATTGATAATTGAAAAAAATATCAGTATAAATATAAAATGAAAGTAAGATGATAAAAATGAAATATAAAATGTCATATATGATGATATCTTGAAAAGTTTTCTCTCTTGATCCGAAAAGAAGTCCATAGTCAAGTTTTTCTGGAACGAAAGAACGTAGTACTAGTAGTTGTAAATAATAGTTGTTGTTGTAGAACTTGTTTTTCTTGAAGTCCATCACAAGAAGTTTTCTGAAAGTAGAAAATTAGTATTAGTTGAAGTAAAATTGAAAATATAAATGAAGAAATTGATATTCAAAATTTTCTAACTTGTAAAAAATTATTGAATATAAATTTAGGAATGTTGTTATGTTATGTTATGCCAGTTGTACATTTCAAAAGACTAAAAACCCACAAAAAGAATAATTACTAGATGGTTAATGGTTTCAAGAGTTTGTTTGTGAATAACTTTTGAAATTCTATGGATATTGTGAGCCTAGGTAGAATATGGATAGATAAAAATGTCAAATTACTATAAAACAATCAATTTCATAAACTGTCAAAATTATTAAAAGTCATAATTGCTCAAAAGACAATAAAAAGTCTATATTTACAAAATTTCCAGGAATAAACAGTAATCAACACATTTATAAATTTGAAACATACAGTATATGAAACTGTAGCTAACAAAAAGTAGCCAATGATAGAACAGCAAATGTCTTTATAAAAATAGCCAATTAGGGAATAGATGGTCAGGTGTAAAATTGGAAATTGTGAGAGATTAGCAATGAGATGGTATCAGAAGCAATTATTATTGAAATTTGTAAATAATGATAAGAGTGGAAAAATAATTGTATATATAAATTATACAATATAAATATAAACAGTGAAAAGTGACAATTTAGTGTACCAATTCAAAAATTCAAATAAAAAAACAAGGAGAAAAAGATGTAGCTAGGCGATAGAAAACAATGCTTCGAAGGAGATCAAAAATAAATTTCCAAGCGGATGCCACGCAAAAATTTTACTGAAAGAAAATTGGAATAATCCCATCATTTGGTAAATGAAACCAATATTTCCTTAATGATAACATATCCACGGATCCAAATGCTGATTTCCGCATCTATATAGTTCCTGATTCATGATATTGCAGTCCTGACAGCGATTGGAGAGAGGAGACATTCTGTTTCATGGTATAATTAGAACACCAACAGTTCCAAACAGGTATAAAACTTTAATAGTTCTCTTCCGGTCCTGAACTATTTCACCAATAATAAATGGCAAAGAAATTACATTTACTTACGAAAAATCATTATTTAAAAAAATAAACTCATAACTAAGATACTCAGTGGCGGAGTAGAAACTATGCAATGCCAAGAAATCTCTAACTTTATTTTTGAATATGTTGTACGATTGTATATCTTTCAGCGCGGGTGATAATTTCCTGAACACATAATCAATTTGATGTTTCCAGCACAGTGCTTCTTCCAGGAGTATACCCAAAAACTTGGTTTGTTCTGAAGGTTCGATAGTGGTATTAATGACATCACTTTTATAGAGATATTATTTGTCTTCCCGAAAAACTGAAACAAGAGTGTTTTCCTGACGTTTTAGTGAATATATGTGCTACATTATTCAGCCTAATCTGGAGTTCTGCAGGCCTCCCCTGCAATGGAACTATCACCGGCAAACGAAACTATGCATTCCGATTCGATATAGGAGGGCTTGTCGTTTACAAATAGAAGAAAAATCAAAGCTCCTAATACCGAGCCCTGAGGAACTCCAACGTCAATTCCATAAATATTCTGATTTATTTTCTCCTAACTGCACCCGTATTCTCCTAAAACTAAGAAAAGAAATGATCGATGAAAGAAAATTCCCTCGTATCCCCAGGGCGTAAAGTTCGTCTTCAACAAATTTAAAGTCGATGGAGTCGAACGCTTTCGACAGGTCGAAAAAGAGTGCACCGACGTACTCACCACTATCTACACTTTTACGAATGTATTCGATAAAATTGACACAGCCAATTTCAGGCGAACGGCCTGAAATGAATCCATTCTGACAATCGGTTATTATATTATAATTCAGTAAGAAAGGAAATCATCTATTATATATACAACGCTCAATTACTTTGCTAATGACACTAGGGATAGTTATAGGTCTGTGGGTGTCTAAAAGAAGTGCATCCTGTCTTTTGTAGATTGGAGTGACTCTACCGATCTTCAGCATATTTGGGAAGGCTAAATATGAAAGTGGCGCCGCAATATATCTGTCTATGAATTTTATAATTTTTGTTGATAGGCAGTCTGTTCCAACTGAATTTTTATTTTTCATGTCTGGTATAGCATCTATCACTTCATATGAATTCAGAGGGTTAAAATAGAATGTGTAGGCGCCAATTTAGTACAGGTCATGGGAGCATCGATTGAGAAGTGGGTTGCGATGAGATCTGAAATTGTATTGTATTTTGCGAATGCGTTCGATATTTCACGAGGGTCAGACGATAACTCGCCATTGATAATCATTTTATCTGGAGGCTTGGTTTTCATTTTCCCAGTTGTTGAACCAACTACTTTCGTTGGAACTATTGCTTTTTTTTTGGGTATATACATATTTCGCTATATCGATATTACATCTGTGACACTTTCTTCATTCTTTTATATTCATCATTGAAATTTTAATTTTCACAGTAATTTTTCAACCAGAAAAATTCGACCGGTTTCTTTCCCTCTTCCTCAATAGATTTTGTTCCCCAGTTTGTTTTGTTACATTCATTGATTTGCACTTGAATTGGGGAGCATGTTATTTCAACTGCATATGTAATTGTGTTAAGAAAAATATTATAAACATTGTCGATGTTTGGCACACACTCGTAGAGATCATCGAAGTTCTCTTTCGACATGAAATTTTCCAGTTGGCGTAAGTTATCATCTCGTATGTCCCTTCTGGTAATTGTTTTTTTATTGGGGCAATTTTCGGTCAGCAAGAATGTTCTTGATTCACATCATTAATTGCTCTACATTTTCTGAAAAAAAAATATTCAAGAAGTAAGTGCAGGCATTCTGGTTAACTATGTATATCTCAGTGGTAACGTTATCGGAGGGAATGCATTGGATTTTGATGTCAATAATATTTCAACATTATGTAGCCACTCACGAATACCACGATGAAATTTATACAGATTGGTAGACGGAGGACGGCTTTTTATCTGATATCAATGTACTTTTTTTCCGGGGTTATCCGAAAGTATGTGGAACTGAGCCTTTGACAATTGATTTGTTGAAGAATTGGATAGATATTGAGTGTACAATTATAATCCTATAAATAACACGGAAATCAGTAGGTGACTTCGAAAAATACATTTGTCAGGGAGTAATGGAACATATTTTTTCTACGGCTATAATACAAAACTGCATTTTAAAAACTGTTTTTGATCAAACAATGGAGTACATTGTATGTTTTCAATTTCATTTCCTTATCTGATAACACAATGAAGTCATTGTGTTATTGTTGGTCATTAAATCACGTCTCCCATGGAAAGCAAGGAGAACTTAAGACATCTGTCAATTCAGTTTCATCAAAACTTGTCAAAGTTTAAAGGTATGATGAGCAGTGAAATTGACGAACTACCTCCTCCAGACATAATTGCAGCCGCAAATTAGGCATGTATAAACTTGATTCCGGAAGTATCGAAAGAGAAATATGGAAAAGCTTACAAATCCTTCACATATTGGCAAAAGGAAAAGGTCACCGCGTCAACTTCAGAAAATGTATTATTTGCATACTTTGATCAATTGAAGTTCAAGTTTCTGTTGTAAATTAATTTCGCTATTTTATGTTAAAGCCGTAGAAAAAGTATAGTGTATAACTCACACGGAATGTTCATTTCCCACTCGTATGATTTGCAGCACTCGCCTACGGCTCATGCTGCAAACATCATACTCGTGGGAAATGAGTATCATTCCGTGCTTGTTAAACAATATACTATAGTTATACCCAGTTATTGAGATAGTTATGAGTACATTATTGATGATAGTTGGAGAAAAATGTATAAATGAGGAATACAGTTTTTTCAAAGGGATAACGTATTTTTTTGAACTTTGTATTACACTGACGTCAGACATATCCAAGGGGGTTCAGACCTCCCTGCAAAATATTATAGAGATACAACAACAAACAAAATCCCTGAATACAGCGTCAAAAATGGCCTCTGGAACATTTTCGTTCTGCGGGGTAGGCGCGGGTGGCGGAGCATCTCGACGGTCATCGCAGCGGCGCACAGGGGAGTATTTGTGGCTAAACCCTGGCCAACAAAATGTTGATGTGTTTTGAAAATAAAACCATTGCTGTTTACTTTTGACTCACTTTGTAATAGTAAATACTCCTAAAAAATATATTTCTGAATCAATCTTTATCATATATACAGGGTGTTACCAAATAAGTGCGAGAGTTTTCAGGGGGTGATTCCTTGTTGAAAATCAAAGGGGGTCTTTCATGTAAACAAAAGCCTTTCCTTAAAAAGTTACACGCTTCCAAAAATGGAAAAAAAATTTTTTTAATTGCTGAGGAGTTGAAAGTGATGGAATTTTGTGGGCATGTTCAACCAATGAAAAGGCTACCTATGAATATTTTTTTAATTTTGTTGTGATCTTTCAAAGAGGTGAACCCTATTCCATTTTTACCAGAACTTTTCGTTGAAAATTTCCCAATTGAAAAATATGTGTTGAATAGAACAACTCATTGCAAAACTTTTTTAACTCCTGTGTTGTGTTCGTAAAAGCAATAGTTTCCTAATGAAAAAATTAAATTCAACATTGTGCATGAACGGATCTTCTGTAAATGGAATCGAAAAAATCTTATAGGTGGCTGTCACGTTTTGTTTGCACAATTCGTGACTTCAATCGTAGTATTTTAAAATCAAAAAAATCTAGTAGGTGGCTATCAAGTCGCTTTGATTTCTGTGGTAAGTTCAATTGTGTCTTTTGAATCTTCAATATGAATAATTACTCCAACGCTGAAATGGCCGATAGCATTTTATGTATGGTCGTGCCAATGGAAATTATTCGGAAGCTAGATGGCTCTATGCAGAGATGTATCCTCTGCGCGTGATACCTCATCACACAATTTTTGCACATCTTCACCAACGTCTCTGTGAAAGAGGGACTTTTCAAAAACGAACAACTGATTGTGGTCGTCCAAGAGTAATGAGGAGGGTGGCACTGGAAAAAGAGGTTCTCAATATGATTGAAGGTCCTCCGGAATTAAGTACAAGACAAATTGACAAGCCACTTAATGTTAGCGATAAACTAATTTGGAAAACTTTAAAGGATCACCAATTGTATCCTTACCATATTCAACGAATCCAGGCACTTTTGCCGCGAGCTTTTCCCTATCGAGTAGACTTTTGTCAATGGAGTCTTCAAATAATTACCCAAAATGCTCAATTTTCACAAAACGTAATATTCACTGACGAATCTAAATTTTCCAGGCAAGGGATTACAAATTTCCATAACAATCATCTATGGACCGAAGATAACCCACATGCAATCCAAGGAGGTCGGTATCAATATGAATTTTCACTTAACGTGAGGGTCGGAATTATTGGCGAAAATTTTATTGGACCGTATTTTCTATCGTTATGGCTAACTGGTACAACCTATACAAATTTTCTCCAGGAGCAGCTTCCCATATTACTTTGAAAATATTTCAATATTTGCGCCAGTCTATGAGACGAAGACTTGATTCGTGTCTAATGGCTGGTAGTCATTTCGAGCAGTTTTTATAACTCCATTCCGTTTGATCTTGTTGCCTTTTTCTTTCTTGTAATACACATAATTTTGTTTTGTTAGTATTTTTAATTTGATATTATATCAAAACAAAACATGTTACTGGTATTTGCCAATATTAAAAGTTGAAACCAGCGGAATAATTTCAAAATACTACGATTGAAGTCACAAGTTGTGCAAACAAAACCTGACAGCCACCTACTAGATTTTTTCGATTCCATTTATAGAAGATCCGTTCATGCACAATGTTGTATTTTTTCAATACTAAACTATTGTTTTTACGAACACAACCCAGGAGTTGAAAAAGTTTTGCAATGAATCGTTCTTTTCAACAAATAATTTTAAATTGAGAAATTTTGTTTCGTTAAAAAGTTCTGGTAAAAAATGGAATAGGGGTTGCATATTTCTCCCCTTTAAAAGATCACAACAAAATTTAAAAAATATTCATAGGTAGCCTTTTTATTGGTAGAACATGCCCCAAAAATGTCATTTCTTCAACTCTTAAAAAAACTATATTTTTTTTCATTTTTGGAAGGGTATAACTTTTCAAGGAATGGCCTAAGAGATTTTGTTTACATGAAAGACCTCCTTTAATTTTCGACAAGGAGTCACCCCCTAAAAACTCTCGCACATATTTGGTAACACCCTCTTCATTTTTTTACATTTAATATTTACCAAAGTTTAGTTACTACAGGGATCTCAAATTTACTTTTTCAATCTGACTCTTCTGAACTCCGATCTCCGTCATCTTTTTCAAATAGCTTTCCATCATTTAATTTTCCAGCAGACTCCTCAACCAATTCGTACAAAGCTAGTCCACTCAATCCGTTTTCCATCTTCAGAAGTTGAAAAACGAAAAACCTGTAATATGCCAGTAAAAATATAGTGCTGAAACGTAATCAAACGGCACGTCCACCAACGGCACGTCCACCAACTTAAGCTCCTGGAAATGATGTGATCCAGCAGCAGTTAGTCAGTAAATATGAAATGCACGTTTTACAATTGTTGAGCCATTTTTAATTTTTACACTTTTGGCCAGGTTTTTGCCTTGAATACTCCACTGTGTATGTCTCTGAATTTGTAAGTTATTGAATAACTTGAGAAAATTGATTTGCTCTTTATTTTCGAGAAACTTTCACATATCCAAATGGGTCAATCTAGACGTATCCAAGTCAATCTACACGAAAACATTATCTATGTAGTTTACTCTATTCCCAAAGGGTATGCATTTCGGAAGTTAAACTTCCATCATTAGCACGAATACAAAGAGTTTAACAAATGGTCACTATAAATAAAATAACAAACAAATGGACAAAGGACTAGAATAGAATAGAATAGAATAGATTTTATTGGTCCATTCAAGAGAACTTTGACAAGTTATAGGACAAGTCACGAAAAAATTCATATAAGTAAAAAGATACAAATTTGTCACTTTAACAAATCAAAGCATAATATATACAAACAAATACATATACTTATACTAATATATACACATATATATATATATATACACATACACATACATACACACATATTGCACATTTAAAAACATTCAAAAATTCAAACAGAATAAAACGACTCTATTTAAAATAATCAGTGAACTCATCAATATTGTAAGGACTTATATCTAACATAAGCAACTTGATATTATATTTGAAATGGTCCAACTTGGTAAATCTTTTATATTCATTAGGTAATATATTATACAGCCTAAGGCCAATTATTTGGTATGATTTTTGACACAATGATGTACGATTTCTTGGAATATGTAGATCATTTTTTATTCTTGTATTGTAATGATGTACCAATTCATTTTTCATGAACTTATCTAGATTTTTGTGTATATACATCAATAGTTTAACGATAAATAAACCATAAACCGTGAGAATATTATACTCTCTGAATAGTCTTCGACTAATGTCGACATCTACACTTTACATATATGTTATTATCTCTTAATTTGTGTATAACGATGAGAATGAAAAGGTGAAAACAAAAGCCATCGTTTTCATACAAGGCATAGTAACAGACTCGCATGAATACGATGGCTTTTGTTTTCACCTTTTCATTGTTGTACACAAATTAAGAGATAATATGATAATAACGTATATGGAAAGATGCTACGGATCAACCTGGTATACAGATGGCCGAAGTATATGAGATACTCACCTGCGTTCAGGAAAGCCTCGACAACAGAAGTCGAGGCCCTATTCTCATCTACTCGGACAGCAAGGCAGCAATCATGGCAATAGGATCAAACAAGATCACATCCAAATTGGTGTCCGAGTGTAGAAACGCCATAGAAAGTTTCCAGAAAACAATGAAAGTCAGCCTCATATGGGTACCAGGACACACAGGTGTTCCTGGGAACGAAGAGGAAGACAGAGTAGGCAAGATTGGATCGGGAAAGGCCCCGGTCGGACCGGAACCAATCTTGGGAATACCCAATAGCATGACCATCTCAAACATGGGGGGACTGCTGCAGAAGCAGTTCATCAAAACATGGCAGGAGGCGCCGTGCATGAGGCAATCGAAGCTCCAAATAATAGGGCTTTCGAAAAAACTGTCTAGAGAGATCCTGTCACTCAACAGACAGGATATCAGGACTGTTACTGGGTTCCTAACGAGACACAATAATCTGAACAGGCACATGGAACTCATTTGGATCACAGAACAACCTTAAGCAGATGGTGCCTGAAAGATGACGAGACATTGTCGCACATCCTTGCTGAGTGACCCGCTCTGGTGCACCAGAGGGAGATCAACCTGGGTAGCATAATTCTGAACCCAGAAGTTGTCAAAGAGATTCAGCTTAGGAAACTGCTGGGTTTCGTCAGAGAAATCGGCATGCCCAGCTGCTTCTCAGATCACGTGGACACACAATGGGCCCAAGTAAAGAGGCCTACGTGCACGGGTTCTCCGGAACCAGCCCACCATGTACACAGAAGAAGGAGAAGAAACATATACATAAAGTGTACCCAGACAGCACTGGATATTCCATGAATATTCATAGAATATTATTTTTGGGATATTGGAATATTCTTAAATGTGCCAGGGATATACATATCTTTTTCAGAATATACCTAGAACGTGCTGGTGGGAAAAATGTTAGATATTCCTTGAATATTCCATGAGGAATATTCGTGAAATATCCAAAATATTCCATAAATATTTCAGAAAGTATACTCCTGGAATATCCTCTGGGGAAATTCCTTGTATATCCAGAATACACCTACAATATTCCATCAATATTCCACAAACTAATGGTATTAAGATGTACAATAAACTCCCGCTAGAAATTAAAGAAACAACATCGCTAAAACTATTTAAAAAAAAACAAAAAGCATATTGAGTGATAAAGCCTATTATAATCTACAAGATTACTTTAATGACACACTGTGATATCCTAGTTTATTAAGTATACCAATCTTTCCATCTTTTTATATTATCTGTTCAATCTATATTATTTATGTTCCTTCATTGAATTATATTACATTTTAATAATGTTATTGTGAAAACTCAAGTATTTACAATAAGCTAATGTCTGTTATAATTTTAAAATAAGTTGTACAAAATTCGTAAATTGACTGATTATCGATAATCTTACTGTATAACATTGTGTTTGTTGACAAGAGATAACTCTTAGCAACAATAAACATATTCTCTCTCTCTCAAAGGATAATCCTAGAATATTCCATAAACATATTCTATGAATATTCCGAGAATATTCAAAGTAATTCAGGACTATGATAGTAATATTCCCTGAATACCCTGAAGGGTTTTTAGAACAAAATAACCATTCCCTGAAATTTCAGAAATTAAGAAAATAAAGAAAAATACAACTGTTACCCCACATGAGTATCCTCAAATATAAAATTTCGAATGGCACTTTTACATTAATAATATGAACTTCTACATTTATGCCTGACAATTCAAGCAATGTTTTTGCTTACATTCACCAAGAAACAAAACTTCATTTCAAAAATCATGTAGTAGTGCAATACGTATTTAATTGTTTTTGTCAGAGTATTTGTCGATTGGAATTGCAGGTTCCACTCAGAAAAAAACATTTGATTTCCTCAGACTGCGCACCCCTTCCCTAACATGAATTTGAATAGGTCTAGCTCTATATAGTTATAATGATAATAACATATATTTTATTAACCCATTTCTTCTGTCACTACAGGGATATCTCTGAGAAACAAGAATTGCAATCGGAACTGCTATCGGAATCAGAAAAACTTGAATCCATTCTATCACTAATAGTTTCATCTTGATTACCTAACTGTCCTTTTGCATGCTGTGACGGAGTTTTTGTGAAAATTGTATTAAGAATATTTTCAGTTTCCTGGTGTACTTCCTTATACCAAGCACTGCTTCTTTTTCTTCTAGGCATTTTGTAGAAAACGCCTTGAACATGAAATGATCAGTGATATACAAATGAAATTTTTATGGAACGGTAATATGAACGTGTACTTACCACACTGTGGTGATTATTAAGAATATTTGTTAAACAATTCCAAACACAGTAGTTTCACATGCACATATGCAAAAGCAACCTATACCAGTAAAAAAAAATGTCAAATGTCAATTTAAAATGCATTCAACTTTACAGTTCTGCCATCGGGTTAAGCTACGACTACCGGATGAACGACAGACGCTGACGCGCGCGGTTTTGATTGGTCGTGAAAGTGCACCTCGATATTTTCCGACCAATTATAATTTGGTCAGTACAGTAGTGTATTTCTGTCAGTTTGTCTGAACAAAAACTCTGTTTGCAAATCAAATACATCTAATCGTACTTTTTCTTATACTTTTCCCATATTTTGAACTCGAAAATAGTTATTGGTGTTCATTCCATAGAAATAAGGGAGAGTATTCCATGAATATACAATACAGAATATTTATTCAATTTTGATTATTCTATGAATATTCATACATGATTTTCCATGAATATCCATGAATATTCAGGAATGTTCTATGAATATTCATACAGGAATATTCTCACGAGAATATTCGTGGTACATTCTCCTGAGAATATTCCAGGAATATGCATATTGGAATATTCCTGGAATATTATAGAGGCATGTAAATATTCTAGGAATATTCCATGTATATTCGGAATATACTCTTCTCTTTTCGGATATTTAGAGAATATTCTGGGAATATTCAGTGCTGTCTGGGTAGATGACGAAATTTGTCCTCAGTCCATTTGTTTGTAATTATATTTATGATGACAATTTGTTAAACTCTCTGTATTCGTACTGATGATGGAAGTATAAACTTCCGAAATGCATACAATTGGGAAATAAAGTAAACTACACATATATTGTTTTCGTGGAGTTCCCTCATCCCCATTGATTCTATCTATTTTCTATCCACCCCACTTTGAGTAATATGTACCACCTACTTCTACTTCCGGTTTCGCGATACTTTAATCATTTGCCTGGACCTGGACCCCCCGACATATCTGATTTTTTACCTGACAGAATTAGAGAATTTGAATTATAACTCATTAATCAAAAAATCTCGTCACGGTTTCCCTCTGGATTTAATTTCCCACTAATGGAAAAATCACCGACATAAATATTTAGGCCTACATGGTCATAAATCATTGGAATGAAATCCGCAAAATGACTTATTACCCAACGGCAGGAATCAATAACGCCACGTGACACTCCCCGGGGGCAAAAATATTTTTAGACGCAAAGTGTCGAGTTGCGGTATTATGACAAAATATGAACTTGTAAACGCTGTGACAATTGAGTGCGCCACATTTAATACTTTGATGACGGAGCAAATGAGAGTTTACCCTTTAAACCACTGTTATTTCAGAATGGCATGTTTCCGAACAGCAGCGTAGGTTGTTCATTCCAGGTTGTTATATGAACTAATGCTCGGATAATAATAATAAGAATTTTCGTTCACGGAATATGTGGAAACAATGAAATATGAAATATAGCTATGAATAATATTCGTGAATGAACAAACTTCTGGAGATGATTCTACATGGAAAAATAATGACAGTTCGCTTCATAACTTTTGTCCGCAAATGCTTCGATTTCCGAGATAGAGGGTGTTAAATTTTTCAAAAAAACTGACATTTATTTATTGCTCTGAAACCGGTCGAGATATGCAAACAAAATATGGTTAGTTCCAAGAGGTAGTTATTGCGCATTTTTTGACAGGCAATTAGGGATTTTATGTTCATCATTGGCGCGCATACGGGTAATGATCTCAATTTTTTTGAGAAAAAAAATAGTACGCCACTGAGATATTTTAAATTGAGAATCATTTTTGAATTCTTCGTTCAATTTGTGATAAAAAATTTCTCCTGCGTATTTGTCATTACTTTAACCCTCAGTTGGTGATGTGGTTTCAACTAACGTATTTGGTGAGCTGGGTCATTATGACCCATACCTTTTTTCCTTTTTTGTTGGCGTTCATATTCAGCTACTACTTTAAAAATAAAACCTGTTATTCGTAACTAACCCTTCAGTCCCCCCAGAAATGAGACATCATGTCATAAAATATCTTTCGACTATTTTATATGTAAGGGAAATTAAAAAGAATAGTTTTTGCACAACTTTATTTAAAAAATATGAAAAAATGGAAAAGAACTCGCAAACAATAGATTGAATTGGATTGAACAAATCAGAACGTATCAGGCTATGAACAGAAAATAACTAGAGCAGCAAGATATTTTCCAGAAAAAAAAACTCAGATCATTATTCTGGCGTCTCATGAAAACATAATTCTACAAGCATTCTTTACAAATGTGCCTGCTGCAGTCATTACAAATGGGCTTACTACATTTTGCACAAGCATATGAGGTCTTCTTGTCCTTCTTGTATAGACATAAAGCACATCTTTTTCTCTTGTAGAGTTTGGTGTCGACATTTGGTGGTTCCTCCAGTCGCGTATCCGTTATTCTTGCTATGGTCAGTTTGAGCTCTCGTTGAAGATTTGGTATTTTTATTCTCCGGTTCATTTGAGGTAGCACAAGGGAATGTGCAAGTGATTTTATAAAATCAAATCTGGACTCATCGGACGTTCCACTATAAAGTCCGTGAAGTATATAAAAATTAGCTGAAGATATGTCAATGATTCGAAAAAAAATTGCCAATGGCCACCTATTCGTGCGACGTCCACATGAATATACTGAACATTTGTGGTCTAAGGCGTCTACTCCTCCTTTGGTGCTGTTGTAATACATTATGATTTCAGGTTTTTTGTTATTCGGCTCAATATCGGGGGTATGATGCATTGAAGAGTTGAGCAAAACGGCTTCGTTCTTCTTAGGCACGTACGATACCAATGTAAGATCTTTGGTGAATCCAAATAAACTTGATTCCACATCCCGTTTTTATTGCAGGCAAACATTCGATCGGTATTTCTTTTTGTTCTTCCTCAAAGTTCCGACATAAGTAAGTCCTCTTTTTTTGAGCTCTTCAGCAATTTCTACGGAAGAAAACCAATTGTCGGCTGTGACGTTCCTGTTTGACTTAGCGATGGGTTTGGTTAGTCTTATAACACTTTGCGAGGGAACGCAAAATTTTTTTTCCTGTTGGGTGAGTATTGAGCCATCACTCTGTTTTCCACTATACAAATATCCATTGTAGAAATAGTTGTTTTCAGCATCTGTTAGAGCCATGACTTTGAAACCATATTTAGCTGTTTTTTTTGGAAAGTACATTTTGAAGCTACAACGACCTCTGAAGGAAACCAGTATCTCGTCAATGCAAGTATGTTCGCTGAGAGTGTATACTTCTTGGCAGTTCCTAACAAATGTTTCGAAAATGTACGTTATTGCTGCGGCTCTATTCGATTCCTTCCTATCATTCCTAGTGTCTGGATTGTCAAAACGGAGGCACGCTAAAATAAATCGTTTCTCTGACATTGTACAACGAAACACATCTATTCCGGTCCCATCTTTCGAAAAAAGTGGGCGTACATCTTCTCGATTGGATTTGAAGATTTGCGTATAGAGCAGTAAGCCAATGAATGCGTTGAATTCTACTCCATCCAGAGCATATAATTCAGGTCTATTTGGCTCGCTGAAA
The DNA here is from genome assembly GCA_018342105.1 of Gonioctena quinquepunctata. Lineage (NCBI taxonomy): Eukaryota > Metazoa > Arthropoda > Insecta > Coleoptera > Chrysomelidae > Gonioctena > Gonioctena quinquepunctata. Next base: position 123,733 of record JAFIRS010001192.1, read on the forward strand.
TTCATTCTTGAAGCTCTAATCTTCTGGTTAGTCCAACTTGAAATCTCATTTTTCATGTCATCAGTGAATATCAGATGCCAAACATCTATGTGATCAGGATTGTTACCCAACTATATGGCACGACCTCGCAATCCTTTTTGAGAAACAACAATATTATGTGCAGCATGCCGAACTCTCGCTGATGGAGGTACTTTGGACCATTTGAAACATCTTTTTTTCCATAGTTATATTTTTTTTTGGAATTTAGACTAGCCAATAATTCCGATAAAGGGATATCATCTGCATCATCGTCGGTGCCAGAATTTGGTGAATTGTTATTTTCTTTTCCACTCAGTGGTATATTCCTTAGTCCAAATTGCTCTGAATCGGTTTCAGCAACATTGTTTCCAGCACATTCATCTCCGGCAACATCGTAATCACGATCACATGATTCAGCAACATCATCTTCTGGATTTTCGTTACAGTCAGAATCTGCAGATTGCTCGCTTCTGGAATCATGCTCACTCACAAGTTCATCTTCATCCTTCCGAATATCATCTACGTCACTGTCTGCTTCATCTAACCATTTCTGAACTGTAGTTTCGAAGTCTGCATCGAAAAACCTAACAGTTCGTGAAGGGCCCGCCATAACCTGCAAAATTCAGTTATCTCTGAGGGATAGACTATCAGGTGAGCATGGGTCAATTTGACCCATTTGATATGAAATTTCGTGATGAGGGGTCAAAATGACCCTACATTACTTACTCAGCTAATATCTGTTGGCAGGAGGAACAATATTACAGCACAGACACACTCTCCATTGACATCCAGGAAGCTGCTGAGATGCACTGATCGATACCACCAACAGACTTGATTTAGCGCGAAATTCAAAATCTCAAAGGGTCAAAATGACCCGGGCTCACCAACTGAGGGTTAATACATTATCAAGTAGCGATGCTAGTAGGCTACTGTCAATATTCTGTAAAATACGAATATTTCTACGAACTGTCAAATTGGCGTTTCTTCATTTTCCAGCTTTTAGTTTGGTATAACATTAATGATAATGAGTAATTAATTTTTCTTTCATCGAAAAGAATGGAAAATTATACAAATGCGGAATTGTCAGACATGCATTTTGTCTATGGTCGAAGTAATGGAAATGGTCGGCAAGCTCGACGATTGTATGCTGAGTTGTATCCAGGACGTAGGGTACCCCATCACATAATATTTGCTCGTCTCCACCAAGGTTCGCACGAAAATAGTACATTTAAGAAACAAATAGCTGACTGCAAGCGCCCTCGAGAAGTACGAACTGTGCAACTAGAAGAAGCAGTTCTCGACTTAATTGCGGAGCGACCTGGAACAAGTAATCGAAAAATTGCCAACATACTGAATATAAGCAACTCCGCTGTATTTAAAATTCTTGAAAAACAGCAATTGTATCCGTTTCATATTCAACGTGTGCAAGCTCTACTACTTAGATACATTTTTCGCGCCTAGTTTTTTGCCATTAGATTCTTCATCAAAGCGCTCAAATTCCTAATTTTTTGAATGGCGTTTTGTTTACTGACGAGGCTAATTTTGGATGAAAGTGTATACGAAATTTCCATAACAATCACCTCTGGCATGAAGAAAATCCACATGGAATCTTTGGAGCTCATTTTCAGCATCAGTTTTCAGTAAATGTATGGCTTGGGGTACTTGATGATCATTCAATCGGTCCATATTTCCTCCCACAACGACTAATAGGCGACTCTCACCTTAAATTCCCACAGGAAGAGTTACCTGTTCTTCTTGAAGAAATTCCTCTACAGCTGAAACAACACTTCTGGTTCATACATGATGATGCACCAGTTCATTTCAGCATCATTGTACGTAATCACTTAGATACAGTATATCCAAATCGTTGGATAGGTAGGGGAGGTACGGAAGATTGGCCTACTCGATCTCCGTATTTAAATTCTCTAGATTTTTGCATTTGGGGTGTTCTTACGTTTATTCCACTCCCGTCGAATTATAGCCGGAATTATAGCCGGCTGTGAGACAATAAGAAATACACCAGGAATATTTGCGCGAATACGACAATCAATGAGGCGAAGAGTTGAATCTTGTATCACGTCTAAGGGAGGTCATTTTGAACATTTGTTGTAGCTTTGCGCCTATTTATTTATTAGTGTTATTTTCTGTTATTGTTCTGGTTTAACGTTATTGTATTAGTTCTTGATAATGTATTGAAGAAATGAAAAATACGATGTTTTATTTTTTTGCATAAAAACAAAATATCAGGAGATATTTTTTGTCACAAATTGAACGAGGAATTCAAAAATGAATTATTATTTGAAATATCCCAGTGGCGCACAATTTTTTTCTTAAAAAAAATTGAGATCATTACCCGTATGCACGCCAATTATGAACATAAAATTCAAAGTTGCATGTCAAAAACTACGCAATAACTACCTCTCAAAACTCGCCAAATTTCATTTGCATATCTCGACCGGTTTCAGAGCAATAAATAAATAGTCAGTTTTTAAGAAAACGAAGCATTTGCAGACAAAAGTTATATAGCAAACTGTCATTATTTTTTCATGCAGAATCACCTCCTGAAGTTTGTCGCACTTCTTCATCTACACCCCATATGTATTGAGTACCAATATTTATAATAAAGACAGCATATGTGGAGCCAAAACACATGAAGCATGACCATCGCTCGGTCTTTCTCTCATTGGCAGCGTCCAATTGATGTGCAGGCGCGAAAATGAGGGCGTGACTTGTATTGGATGATTTCCGGTTGCTCTGATTACGAGCTGCCGATATGACAGTGCGTTCATAAGTGTGGAAACGCTCCATTATCGCACGAATTGATTATTTTCAGAGGTACAGCTCGGACAGGTCGATTTCAGTTTTCTACTTTTTTTCAAAATCAATATTTTTACCCCCACTACCTTACAAGATATGACGTTATCGATGAATTTTTCAAATTGAAAGGCTATATTTTCATATCAAAAATTAAAAGCTCACACTTTTCTGAGTTCAACCATACCACAAACATCATATATAACACTATAAGTTACAGTATACTGAGTATAAAGAAAACAGGTGGTCATATTTCTCAACATTCATTTCATTTAATAGAATGTGATGGCGACCGTTGAATTAATTTGAGCTGTTGAATTCGGCAGGAGTTCGGTCAGTGTTTTGAGGAAAACCAAAGATTTTAAATAGTCGACGTTTCGAAAGTTTTATTGCTTCATCTTCAGGACTCTAAATTGAAAATAAATATAAAACATATTAACAAAATCATACATGTTAAAATTGAGTCATGAAAAGGTTTCAGAATAAATATAAAATCGTAGGGCAAGGGTAAAAGTTGAAGCAGCCAGGACTGAGCAATGTAATGCAGGTACATAAAACGTTAAGTTAAGATAAGGGAACAACACATCAACGAAATATGAACACAATGCTGAAAGAAATCCTAATTACAGTGTAATGATACTTTCATTTAAACGTGGTTTTCCTTGTTAACATATGAATATAAATTGGACATAATTTGTAGATACAAGCACAGATTGATACACACATGAAGTTGAACGAGTGAGTTCACAATACTAAGTGGGGCTTGTCTGTTGTCTGCCTTTTTGTTGGTATGTGTTATCTTTATTGATAGTTGTAGGAGAAAAAAGAACAAAACGATCAAAAACCGAAAAAAAACCTGAACATGAGATTGAAAAAACGAAATGCTACCAATTTGAAAGCTGATTCATACTTTGTCTTTGATTTTCCTTATTTCATTATTTATTTTGCAACGAGAATATTGAAAGTGGTCAGTACCTAGTAAAAATAAACGAATACCATATCCACAACAAATGCTCGAATTGAGCTCCTTGGGTTAGTTGACAATATCTGATGAATTCTTGGGTTACGTTTGACAACATCGACAATTTACAATTTGCTGAATTTCAGTCCGAATTCTCTCTTTAAGTTCTTTCAAATTCGTAGGTCGGTTTATGTATACTTCACTCTTCAAGTAACCTCAGACAACAAATCCATAGGAGTTCAATCTGGGGACCTAGCAGGCCAATCAATGTGACCGCATCGTCCAAACCAGCGATTGGGGAAGATTTAATTCAGAAAATATCTAACCACTAAAGCATAATATGGACCAAATGTTAGAATCAATTTGACCAGGATGATTAATGTCTGGAAATTTTGCAGTTAAATATGAAACTACATCAGTTTGCCACATTTTTAAATACTTTTCAATCGTCACAGTACCTTTCAAAAAAAATGTGGTCCTACAATAGTACTTTATGAACGCACTGTTCAACCCGACTTCACTCTCATTGCATTGCTCTCATGGCAAGTTGTCAATATTTGTAGTTAGTAAATATATATTTATAACCCCAAGGGCCCCGGTTCAATCCGCAGGCGTCTCTACAACAAAATCATTTTTTAATTTATTTTAACACTTAAATCAAACACAAAATATTATTTGTTGTTTGTAATAGTCCAAATAAGGTTTTTAGGAAAAAAAAACATTAAAAAAAAAAATTAAGTTGTTTTTTCTATGGGATTTCTGAAGAGCATAACACGATTAGAGCGATGGATATATGTAATTATTTGGTCGTGGAAAAGTTTTCGGGAATATAATATACAGTGTCATCCTTCAAGTATGCACCATATGGGAAACTTATTTATGAAGGGTTTTTCAACAAAAAGTTATTCTTGGTAAAAGTTTGTGCATCCCCTAATACTAAACATGCACCAACGAAATGCAGTAAAACACACGTAATATACGAGGAACCTTTAAAGTAAAGCATTCTTATTTTGAAAAATCTTGGAAACTCTTATATAGAAAAGTTGTTCAGCATAAAAAAATACATGTAATTTTATTTTTTCATCCATTTTTTAAAAATGGGGACTTTGGAAAAAAAAATGCCAAAACGATAAATAGACAACATCCTGTATACGACGGTTTATTTGAAAAGCCTGTAATATTACCAATTACACAACTATTGTGTTAACCACAGTAAATTTTTTTTTAGAGTAAAATAATTTTTGTTGCAAAGTTATTGTTATTTTTTGTTAACACTGAAAATTACTCAAAATTATACAGTATTGTAACTTTGAATTCAATATTTAATAATATCAAATCACAAAACATCAAAATAAAATAAGTATTTCGGCACAAACTAATTACATTTATTTTGTGGAGTTTTTCTTGTCCAAAATAACAGTTTCAAGTTGGCTTTGAAAACGAACCAATGTTTGACATTAAGTACTTGACATATTTGCTAAATATTTATTAAGTAGTTATTGTTATTGCTTATTTTGTTAATGTTTGATAAAAAGTATAATTTGAATAATATTAAGATGCTTACAAAAGAAGAGAAAGTTGAGAATATATAGTTGTGTGGGGAAAATACTCCAAGCAGACAAGTTACAGACATTTCTTATGACAGGCATCCTGATCGCAATGTAAATGACACTACAGTAACCCGTATTTCAAATAAATTCAAAGAAACAGGCAATATTAATAACAATTTCAAAAACCTCACACAGCTGCAAAAGTATCTATAAAAGTGGGAGAGGAAGTGTGTTTAAAAGTTATCAAAAATGGTAAGACACCAATTAAACAAATATCGACATCTCTTGATGTATCTCCTACTACTGTACAAAAACATTCAAGAAAGAATAAATTCAAAGATATTGAACCAAAATTCATAAATACTTTGGAAGAAAGGGATTTTATTCGAAGATTTGAGTAATGCAACGGTAAGTTCATAGAACTGTAGATGGTGGGCTACAGAAAACCCTCATTTCGCTATAGAATGCCAAGACCAATACTCATTTGAGGTAAATGTCTTATGTGGAGTGTTGAATAATACTGTGATTGCTCCCTTCTTCATTGATGGACACCTTAATGCCAACCTATATTTGCAATTTTTACAAAAAGATTTATTACCAATTTTAAATCAAATGCCGCGTAGACAAAGAGACAGAATTTGGTATCAGTCAGATGGAGCTAGTGTTCACTGTAGTGTAGCAATACGACAATTCTTAGAAGAAACATTTAATGGAAAATGGATAGGACGTTACTCAGACTATCCAATGCCAGCGCGCTCACCAGATTTAACCCCAATGGATTTCTTCTTTTGGGGTTTATTGAAGTACGAAGTTTACGAACATCCTTTTAGGGATAGAGAACATTTGAAAACGGTGATTACTAATTGTGTAAGGGCCATACAACCGGAACAAATTACAAATGCAGTCAATGATTGTGTAAGAAGTACCGAACTGTGCATGTTGGGGAATAGACATCATACTGAGATGTTAAATTGTAAAATACTCACTCGGAAACATGCTTTTGTTTTCAAAGCGAATATAGGAATTATTTTGGACAAGAAAATCTCCAGATGATCAATGAGTTTGTACCGAAATATTTATTTTATTTTGCACCAAAAACTTTGAAAATTATTTTACTCTTCAAAAAAATAGACCGTGGTTAATATAATAGTTGTGTAATTTGTAATATTACAGGCTTTTCAAATGAACCGTCGTATACAGGATGATGTGTATTTATCGTTTTAGCTCTTTTTTTTCATATCCCTATTTTAAAAAAATGGGAAAAAAAAAATTCACTAAGATGGCTATGACTCCAAATCTAGATGTATTTTCTAATGCTGAACAACTTTTCTAAATAACATTTCCCACTCCACAAAATGAATGTAATTAATTTGTGCCGAAGAACTTATTTTATTTTGATGTTTTGTGATTTGATATTATTAAATATTGAGTTCTTGTTACAATACTGTATAATTCCGAGCAATTTTTGGTGTTAACAAAACTTTGCACCAAAAATTATTTTACTCTTCAAAAAAAAAATTACCGTGGTTAACAGAATAGTTGTGCGATTGGTAATATCACAGGCTTTTCAAATAAACCGTCATATACAGGTTGTTGTCTTTTTATCGTTTTATCAACTTTTTTTTTGTAGTCCCCATTTTTCAAAGATGAATAAAAAAATAAAATTACACTCAGATGACCATGACTTCAAATCTACATGTATTTTTTGATGCTGAACAGCTTTTCTAATTACCTTTTTCCGAAATTTTGCAAAATAAGGGTACTTTACTTTCGTCTCATAATCAAATTTTTGAAGGCTTCTCGTATATTACGTGTGTTTTACTATATTTTGTTGGTGCATATTCAGTTTTAGGGGATGCACAAACTTTTACCAGGAATAACTTTTTGTCGAAAAACCCTTGATTAATAGGTTTTCCATATGGTGCATACTCTGAGGATGACACTGTATATATATATATATATATATATATATATATATATATATATGTTATTATGTTAGGAAGGACCAATAATATATTTTAAAGGTCAAAAAGAAATAATTTCTTAAAATATCCACAAAAATGATAAATATTTATTGGTTACTAGTTCATGAGATATTGTTTCACATTTTTTTAGATTATATTTCCTTTATGAAGCCTCTGTATAACATTGATAGGTAAATATATGCAAATACTATAATGCAATCATTTTCCTGCATTTTCAAACACATGATTGTTTGAAATACAACAAAAAGTATAGATTTACAAAATTATTTTGGATTGAATGTGATCAACAATATTATAAGGTTGAAACATACAGTATATGAAATTGCATCTAACTAAAATAGCCAATGGGAGAAAAAAACTTCTTGATGACAATAGCCAATCAGGGAACAGGGATGGTTAGATAAAAGATTTGAAATTGTGGGAAAGTAAGAACACAGAAACGTCAAAGATAATTATGATTGAATATGAAAACTAAATTTTCAAGAAATGTAAAGTATGTTAGTTGATAAGTTTTCTCAAATAACACCAAATTAGTGAAAGTGCGACAAGAAAGTGCGCGATTTTGAAAATTCAAATGAAAAGACAAAACAGAAATGGTATCCAGGTAAAAGAAAAAACAAAACGAAGAGGAGATTGAAAAAAATTTTAGAAAGAAGCCACGTACAAAATTTGAGAGAAAAGAAATTGGGGATTTTCACTAATGATAAGGTAGTTTTTCCTACAATAACAAACCAATTCAACCACTGGATAATTTCGACACAAAATGAATAAGGATAAAAGAAGATTACCTTTTTTGTTCTCCACATGAAAACTTGTCCAAGCTGATTTCGGAAATTTTGGATGGTTCCTTTGCAATGGAGAGTTCCTGAGAGGAGTGGATGAAACAGGAATTCAGATTATAGCTAGGTAATGCATCAGCGACATTCCAGCTCCAGGTATAAACTATTTTAGTGCACATCACAAACAGAATCACCTTACAAAGTAACTCGTTTATCTGAAGAACTTCATATAATTTGGTATTGAACTATAAAAAAATTCTTCCAACTCAAAACAAAAAAGTGAGGTTATATTTACAATATACATCACTGTTTTTCATTATTTTATGAAAATTTGTCAATTGCTCATAGCTATAAGTTATATATCGCAGGCCAGGTTAATATAAGTTTTCCTCAATAAAGGAAATACTTGTTTTTGATAATTTCTGTTTACTTTCCACAATGATATGCTAATATCTCACCGATAAACACTGAACTGAAATAGTTCGAATGACATCAAGACTGGCAGTGGCTCTATTGCCAGTACCGACTCCTGAGGCGAAGGCGTTCCAACTGAGTTTAGTCGTGGTAAGAAAAGGAATTACAAAGAGTGAAAATAATAAAAATTTCACATATATTCAATAAAATTGTTTTGGTATTGGGTGGAAGAAATAATTTTACAAAACATAAATATAAACAGAAATTATTATATTTTACCCAATCATAACAGATTGACATCCAAGTAAGGGCAAAATAACAATCATTATTTCATTACAATTGACAACCAACATAAAGGCAAATAAGGTAATAACAATTGGCAGCAACGTGGCGAGAAAACATTAACGTTAGCTGGCAGTTATTATTTCATAACAATTTGACAAAATTAGTAATTGATATTACATAACAATTGTCTCCCAACGAAAGGCAAAATTAACAATTCGCTATTATCATATCAGATCAATTGGTACCCAACATAAAGGCAAAGAAGGTAGAGAAAATATTTGTGGGTGAAATTAACAACAATTGCTATATCTCAACAATTGGCTTCCCAAAGCAGTGCAAAAATATTTGTTATCATAATAATAATAAATTAAATAATTAACAAAACAACCCATCATTACAATTGGCTTCCAACGCGGAGCGAAAATAATTATCATATCAAATCATAATAACAATAAATCATCTTACAAATCCATTACAATATATATATTTATATATATATATATATATATATATAAACAGGATAACAGGAATAACGGGATAATGGGAATAACTGGATAACGGGATACGGGTGAAACGGGATAAGATGATAACGGGAAAAAAGGATAACAGGAAATCGTGGTAACGGAATAACGGTAAACGGGAAGTGGGCAGAGTTGAAAGCATAACCTAGATGGAACAACACAAAGAGACACATAGGAAAAAGAAAATTATATGCAAACGAGAGTTTTGTGGAAAAAAAATAGGGAATATAGACATTTACATAGGACAACGTCTGTTGGGTCAGCTAGTTCAATAATATTTTCTGATAGGCAAAACTTAGACTACGACGAGTTACCTATCGACTAAATATTTTTCTGTTCGTAAAAAATCATTTAGTATATCCATTCTCAGTTGAATAAAGTCACCTTCGACTCGGAAAGAGAAATAAATATGATTCCCCATATGAAGTATTTAGTAGACCAAATGAAGTGAAAACTTTTCCCGTGTAAAAACCAGTCGATAACTCCGCTGACCTCTTATACCATAAATTACCGTAAACCACTACAAATTATACTTTATCGGGTTTGGAGTATAGATAATGGAATCTATTAGTAGAACGGTGGTTTGGTGTTTGTTCGGGCAGATGCAGCCATGTATGGTGAACAACTACGGGGAAAATGTTGAGCAGTAGTCGGAAGTACCATCCACATACAATTTCTGGCTCAAGTAAATCTGCTTTAAATTTGTACATCAACCAATAAACGTGTTTAATACTAAACATTCATTATTTAATGGGCCACATAGTTTGGAATATTATATATAAAAAAGAAAGCTTGTAAACTCGACCTTCTACAAAGTTTGGAGATCAATATTAAACAAAAAGTCAGAATACTTGCATTGAATAAGTTAAATTTGTTTCACCGAAGAAGTGAACGTCTCGTACATTTTCAAAGATGTAACAAAAGTTCGGAAATCTCTTTTTCAATGTTCACAAATGACAATTGTGACGAAGAAGAAAAAATGGTACATTGACGAAGTGGAAACACCCAGTTTTCTTTACGCGAAAAAGTGACTGCTGAGTGTTTCTCGAAGCCATATTTTGATGGATCCGAACTCATTCCAAATCAGTGATTCGTGAACATGAGTAACAATTACTACAAAAGAAAAAGAAAATATTTTCATATTTGAAACTAACAAAAAGTAGTCCAATCAATTTTCTTTGATTTGAGAAAAATTATTTCTATAATTCGATTTTCTGTGACAAATGGAATTTTAATTCAGAAAAAGGTTACGCAGATGTGGAAATCACAAATGCGTCGGGTTGCAAAAGGAACACATTTTGTTTTTCATCTCAAATGTTTCACTTACATTGGGAAGTTTACACAATTCATAGAAAAGGGGTTTTCACTCAACGAGATGATCTTCTGAATATGAAGCCATACTTCGGTTTCACGGCTAAGAAACCATTTCAGCGAACTTCAGTAGCAATCAGCAACTGTTTCATGATTCATTCTTTAATGTGAAACTGCGGTATCGCTTTGGATTAGAAATAAATTCACGTTGGAATTGTGGAAATTGCTTCGGTAGAAAACTTCAATAAGAAACAAAATAAATTAATTTAGAGTTTCCTCGACTTCTAAATTATATTTTTCATAAAAAATAGATTGTTTTCAGATCGTGGCTTTAATACCAAAAACATGTCATGAAAAATGTCGCGTTCTGCAGTTTTTTCAAGAGTTCCGTAGATAATTTATGATTAAAATATAATGGACATAAGCTCACAAGCCTCGAAGTTCTGTGCTTAGTTGGAAAAGTTGGAAAGATTAAATTTTATTGACATATCTGGACATTCTAATTCCGAAACATTAATGGGACCTCTCGTGAGTTTTCGATTGTTATGAGATTTTTTATCAGTTATGTGAGGTCGGCCTGATTTTACGACTAGGTTGAATACTGATGCCGCTGAGGATACATCATCTGGTATTTCCAACCAAAGGTAGGGTTCTTTAACGAGCCCAACATCTATGAACTAGTGAACGCCATCTTAACGTCCCCTCCAGCATAACTCACGAGATATCTTGTGCTCATCGATACATCGCCTGCAGCTGCGAGTATGCTACTAAGCTGCAGTTATGCGATGCTCAATAACGTGAACGTTCCTTGGCAGGCTGGGTCTCCTATCCAAGTACTAATAGCTCCCAGTCATGCTTGGCTTCGCATATCAAGTTCAAATAATTCATTCTTTTGAAGGCTTCGGCCATTCATCCTCTTGAAGGCTTCGGCCAGAACTCTCCAGATCTCTGAGTAGTGACTACTCCGTACTGATGAGGGCCAAAAGCCTGAAACCGGTATGCGATGTTAGGCGGACCCGACATATATTAAACATAATCGAGCTTATCAGAAAGAAACATTTGCAATCAATTTTCATTTCTATGAAAGTTTGCATAGAATCTCAGGTGAATATTATTCAACGTTCTGCGTGGTATTTGCCAGAAAAGTTGTTGTTTTTCTCTTGTGGTCTACCAATTGTGTTTCAATTTATATTCATTCCTATGTGAAGATAACTTTGTGTTCTTTATTCCTTATTCATATTCCACTTCACTTGGCTTTTTTCTTCAACATATATGCCAGTCGGGCAATCAGCCACTCCTACTGAGATGGAATCTTATTATATAGAATCCTATCGAGGTAGGGGAATCGTATGGAGTGTTTCTCTCTGTCACTAGGTACCGCTGGTTAAAAGTAACTTTTTCCGGCGTACCTAAAGATGATGTAAGCTTGATGGTGATTTCGTTTATGTTGAGTCTCGCTTCGGCCAGAGCTCTCCGGATCTCTGACTGGTGACTACTCCGTATTGATGAAGGCCAAAAGCCTGAAACCGGTATGCGGATTGTTTGGCAGACCCGACATAAATTAAACATAATCGAGCTTATCAGAAAAAAACATTTTCTTTTCTATGGAAGTTTGCATAGATTTTCGGGTGAATATCATTCAACGTTCTGCGTGGTATTTGCCAGGAAAATAGTTGCTTTTCGCTTGTGGTCTACCAATTGTGTTTCAATTCATATTGATTCCTATGGAGGATGACTTTGTGTTCTATATTTCTTACTTAATTCATTCTCTGTTTAGTACGGAATATATACATTTTTCAAATTACATTTATTCACATTTCGTTGCCGCGTTGGTTACGGGACAGGGGTTTTGGATTGAGTGTGGGGCAAGATTTCCACCTGGTTCCAAATGTCTCGTATACCCCCTGAGAGGGGGATGTAAGGAGGCGCCACGCTGATGTAGGCGTTGTTTTTAATGGATTCGAAAAATATTTAAAAAATTATTCAAGAAGGTTTCTTTACTTTCTGCACTTAGCGCTTATGTAGGTGTTGTTTGATTTTAATGAGACGGGAAATTAACTGGTAAATAATGTTTTTAGTGTCTTTGAATTTGGTTTGTTTCCCGGGAAAAGTGAGGGGGACAGGCTTCACATATCGATAAGAATCTACTCGAGCTAACCAGCCGGACGGTTCCCAACATGTCATTTTAAGAATTGAATCTTCGCGATAAAATTCATATAGGAGAAACTAGCAGTAAACTATGGTTGACTTACTTCACATAGGAGTGACTGTAAAACCAGAAAAGAGTCATGTGCGTTAGGCGAACACGTAGTCACATCAAAACATTGAATGAATTACGAGAATGCGAAATTAACATTTTAATAAAAAAATTATAATTTATAAAAATAATATTAATTCTGAAAGTCTAACAGAAAACAACTACTTTTTCGGCTGAAGCCACGCTGGACATTGAACTACATCTGACAGATATTCTGAAAAGGCCCTAACTCAAAAGAAAAAATCTGAAATTGAAAATCAAATAACTATCTGAATGAAAATGCAAATTTTCAATTTCAGATTTTTTCTTTTGAGTTAGGGCCTTTTCAGAATATCTGTCAGATGTAGTTCAATGTCCAGCGTGGCTTTAGCCGGGAGAGTAGTTGTTTTCTGTTCGACATTCACAAAAAATAACTTCATTTTAATCGTGGATTTTTCAATCAACAGAAAAATCTTTCTATCAATATTCAATTGAGAATGTTTCCTTTTTCAACATGAATACCCCACAAGAGGTTATCTTGACGATGGAAGATAGTGACTTAAGTTTATCTTTCAGTCGCAGATGATTCCACATCTGATTTTATGAACATCCTGTTTATATTTTCAACAAATCAATATTAATTCATAAATTAATGTTAGCAATTTTAACATTTCATAAGGACAGGGGAAAAATGTTATACAAGGGCATTTTTTAAATTGTTGCAGATCGATAGCTCGATAATTTTGAGAGAGAAAAATGGATTGTGATATCTCTTTAGTAAATGGGAAATTGGAGGATGAACCGTAAAGCATGAATATCAAAAAAAACACGTACAGCACGACTACTTACTTTAGTATTCCTGTGAAGTTAGTTGTTGCTCCTCGAGATCAGGAAGGGCCCTTTCAACGGAGGTTCTGGGTGGCCACGTGGACAGGAATTTGATTGGGAATGTGTTCATAGATCGTCTACAAAAAATGTCAATTGTGTGAAAATATACACGTCAAATGCGCGACACTACCCTTGCCGTTACTGCTGGGCAATGGCAGAATAATATAATCCGGTTGTGTATACCTTTTGACACCTATGACAAGTGTCACGTTTTTTTCTGATCTGGCCTACAGTGATCTTGAAACGTCGTCCACTGGGTGTTCAGTCATAGTGCTGTGTTCACACGCGAAATGCAATAAGGAAAAATAAATAAAGTTATTTCTTTCTGCAACAGAAATTATGTTCATAAAAGAAGAGAGTAATTGCTTTAATGGGAAATCTGACATTGACAATCTCAGTACAATTTTAATATTCTGTATATATGAAAACGGATGTTGGTATACCGGGTGACAATGAAACTAAGGCCATGTCCATATCTCCTTCACTTTGATTTGAATGAAATTTTGTACATAGTTATGAGACACAATTTCGAATTGACAGACATATGGAAACAAAATAGCCGACTTTCAGTTTCGCCAGAATAGCCACCAACTTCGATTTCTAAATGAAACATCCTGTATGTTTGATGTTTTTCGGATTCTACGGTTCGAATAACATACGACAGTGTTGCCAAATATTCATTTTATAATTTAAAAAAAATATCGCTTTTTTTTACCCCAGGAGGCCTTGATCAGGTTAAAATCTATACTAACTTACATCAGTAACGCATAGTGATAGTCATTCCATCGAAACGATCAATAACAAATCCTACAGCAGAAATTGAAATTTTCTGAACGCATTTTTAACGAAAAAATTGTTTCATTCAAATGGTACCTACCGAGGGCCATCTTGCCATTTGATAGAGAATTTAATTACCAATTCAACGATATACATTGTGTACCACTTCCTTTTTGTTCAAAACTAAAAACGATCAATTATTGAATATCTACAATATTTTTAACCGACGAAACCAAAAAGGAGGAGGTTCTCTATTCGACCCGTATATTTTATGTTTTTCCATCATATTTTTTTTATGTATGATCACGCATAACTTTTTACTGAGGCGTCCGATTCCGATGATTCAGTGGATAGGGTGTACTTTGAATTTGGTCCCATTTGAATTTAAAAGATGAAATCCACCCCTAAGGGTAGCGAAATGAAGGATATTGATCGCTCACCGTCTGGATTCTGGTCCGTTAACCGATTCTATCAGGCATAACTTTGAACTGGGTTCTTCGATTTGGATGATTCTTTCTTTAATAGATAGGGTATACCTTATATTTGGATTTCAAAAGGAATAAGCCACCCTTACGGGTGGAAAAATAGGGGATAATTGATTTTTCAGTAGTGAACATTAGCACACACATACGTAGTTGACAATGACAGATCGCTACTGACATTATTCTTGTTCCGTCAAAATCAGTATATTTTATGAGAGGATGGAATGATATACAAAGTTATGAAATAAACTAACCAGAACAACGAAAATAATTTATATTACAACAAATAGTAAAAGTAGATAATCATAATATTCAACTGGTAATAGTTGAAGTAAGGTGGGTAAGTAAGTATTTTGGAAGTAATCAAAAAACAAGTAGGTAGTAATTGGTAGATTTTTGCCACAAAAAATTGAAAAATAAGAACTTTTTAACAAAAAATTAAATCGACGAAATACGGAACTAAAAAGTAAAAAATAAAAACTTTTTAACAAAAAATTAAACCGACGAAAAAATCAACTGAAAAGCAAAAAATAAAATAAACCTTCTCAGTCTAAATGATAATTGAGCTCCTAAACTAATGTATGTAACTGATTTTGAGTCGGCGCCAAACAAACTAGCAATTGAATTAGGTGAAGCGTAAAATGATGGCAGCGAGATGCACGGCTGCTTTTTGATGACTTCTTTCATAGATACTGATCTTCGATAATTGTTTGTTTGGCGCCGACTCAAAATCAGTTACTTACATTAGTTTAGGAGCTCAATTATCATTTAGACTAAGAAGTTTTGTTTTAATTTTTGCTTTTCAGTTGATTTTTTCGTCGGTTTAATTTTTTGTTGAAAAGTTTTTATATACGATGCCTACAAATTCCAATGAGTTATCCATTTAGGTTTGATGAAATGAAAGGTAGTCGTGGAATCATCAAGTCAAGTCACAATATCTATCAAATGTAGTTCAATGTCCAGTTGTTTTCTGTTAAATATTTCAAAAAATAACTTCATTATTGTCGTAGATTTTTCAATTTCCAGGAAAATATTTCTATTCAATTTTCAATTGAGATTGTTACCCTTTTCAACATGAATACCTCCTAAGAGGTTATCCTGAACGATGGAAGATAGTGGCTAAAGTTCTTTCAGTCGCAGATGATTCCACATCTGCGTTTAATGAACATCCTGTTCGTATCAACAAACAAAGCAGTGTGTTAGTATTATCAAGTGGGTATTGAACCAACAATATTTCATTCTACATTGTTGAAAACAAATCATAGATTATTGAGATTGTTTTTCTCTTTTCAGTTATAGTTTAATTTATTCATTGATTTGGATAAGTATTTTTATGTTATTTCATAACTATCGCTGTTGTTTTCTGCATTCCTTCTGAATTGTTGTACAAAACAGTGTGTGTGTTTTAAATCAGTGAGCTTTTTTGAACATAAATGCTATTCGTGAATCATTCTGATGAATAAACATGAAAATTGTTATTATAATTGTAATTTTCACCAAACCTCATCATTATGTCCTTAAAATGAGCATGGAGACACTCATATTCGTATATTAATCTATCAATGTCCCAGAATATCTTCACCTCGCGACGATAAATTGGATGATTGATAATCCATTCAGTTTTTATTGTATAACTCCGTTATATATGTCGAAGGCAATTTGTGACATGCGAAGGACTCGAAGAGCCTGATCAAAGCTGAAAAGCGAAGGGAAGTGAGTTTTTCAACGATTCATCTCATTAAAGATGTAAAGATGTACGTGAATCAGTTTGATTTATGTCTTATTTACCCATACTTTCGAAGGGAGTTGAATATTTTCACGAATCCTCTTGTTAATCCAATCTCGATAAAATTTGTATCCAACGTATGTGGGATCACATTGATATTTCAATCAGCCTTCATAGTAGGAAATCTTGAAGTGAAAACAGGGCCGGGCGGGAAGAATTCACTGGGGAATGGGAAAGATGAAACAGGTCCTTGGTGACTAATGCTCTGGTTCATCTCTAACTTGTTGTTGGCCGTTAGCGTGGTCAATTTAACCCATTAGGGACTAAGCTTTCCAGTTTTTAAATTTTGGTCGGAACTAATGTTTTTCTTGTTGATTGAGGATTCAAAAATTATAAAATACAGTTTTTTTAAATTTATTCATATCTTTAGAACTGGTATGACCTGTACCATATATGGCACGCTAGTCCTTTGAGGTACTGAAGAAAACAATAATAATGCAGTGAAACAAGAAAAGTATTTATTTAAAATTTGAAAACAAATGAACAAAACCCTAGTGTTCTTTATGATAATCACCAAAACAATTAATACAGAGTCCCACGTTGCACTTGAGATATTGTGTCCTTACAGCGCTGGAGGGCATATGGTTTCCGGCACAAAGTCTTCTCTCATTATTAGGGACGTATTCAATGATGTGGTCGATCCGGTCGTATCTAATACCGGGCGTGACTCTTCTATTTGCAGAATATGTCGAAGGTCGTCCACCGGATTTTGGAAGGTTCTGATTTTTTTTTAAATATATTTGTGCTATTTCTCTTCGGAATTGCAGCTGCATTACGGACGGGTTATGTTTCCTGTACAGAATCCAAGAAATATTTTTTGTGTTGACGCAGGCAGATCATTATTTTGGCACCATGTGATTTCTTTCGTATCAGGAATGACAAACCTGGCAAGAGGCAGATCATCTTCTTCATCGTAGTCTTGGTCTGGAGGGTTGCCATTGTTTTCAATTATGGTAAAATTTTCGTCGTCTTCCTCAAAACCAAATCGCTTCCCGCTTTGTAAAACCATTTCTGCAGACGATGCCAGTTGCCGACCAGCCAGGTTATCTAACAAACCGCCGGATTCATCTCCCGAATCTTCGTCCGATTCCTCTTTGTCATCGGGTGGTTCGATATATACCCGTTCTATACCGTCGTTTTCAAAATCTGCCCAAAACTGTTCGGATTCAAACATATCAGCCACATCTTGTACCGTGAGCCTTAAACAAAATAATAATTTGTTTGGTAATGAATAACATAATGTAGAAAATAATAATAAAACATTTCAACACCAATAAAATTTTAGTAGCCTGAAGGCCTAGTGTACCATATAAGACAGACCAGTCAACACTTGACCTTTAGAGACATGCCAAAGAATGTAACTATAACTTATAAACATAGATATCTCACTTGAGTACATTTGAATCTAAAACTATATAAATAATGGCATATTTCAATAACAATAATGTGAAAATTAACTTACCGTTTCTTAGAACTCATCTTTTTCTCCGTTCCGAATAGTTAATAACATTTAAGTTCAACTATAAAACTATAAAACCGGTTGGCGATTATGTTCATTGACATTTGAGGTTAGATTAGGTACTCTCCGTCCTAAAAACGTTGATATGCAGGCAAATATTTAACGCAGGGGCGTGCTACCGATTTTTAAAAAAGTACTTTTTTGTCGTGTCATATATGGCACGCTAGTACCTAATGGGTTAATGCGTAATGGAATGCAGCAAGATTTAAATCAGCATGCAGTGTTCGTCTGGATCGAGCAATGCGTACTCGAATGGTTTTCAGTCTTGCTTCTCGTTGCTCGTCTGTTTCTGAAGCTCATCATCCCTTCTTCTTGCATGCTTGACGTGGAGCCCATTAAACACGTAACAGCAGTGGCGTATCTAGGAATTTGGCTTGGGGGTTGGAGGATAATGACAAAAAAAGGTATATACCTCTATTTATAGGTACAAAAAACTCAAGAATTTTTTTTTCATTCAAATTCAAACAAAAATACAAAATTTAATAAAATAAAAAAATATATACATATACTCATAATAGGTGCAAAATCAAAGATTTCCTTCGTTAAAATAAAAAAAAAACACAAAATGAAAGCCAGTCTCCTGCATTTCTTATTTGCAAACCTTTCAATACCATTTGAAACATCTATTTGCACATCTCTATGAACATGAAGTAGAGCTAATCCAACCAACCGCTCCTGTTGATCGTTGATCGAAGCCAAGTTTTCAATCGCTTTAACGAAGAAAAACTTAGTTCAGCGAATGCCACACTAACTGGCAATGTTTATAAAATATGAAGACACTTTTTTATCAAGGGAAATATGTTAGCGTCACAAGATCTGACAAAAAAAATAATTTGAAAATTCAAAAAATGATAGTATCAGCTGAACACTTGAATGAATGTTAGTTCGTTGGAAAAAAATTATTCATTGAATTTTGATAACGTTAATTGTTAATTGAATAATTTTTTTGGAACCGCCACTTTTATTAAAAACCGAACAATTGTCCACAGAATGACTCCATATTTTTTTTGCTTCCTGGATCATATTTTACATGTGTACTCAATAATATCACGCTATAAAACTGTTAAAATTTTTTTGGTAATTATGAATTTCTGAAGTTAACAAAATATGAAAAATTGAGTAAATATTGTCAATTTTTTTATTGATATTTCACATTATTATCAGTTTCATGACAATAAGAATAATGCATTTAGTGCATATATATATCAAACTATAATTTCTGACATTCATAAATATGAGACAAGATCAGCTGACCAATTAGCTCTACCCTTTTTGAGATTGACATAACCTCTTTAGAATATAAATTCAACAATCGGCATTTAAAAACAAAAATCTACCCCTTTCTTTGTCAAAAGTACATTCCTTGCAAAATATCGAATTTGTTCCATAATTTAGCCGCGCACTGTATAAATATAGGTACTCAATGCGCAAATTTGTAAATTGCCTGAAGCAAGTTAAATAATGAGAAATAATTAAATTTTGACAAAACTTCGGCACAAGTTGGAATTAACCAAGTATTTGCCTCGTCCTTCGGAACGAAGTCAAACTCATAAATATTAGAGTGGCAGATCTAATCAATCCCGATGAGTTACCAGCGCAAAATTGCTTTATGAAACTTCGCAATAATAACTTGATTCTTCTAAGAAACTCAAACAAGTCTTGACGAAGATAAATTAGTATATCACTCACAATAAAGCACAATTTTCAGAGTGATGATATTTGCATATAATGTTGTAGACATTTCGAGGTTGATAGCAGTAAGAGTGGCTTGTTATCCAGTAGCCGCATCCTTACTTTCAACATGGATTGCAGTTTGCTGTTGGGATAAGTAAAGGGATATAAGCCAGACTGAACCTATTGAAAACCAGTATAGTAAGTTTGTAAAAAATGAAATCATTACACCACTACTATTTTGATTAGGTTATTACACCATTAATTTTTGAAATATAATAAAAGTTCAAGTTAGATTGAAACGAAAGATTCTTTGGCGCATGTGAAATGAAAATATCCCACGTTAAAAAAGAAAACATTCCTAATCAAAAATGTATTTTAAAAAAATCGAGAATTAATGAATCTACGTTGAGAATTAAGTGATTTTCTGTGATATCTAACCAGAAAAACTACTTTTCCCGCTTGAACACACGATGGACGTTGTACACTACATCTAATATTGTGAAAGTACTCTAACTCGAAAAAAAAATACTGAAAGAGATTGGATTATCAATAAAATAAACAGACGAAGCGAGTAATTTATAAATCGTTGAATGATAATGATATCCGTTGAGTTATAACAACAACCTCAAATCCTATCAACTCTCTTTAACACAGAAATACAATTTCCACAAACTTTGGAAGATTTTCAAAGAATCTTGTGGGAAATTCCATGAAATCATCATCAAATCACGAAACAAATCAGCATTTTTTTAATTTTGTATTCACACACCCGTTTTAATACTTTTATATATAATAATATATATATATATATATATATATATATATATATATATATATATAATAATAATAATCATAATTGTTTCCTTCTTTTACTTTTGAAAAACTAGAAACACCTGAACAAATTATATTTATAATTATAAGCGCCTGAAACCATTATGCACTCGCTGTCAGCATGTTCCGCATATGCGGTCTCCGCCTATATCCATTGTCATAACGCGGCGTTACGAGTGCTGAATTACCATTTACGACACTCGTAGGATATTCATGAGGCACCAGTGCTATCATACGCTCCGTGGGATATTGAGTCCTTGTGGTGAATGAGAAGTGCCGAATTTATTGGAACTACCCATTCCCCACCCTCAGGCAAATACAAGCCAACAAGCCTGATGTAGTCCTCTTCGACCGCCAGCAGAAAACGATATACGTCATAGAGTTTTCGCCTCCGGTCGAGACGAATATCGTGCGAAAAGAGGAGGAGGAACGGATGAAATATCGAGACTCTATCCAGTATCGTGACTCTATCCAGACCATCATGTCATAAATCGGCAGAATCCCTAGCCGGCAGTATGCAGGAGGCAGTCATTCTCGGATCGTTACGTCTGCTCAGGACCCAATGATCTTTCACCTCACGGATGTGGGAAATAGTCCTTGGTTTATCTAACCAGCATTCCCTTCCGAATGGGCCGGAGCTTCGGAAATAAGGGCCTGACTGGAATTGTTCGGAATAAAAATAATAGTAAATGTCTTTCTTTCCACATTACGAATGATAGAAAATGAAGAAGAAGAAAAGATCTAATGCGGAGATCCCAAGAGAAAAGTCACAATTTGGTTCTCTACCACTCAACTATGGTACAGTTGTCAATATTATATTGTACTTCTTCCTTCTTAACTACACACTATCTACTGATCTGATGTTTTTCACATTTATACAGATTTGTTTCATTATATCTATTCTCATAGTTTCTGTCAGCAGTTGGGTTACTGTTGAATAGAATAGAGCAACGTGATATTTCCAGTTTCTCATACATATTCAATAAACACACATTGTATTACATGATGGTGTAAAAATGTTGACAGTTGTTGATGTCATATAAAAAAAATATATATTCTGAAGTTCAGACAAGAGTTATTCTTGCTTCTAAATCACCAAATAACTAACATAACCAACAGGTTATAGGCCCAGGCCATTTCTAGTTGCGTAATGATATATTGTATTGATATACTAATCCCTTACAATGGCGTCAACATTCGTACACATCGAGAAATTGAGCGAAGAAAATTTCGAAACCTGGCGTATGCAGATAGAAGCAATCCCAATCAAAAATGATCATTGGACGTACGTGAATGGTGAATTGAAAGAACCAGTGGACCAGGAAGAGAAACGAATTTGGAAGAAAATAGATCAAAAACGGGTAAAGATGGCGTAAATGGGGACAACCCGTATTTCGATGCTTCACAGATGCTTCAAAACATGATAAAATCACCTCAGCTATCGGAAATTTGGTGCGGAAAAAATATCTTTGGGAAATGTGACTCTTTGAAGTTGAAAAAATTGCCCATGGAAACGCCACTATATATAGACGATCCTGGAGACTCTTACTCGTTTAATTTTCCAGCAATACAATAACTGGCCACTGCTCCACGTAATTATCTGATTCTTCTTCTCACAAATGCATTGATATTTACGCCATTACACTTTCAAGCTTTGAAAAAAGTTTTCATGCACTCCAAACTAGTCCAATCGTCAATTTCATTACTTATGGCTCCATCTATATAACTTTCAACGAAAACTAATCAAATACTAGTAACAATGACTTCCGTGGAGCTCAGTTAGTTACATTGACTTGAGTTGGCACCAAACTAAGTATAGTATATTTCACGAAAACGGCAGGAAGTGAAAATTTCCTGCACGATTTATATAACTCTGCGATTCTACTTTATGTTTTTCGGTCTACTTAAGCCTTTGGTTTCGACTCTGGCCCGTTTCAATGTTTTACCCCTAAATAATGTTATTAATTACGGTACTATTAACAATTATATAACGAGTTTGTACGTTATGTCCTGGCATTACGGCTCTGGAAAAGTGTCCAAATAATCCTTGTTATCTTCATCACTGAATAACTTTGCCTGAAAGCCCTTGTTCCATAAGCTGAATGAGCTCTCCATTGGTCATGGGTCTATTCCTGTCCATTTTAGATGAGTCCGCAAGATTATACAATATTTAGTAGAAAAAAAAATTGATTATGTTCACCTGTTTTCAGTTATCTCTCTCTGTTCACATTGGTCAATCATAAGTACTTTATTTCAGAGAAATATCAGCCAAAAACGTATATTTTTTTTGCAATGGACTTTATCAATTTTTAATGTACCACTATTTCACTTTACCAGAAAATAAAATCCTCGCCATTTGACAATCTGATCATATAGAAAATAAATTTGCAATACAGTATTCTACCGGCGGATCTATTTTTAGCTCCTCCTAACAACTGTACTTTTTGGTACCTATACTACTGAAACATAGATGGCAAAACACTAGTTCCAGTAAAATAGATATTTATTATTTATTATGTGTACCCGACTTCAGTTATCTCTCTGTTCACGCGGATCAATTATTAGAACCATTGTATATAGACTATACATATATACAATATAAGTACTTTATTACTATTACCCAAAAAATGTTAATTTGTTTGTAATGGTCTTCACCAATTTGGAAGATAGCACTCTTTTATTTATCAGAAAAAAAACACACCATTCGACAATTTGATTATTTGGAGAATTAATCTGCATCACAGTGTTCTACCAGCTGGTCCATGATTAGATCCACCAAAAAACTGTAATTTTTGGTACCTATGCTACTGAGTCATAGATGGCAGCTCACTAGTTTTAGAACAATAGACATTCTTAATATTTAGCAAAGGATTAAAACCAAGTAGTTACCAAAAATTGTGGAAACCAACGCACTGAATCAACCATAAGTGGAAGAGTCAAAAAGTCATCAAGTTGGATTTTATATTAAGCAGAATAGGAGATTGCATTGCGTTCAACTTGGATAACAAAGTGAGCCAATTTAAGTTAGGTTGTATTCCTTTCTTTTGTTTCACAAAGTGATTTCCTACTGCTGGAAAAAAATGGATTACCTTCAACTGGGATAGCTATATTAGCCAAATTAGGTTGAATTGGGTTTTTTTTTCACATTAGAGAGTCATCAAGTTACATTTCCTGGTAAGCAATAGCATTTACTTTTCATCAAAAAAATGGATTGTGTTCAACTTGGAAGCAATGGTATCCAAGTAAGGTTAGGTTGTGTTTCCTTCTTTTACTTTTGAAAAACTAGAAACACCTGTCTCGTTCACCATAAAATCGAACTCAGTCACGAGGTTGTAATATTAACTCATTCCAACCATTTTTTTTACATCAATTTCCTAACTGATAAACGTCCATCTGTTCATATTTGCGAACAAAAACGTAATTTTTTTCAATCGGGCCTGACTTCGTAAAGAGTTAAAGTAAATCTCCTTATTCTAGAAACAAATTGGCAACGTCGCATTATCTGCTCCCAAAGAATTTGTCACAAGATGGATGTTAATTGTCAAACTTGTTATCTATTCTGTCAGTTCAGTAGTGATTATCAAGTTTGAAATTCAAGCTTTTTACTTAGTTTCAAAAAATTCTTATTGATATAATTTCAGCGCAAGTGTTACAAATACATAATTTCCAGTGTTAACATTTGAAAACAGTGCATTTGAATCGGATTGATGCGCAAAATGCCCAATATAAATGCCTAAATTGGGTAAGTTCATCCTATGACATTTTGTTAAAAAAAAAATGAAAAAGGTCTTTCCGCCCCATGATATTATCATGTTTCGAAGCATCTGTGGAAGTTTCATCGATATACTCGTCCCCATTTACGCCACTTTTTCTCAAAAACGGAAGCTGACATTATTTTGGCAATGCAATCGTCAGAACTTTGTATTATCAAAACCTGCTCCACGTCAAATGAAGTCTGGAAAAAATTAAAACAAACATACAAACCTCAGGGACCGGCCTGAAAAGCAACGTTATCGAAACAATTACTCTTCACAAAAATTGAAGAAGGTGATGATACTTTGATTTGTTGAGAATATAAACAGGATGTTCATAAAATCAGATGTGGAATCATCTGCGACTGAAAGAAAAATATTTCTATCAATATTCAATTGAGAATGTTTCCCTTTTCAACATGAATACCCCACAAGAGGTTATCTTGACGATGGAAGATAGTGACTAAGGTTTATCTTTCAGTCGCAGATGATTCTACATCTGATTTTATGAACATCCTGTTTAAATTATCAACAAATCAATCTATCATACCCCATGACAGGTTTCAATGTCAGAAAACACTAATTTCAAAGTGTCTCTCCAAAAGAAATGATTCTAACTTTTTCCATCTTTGCAAAGTGAGATTGCTTCTTGAAAATGTGTTCCCCATTCCTTCCGGTCTTCCTGATGATCGTGGAAGCGTGGAATAGATTTTCGTCGACAAAAATGTATTGAAGACCCAGTGAATGCGACGTCTCTCCTGCGTCAATGTTATGAATGATTTCTGGTGAGTACTCTCTTTTGGAAAACATTCTTCTTTGCCTCATTCATCTTTATGAGTTCTTAATTAACACTGGAATAGAAAATCAAATTACTATCTGAATGAAAATGCAAATTTTCAATTTCAGATTTTTTCTCTTGAGTTAGGGCCTTTTCAGAATATCTATCAGATGTAGTTCAATGTCCAGCGTGGCTTGAGCCGGGGAAGTAGTTGTTTTCTGTTAGACATTCACAAAAAATAACTTCATTTCAATCGTGGATTTTTCAATTCACAGAAAAATCTTTCTATCAATATTCAATTGAGAATGTTTCCCTTTTCAACGTGATGATACTATGACAGATCATCTGAATATTTTTCAAATATAGTCGATCAACTGAGAGAAATAGGAATCAATGTTGAAGATGACCGCCTATCCATATTGATGTTATATTCATTCCCAATACATATGAAAATTTTCAATGTGCGATTGAAACAAGAGACGAATCACCTAAGCCCGAGATGATAAAAATTCAACTAATTGACAAATTCAATTCAAGAAAAGAATCCGACAAACAAGAAGCAACACAAAAAGTTTTACAAAATTCAATTGTAACAGAGAGCCGAAACACCAATTTTCATGACCCCTACTTGAAAATTAATAGAACTCCATACAAATTTTCACCTCACGTTTCACCCCGTCAGGGGTTCAATTCATAAACACTGAAACATGTATTCTTCCTTTTGTAACAAACACCTCAAATACCAATTCTTATGACCCTAATACAAACTTCCGCTCCCCATTTCATCCCTTTAGTGGTTGAATTTCTAAAAAGACCGAAACACCTATTCCTTTCTTTGTAACGGAGATCTTGAATATCAATTTTTATAACCCTAACTCAAAAACTAACTGAACTCTCATACAAACTTTCACCAC
This sequence comes from Gonioctena quinquepunctata, assembly GCA_018342105.1. Lineage (NCBI taxonomy): Eukaryota > Metazoa > Arthropoda > Insecta > Coleoptera > Chrysomelidae > Gonioctena > Gonioctena quinquepunctata. Next base: position 150,008 of record JAFIRS010001192.1, read on the forward strand.
CCATTTGGGAGTTTAATTTTCAAAAACACTGACACATGTATTTCTTTATGTGTGACAAAGACCTGAAATACCAATTTTCATGACTCTTACATAAATACTAACGGAATTCCCCTAAAAACTTGCACCTCCAGTTCACCCCTTTGGGGGTTGAATTTCAAAAAATACTGAAACATATTTTCTTATATTTGTTACAGGGATCTCAAATACCAATTTTTATGACCCTAACTTAAAAACTAACGGAACCCCTATACAAACTTCCAATCTCCATTCAACCCTCCCATTTCATCCCTTTAGGGGTTGAATTTTCAAAAACACTGAAACACGTATTGCTTCGTTTGGAACAAAGCCCTCAAAACCAATTTTTATGACCCCAATTCTTAAAACTAACGGTACTCCTATACAAACTTCCAACCCCCATTACAACCCCCTTCGGGGTTGAGTTTTCGAGAACCCTGAAATATATGTTTCTTTATTTGGGAAGAAAAGCCCAAATATCAATTTCCATGACTCCAACCACAAAACTAAAGGGACTTTCACTTTCACCCCCCTTTTCGCCCCTTTAGGAATGGAATATCAAAAACATTCAATAAAAAAAGAATCATCTAAATCGGATAGCACAGTACAAATTTTTGCATAGTAGAATCGGTTCTCTTTCAGGCATAGAGGTTCAAATTTCATCCCACCATTTTTTTACTCTCGCGCCATACTGGGATAAAATCTGTACTGGTCAGAAATGTGATGCATACTCTTGAGGCATGTAGGTTTATATCCTACCCTGTAGTACAGTCTGCTGAATAACCTTCGAAGAAAAAGTGAATAGCGCTGCCGCCGGTTGTAGGTTTATATCCTACTCCGTAGTACAGTCTGCAGAATAACCTTCGAAGAGAAGGTGAATAGCGCTGCCACCGGTTTTCTGCGCGGAATTTCAGTCACAAAACACATACACAAAGAATGGAAAGAGGGATGACACTACTGGGAATCGATTTTAGTTCACTGAACGGATCCCTGCAGCGCTGATGCTCGGGATAAAATTAATTAATGATAATGAAACTAGATAGATGGCGAGAGTAGGTAGTTTATGTTCTTTGGATATTGGTTAGAATCACATGTGTTTTGTGGTTAGAATTTCAATTTCAGATTTCATTTCAACGGTTAGTGTGATCTTGTGAAGAGTGTAAAATTGAAAATTGTTTTTTTCTTTTTGAACATGGAGAGTGAAAATTTTAACCCCAAGAAGTGTTGCGTTCCTGATTGTGAAGATTTGTACAGTAAACGCCATCGTTTTCCAAGACCAGATCGGGAAGTAGAATTATTCAAAATTTGGGTTGATAAAGTCAAAAACCCATTGTTCAATGGTAAAACCGATGAACAAATTTACAAGACATATCTTGTGTGTGATGTTAACTTCAGAAATGACTTCAAAGTAGTTAGCCACAGGGGACTTTCCAAAATTGCATTTCCTACATTATATCTGTTGGGTAAGTTGTTTTTTTTTTATTTCTTAGTTGAATTTTACATGGAAATAGTGATGAAATCTCTTGACACCATAATGATTGCATTTTTTTACAATATAAGTCATTTATTTGGATGCCTGAATATTTCCATGGAAGCTTCTTGAAAAAATACTCAAGAAACAAAGTGAAAATAATTCGAAAGATTAGGAAATATTGTTTGAATTTCCAGGACCTTCTTCTGATTAAAATCGAAACACAATAACTAAGACATCTGTAAAAATTAATACTCAACGTAATGATTGAGTTTCTTCTATTTGGATCTTCAAACGTGATACAGATTCAAAAATGCACCACTATTGAAGTTTTTGATAATGTTAAAATTAACTTTTGGAATTCCAGAATCTTCAAATGGAAACATTGAAGATAATCAAATTCCTGTCAAAAGAGCGAAAGTGGATAACCTTATTGATGAAGTTACGATAGATCAAGAACAAGGATCGAAATTTTTAGTACCAATAATAAACCCTGGGGAAGGAACTTCAACATCTAGACTGGAGCTACATGAAATTCATAGCCATAATGCTGTTGGTAATAGTTCATCATGTGCATCTTTAATAGTTGGTAAGTGTATTAATGAATTTAATATTTCACTGAAGTACAAATGGCCTTGTAAGTGTATATATATTTGTATTCGAAAATATGGACAGGATGTTCATAAAATCAGTTGTGTATCATCCGTGGCTGAAAGAAAAAACTAGTCACTATTTTGACATCTTCAATTTAGGGTCCATTCACAATATCTATCAGATATAGTTCAATGTCAAGTGTGGCATTAGCCGGGATAGTAGTTTTTATCATAGGATTGTTTCCATGTCTATATATGAATCGTTCGACTGATGATCTATTTATTTTGTGGAAATTCATATTGAATGTGAGATAAAGAAAATAGCTTTTGTCTTATTTCCACTATAACTTTTATTCCTTAGGACCTGTTTTGGCTTACCAACCATTAACAAGTAACTATAATACAGTACCTATCAACTGATGTCGAACCCTCATTTGTCCATTCACTTGTCGAAAGAAAATATGATGGAAAATAGATAGATATTCTTCATTAGTTCCTTCAAAAATACCTTTTCAGGTGTGACCACATACCATCGTAACTACGCCACTGGTTCACGAAAATTAAACTGTAAATTATCACGATGATAAACCTTGATTAGTGTACCAAGTTTCAAATGTTTTCCTCCAGAAATTTTGGAGACAGAATTTAAAACTAATTTTTTTTCGTATTTCTGACACCCTGTATCTCAGAGGGGATGCATTTTAGGGACATACCTTGATAGAAACTTTTCAGCTCAAAATGAGATGAGGAATCTGTAGTCAGAGTTTGTCAGTCTTATTATGTCTCACCCTGTATGTTCCATCTCGGGTGCAATTTTCACCACCGTCAATTGATGAACAAATTTCGTTTCAGGTAAAAGGAAGAAATCGATTTTACAAGAGCTGAATTTGAAACGTAGTCAGTTAACTGATCGTGAACGTTTTATGTATCGTAAAGTAATGTATTGCAGTTATAGAGTGACAAAGTTACAGACTCGAATAACATCAATGAGAAAAAAAATTGAAATAGCAGAAAGGTTAGCAGCAAAACCAAATTTTTAAAATTTGTTGAATCACGTATCTGAACCAACATACAACTTTATTCTTTCACAAATAAGAAACCAACGAGCCAAATCCAAAGGTAGACGATTCACACAAGAAGATAAAATTTTGGCATTGTCACTTCGGAAAGCAAGTGGACGGGGATATAATCTACTATCAAAAATATTCGCTTTACCATCAAGAAAAACACTCTCAAATTTGTTGAATAGGGTTCCATTAACTCCTGGTATCAATGAAACAATATTTCACACCTTACAAGAAACAGTTTCCAAGATGTCACAAAAAGAAAAATTCTGTATTATGATGTTTGATGAAATGGCATTAACTGGTGGTATGCAGTATGATAAAAAAACTGATGTGATCAAAGGAGTGCCAGATACAGGTTCTCTTAGAACACCTGACATTGCTGATCATGCTACGATTTTCATGCTCAAAGGTATTCATAAACAGTGGAAGCAACCAGTTTGTTTCACCTATAGCAGTGGACCCATGAAAAGTGTTGTTTTGAAAAATACCATTAAAGACGTCATACTTGCATGTCAAAGAGCGGGATTCAAAATTAGGTGTACTGTTTGTGACCAAGGAGGTGCCAACTCAGCGGCTATCAATGCTTTGTTGAGAGAGAGAAAAGAATATTGCCTGAGAGAAGGAATAGAAGATAAACATTTTGGATTTCTCATAAACAAAGAAGAAATTATTCCATTATTCGATGTACCACACCTGCTAAAGGGAATCAGGAATAATTTATTAACAAAGGATCTACATTTCAATTATAAAGGAAAAAAAAGAATAGCAAAATGGGGACATATTGAAAAATTTTATTTCTTGGATTCCTCAGAGCAGGTCCGCATCTGCCCCAAACTTACAGATCAGCATATTGTGAAAGGAAAAATAAGAAAAATGAAGGTATCATGTTGCACACAAGTATTCAGCCACCAGGTGGGATCCTTGATGAAGAGAATCTCACAGTGGAGTGAGTATACAGTTTCATTTTATCTATTATCGATACTGTCAATTTCTTGTTTTTTTGCAGCCTTATATCAACCCTTTCACTGCTGCTCTTGTTAGGATTATATGTGTTTTTAATATGGCTGCTGGAAGTAGGTACTGTCAGGAACATTTGTGTTCCTTATAATAATTAATTAACAGGGACCAACTCATCTTTATTGAATGCATGCTGCATTTTATCAACAATAGTAAGCTAATGTAGTAAGTTAATGTATAATTAGGACTGTCCTCTTAGCAAATATATGTCATCATTCTGTTCAAAAAAATAATTACTGTAAATAACTATACAAGATTCCATATATGTTATTTTCAAACTAACATATTGGCTATATTCAAATCACCCAGTAAACCCTCATTTGGGTAATGGAAAATATCTGCTTTCTGCACTTTGATTATGGTTTACATTTGTCACCTTGCCCACTTTCAAGGGAAAAGGTACAATTATTTTTTTTTTCAAATACAAAAAATCTAATAGGTGTCACTTTTCGTTCTCAATATGTTTTCTGGGAATTATAACATTCCTCAACCTGGAAAAAAATCAAAATGAATGAGGTAATCTATACAAGTAATTGTTTCAAAAAAAGTGTTTAGTATTCCCTCACAAAAAGTGAGTGTCAACCAATTCTAGCAATTTAAATTTTATGTTACAGACATTGACAATGGAAATAGGTTGCCCCCAGAAGCCGAAGACACAGCAGAGCTAATCTTACTGATGGATGAACTGTTTGACAGTTTGAATTCAAACAACAAGTTGGCTCCAAGTGGTAAACCATTGGAAGGGGGTGTGAAGAAGGATTCATCACATTTGGAATTTTGGAAATTTTTTATTGTCATACTGAAGCAGATGAGGTTTTTTTCAAGAAAGAAAAATTGTTTAGTTACAGTACCTTCATTAAGGAATTTAATATATACTCTGAGGGGGTTTTCAAGGCTGACACAAACACTTTTGTCTGTACACCAATTTAATTATATTTTGATGAGAGCTTTTAATCAAGATCCTCTTGAGAATTTTTTTGGGGCCATAAGGAGTCATGGAGTGAGACATGTTTCACCAGATATTTCTCATTTTGAAACATCTTTCAAAGCATTGTTGATAAATAATTTTCTGTCCCATCATTCTCCCAATGCAAATTGTGAAACAGATTTTTCAAAAGGGGCACTAAATAATTTAGGGGCATTGTTGGAAAAATCATCCCCAGATGAGGTTGGTAACAGCTCCTGCAGCTCTACAGAAACTATTGATATGTCTTCAATTCCAGCCCCCGTGAACTTGAAGCGAAAAACAAGAGTGGGAGAGTGTACCTTAGTGTATATAGCTGGATATTTTGTGAAAAGACTTGTAAAACTTCTGAAATGTCCAGATTGTCAGCAAAATTTACAATTCTTTAATAAAAATTTGGCAAATGTTGATTTTATCGAGGCAAGAAAATATACAGCAGGATCAAAACTGGTAAAACCAGGCAGTTTCTTTTATTATCTTGTGAGTCAATGTTTCCCAAATTTATATTATTTAATTCCTAGATTGTGTCATGTAAAAAACATTAGCATTGTACTGAGAACTATTTTGGAAAAGAATGTTAATTTCAATCCGATCAACTGTAAGAGTCACAACACTTCTGGCACAATTGCTTGTGAATTGATTGTAAGGTGTTGCCTCTATTTTTGGTGTAAACAAGTAAATAGAATAATTAGGGGCAGGGATTCAAAATTTAGTATTTTTTTGAAAAAAAGTACGACTGCAGTTGATCCAATAAAGATAATTGCACATAAAAAATATCTAAATAATTGTAAAAAGAATGAAAAAAAATAAACAAGTTTTCTCAGACCATTTCAAATGAGTTTTTGTTACCAAGAAACAAACTTCTGCCCATCTGCCTTATTTTTTCAAAATATTGCCTGCCAGAAGGTTCAAAATGCATGAAAAATTAATGGATTACTGTTTTACTCCTATTTTGAATATCAAATGTAAGGAAAATGTTGAAAAATACAATATTCAGGTACTTTCAATATTTTATAATTTTCTCCTTTGTTTTCATATTTCGTTTTAAATTTTCATATTGTTCCAAAATGTAATCTTAAACAGATGTCCAGTATATATTTTTCATGTAGTGAACTTTCTAGTGGTATTCTGATGTTTAGAATGGATACTACTATTTAAATATTGCCGCGCACTAACTTATATGCTTGTCGGAAGATGTCGCCACTGAAGCAATAATGGTTCACTGAACAGACACGGTGTGCAGCACAAACAGTGTTTCAGAACTTATCATGCCAGTTTTATTTCTATCTGTGTGTGTTTTGTGATTTCAGTATAATTGGTGTTCACGTGTTGCCGGGCAGTGATGTTATAGGTTTTTTGCTGTGTTTGATGTGCAGTTTTTTCGTGAATGATCTTATTACAATTGTTGAAACGCAAATAAGTGGTCAGTAAACAAGGTATGTGCGAAGGTTGTAGACGATGTGGTAACTTGATTACTCTCGTTCCGGACGTCCATCGTCTTAATGGATTTAAAAGGTTTTCACGACGTTTCGAATGCTTGTATCTGCAATCGTCTTAAGGTGAATACTGACAAGTTCAGATGCTACTTACCAATTTATATGACTGCCAGTGCAATGTTGCGTGTAATTCCGCCATGTATAGTGGTGCGTGTAATTTCGCGCGGTGTGATGGTGCGTGAAGTTTCGTGCCTCTGCAGCTCGTCAGAAAGAGCAATCAGTGGTTTCCATACGTTCTTGATCCCAACGCTTCGTTGACTGAAGGCGTTATTGGCTTCGATGTAGGCGACCTCTTCGAACTTTCGTTTGAACCAATGCTCCTCCCTATGTAGAACACTTGCGTCGTCCCATTGAACTCGATGGGACAAGGTATATCACGCATAGAAGGAGTTATAAGAGTTCAGTTGTCGAATAGGTGAATAACACCCTTATAATTTTGCATATACAAAATTCATCCCACCATGCTGGTTGCTTCCTATTTTTTCAGGAAAATGAAGGCCTTCGAACTTGGAAATAGAAGGACAACCGTTGTATATACCTAGCCTGCAATTTTCATGACCCAACTGAAACTACTATTGTAGCTAGGGAAGGTAAAAAAGGTAGTATTTGTCCAGCGGCACTCAAAGATTTTCTAAACCTATAATTCATCATTTGTAAGATACAAATTCCTTTTCAGAAATGATTATGAAGATGTTGCATACCGGGACACATGGTATCCCATGCCTAAAGAAAATGAAGACAAAGATGTTTTTTTTAATTTTTTCATGACAAATTTTATGTATGATCTACCGTTTGTATGAGTTTTTTTATTTTTCTGATACACAATTTTTCTGTGCAAATATGGTTTTTTTCTCCGGGAGTTTCGTGCCTGAAAGAGTTAACATGTAAAAATTCATTGGGTAAACAATCAATAATCCCCCATTTTCTTACCCTTTGGATTGACATTTTTTCCACAGATTCGAATGGAACTAACTGAAAGAATCATCAGAATCGGACTACTCTGTAAGAACATCATACATAAAAAAATATATGCGTCGACTAGAAAACTTCCTCCTTTTTCCGTCGGTTGAAAATTCAGTAATAATCGCAATGATAAATGTTTGGAAATAATGAAAGAAGTTGGTGGCATAATTACGCCAATTACGTATAGGTAATTACGCATAATTACGCCAATACGCACGTGAATACAAGCCACTACAAAAAACTTCCCAAACAATCTTTGAATGGAGTCCGAACACTTTATTGCATGTACGGCTCTGGAATGGTCGGAGTAAAGTTTCGAGCTGAATGGGTCTGGGTGTTGACTGCATCAATCAGGATCCACAACAGATCCAAGGAGCGTTAATTTTCCGAGAAAATTAGGTGAAGTGGGTCAGCTGCAACAAAGAACTGCATTCACGGAAAGAATGAGCAGCTGAAACTTGGAAACTTGGAGTTTCTTTGTTTCTCGGTGAACTTTTTCTGTTTTTCTTCCCGAGGTATTACCGGAATGAATGCCCTTTGTGTTGGTAAAGAAAACGCTGTCTTCCGATGGCCATCCTGGAATTGATTGAATAAGTGATTAATTCTATCAAAACACTCTCGTCCTTAGTTGAATTTATAAACATATTCACAGGGTGAAAAGTAAACTAATTTGTTGCACTACCTCAGACAGTCCTTAATGAGTCGGAAATAGTTATTTTTATGCATAAAATTAGTGTTTTTTAATGGCATATGGCAATTAGTGTTTTCTGGAATGTGCCATGAAAACATGAATTTTATAGACGAAATATAAACAACATTTTTCGTACAACTGTGAATTTGAATCAATAAATATCCAAAGTATATCATAAATAAATACTTCCCATACATCTTGACAGGGTTCAAAAATAACTAAATATTTATTTTATGTCAAGAAGTGACTTTCCTTCACAAAAACAAACATTTAATCAATACAATACAATTTCACAGCATCCAGTCATCTTCCTTTGTCGTTACTTTCGAAACGGGTTGTTGGCACGCCGCGTGTTTGGCAGTCATACATTTATAGTTCGTTCGTATTTGCTTCAATATCGAATTTTATTCAATAAGATGGATGTTGATCATGGTAGAGGCAGCGACATCCCATCGGATATATCCGATGTAGCAAATGCGACAGTATCTAACATTTTATCGGCCAAATCCAAGTTAGTGTATGATCAATTTTGTGAATGGTGCGAGAAGAAACATTTGAAAAAGGTGTCTGAAAATGGGCTTGTATGGTATTTTGGAAAAATATCTAAAATTATGAAATGTCCTACGTTCTTGAGTGTCTACTCAATGTTGAAGAGTACATTGAATATTGAAGAAAATATTGACATAAGGAAGTTTTCAAAATTGGTTTCGCTTTTTAAAAACAAAAGCGTTGGATATCGAGGAAATAAATCTGAAGATTTTATCGAAGGATGATATTTATAAATATAGTCAAGATGATGATAATGAAACAAATTCATTTTATAAGACACAGATGATAATAATAATTTTAAGTGAAAATTGTGACTGTGTGCACGTATCGATATAATTAGTAGTATTACTTCAAAATAACCAGGTTATACATCGATAACTTGTTGCATAATTACAAAGAGTGTCAGTTTGACAGTTTAAATTATTCGACCGCGAAGCGGGAGGATTTTTCTGTCAAACTGACACGATATGTAATCATGCAGGAAGTTTGAGATGTATAACCGTATTTATTTTGAATATTGTATTGTATTCGATATGATACAGGTTCAAGTAATAACACCTCCGGTATTTCCAGCACTTCAATGAGCAGTAGCCACGTTTCCAGCGCAGAAAATAACTCAGTTGAAAAAAACGTAGTATATAATAATTGTAATTTTCATTGTACCAATTTGTATTCGTGTTAATAAATTGTTTATGTTTACTCAAGAGTAAATTGAGTAAATGAGTATAAAATATTCAATAGAAGAATTGAAAAAATGTTGCCGTCAATACTGCCGGCGCACAACAGAGTACAACCACTGCGTGTCCACGTCTGAAACCGCGATCCTACATGCGTCGTGGGAACGGCCCGACATATTTAATTGCGCCAACCTTGACACTCCACCCTCAATCCAGGATTGCCACTCTACGCGCCGTTGGATCCCGGCTTAAAACAGCAGTGGCTCGGTGAGGATTTGAAAATGTTTTGGTTGTCATATTTGAATTTGCCAATTCTGCAGACTTTTCGGTCCATTTACTAATTTTATGCACTCCAATTGGCATATTTTTGTACCAGCCAAGGGTTTTTTGTTTCCCCCAGTTAGGATTTACTGTCAAAAATCACCTACCTGTTTTACTATTGATGTTTTCGCTTCTTTTCATCATTAGTTTATCTAGAAGTCTCACTGGACGACGACTTCATTATGGTTGGGTACAAGCCATTTATTATTAGCACACGGTTTTGCTATTCCCTGTGTGTTTTTGTAAGAAAAGGATTATATTATATTCTACCAGTTGGAGTACCATCATTTCCAGTTTCCTTTTGAAGAAAATGAGTCAAGCATGACGCTCCTTCATTTCCTCTCCACGCAAGTTCTACAGACGCAATTAAGAATTTTTTTATTTGTAATCCTTTCGGTGTATTTTCATCTTACGCTTCTTTCATTGCTATGTACTCGGTATCTTCAAATGCAGATGCACTAACCTTCCTCTTGTCCGGCAACATTTGGAGGTCCCTCCTTTTTGAATTTCTTGCGTCCGTGCGTCTAAAAATATGGGACTTGAGAATGGATCAATTACTCTAATAAACTCCTTCATATATTTTTCTTGTATTTGTTTTGCCGTTACGTTCCACATCGTTTTAACCATATTTTCTTTATAATTTTCTCCATAACCTTTTCGCATATTAAAAGCCCAATCTTTCAAAATGCTATCATTTCAGTGGAAATAGATTCTTTTAGTACATAGTTTATTTCACTACAAAACGAAAGAAATTGTTTCCATACCTACTTTTTTGTTTCCACTGTATTATGAAGCTCAGTATTTTGTATACTCTCGCCTATTGCATTTAATGATAAATCTCCGAAACGACTGATTTTTAAGCAATTATTGATAAACGTCAACATTTGACGGTCCTGTTAGTTTGTGTATTGTTGTATATCGATGTCGGAGTAGTTTCTATGGAAATGAAATTATTGTAAAATTTTAGATTGGTGGAGCTAAGTATTATCGAAATTATGCAAGGTAACTTAACTGAATTGAACGTTCTGATTGGTTGAAAATTACACGAAAAAAATAATAGAAGAATGAAATTTGAATTTCGTGCATAAAATAATTTATCAAAATCATAGCAAAGCGCTTTTGACCTTCAGGTCATCATCAGTGCGTAAGTAATACTGATAGAAAAAATTTAAATAATTGAAAAAAAAAATTGAAAAAGGAAATTTGAAATATTTTTGAAGAGTGAGGTTATTTACTCGCCAGGTGTACAAGAAGATATGATATAGTCATATCTTAGATTTTCATGTCTACAGAAAACCCACACAAACTGATCATGTGATACCCAGCTCTTCTAATCATCCTCACCAGCACAAAATAGCTGCCTTCAATTGTAACATTCACATACTCTATCTACTCTTGAGTATCAAAATGAATTGAATAGTCTCAAACAAAAAGGAAGACAACCTATCTTATCCAAAATCAAATATATTCGACAAATTTGGTTCAATTCCTTTTCTAAACGACAACATTTCTAACAAAGTAGCTAGTTGCATTAAGAGTTACGTTGACATTAAAATTTCTTTCAAAACCAATAATGGCTTGAGTAGATTTTTAGTCAATACAAAGGACAGAATTTGATTTCCATGTATGTTTCATATAACGTTGTTGAAAATTCATAATCAACACTGCCAGACTCTTCTCGTCGACGGTAATTTCCACCAGACGCTTTACAACTCGCAAAAAAATAACTTGACTTCACTTGTAGTCTGAGTCTTAGTTTTTATATATGATACTCAGGAAACTATTTCAAGACTTCTGTGAGCAGCCAGACCAAGCCTAGGGGTCAAACATTCCCCAGACATATTTAAGTTTAATGAATTAAACTTATTTTGTTAACGGTTTAATGAAATATTTCGATAATAATTAAATTATACTTCAACGGATAATCATAGCACAATAAAAAATTAATGAATATTTTCAATATACAGTTGTTGAGTCACGGACGAAAGTTTTATATTATATGCATTTAGAAAATTAATGTTTTTTACCAGCATATAATTTTATAAAATGATAGTTTATTCGGATTTTTATTTCACAGGAAACAAAGAAATTTGTTCGGTGAAAATTTAAAAAGAATTCATGAAAATATTGTTCATTATTTATTTATGAGTATGTCTTCATCATCCAGCCAATCTTGATATGGAATATTCAAATCATCGTTATCATCAGTAGCATTCTCAGCTTCTTCCTCTGTGAGAACAAATAAAATAATTAGGAGACGGATACCTACAAATTTACAAAAATAATATATAGTGAAAGTAAAATACCCGAATTTTTTCCAAGAGATTCACTGACGAAACCCGGTAATTGGCCCCCGTCGAACCAGTTGAATTCATACTGGTTGTCTTCCTACCTTCATCCATTATTTTCAGGACCGAAATATTTGCAATATTTGACGACTTTCCTTTTGGAGTTGATTTTCCTATACTTGCAGATTTTGGCAATTAATATTTTTTCATCAACCCTGTAAATGACTCATAACACTGTTCATGATAACCACTTTCAAATAATTCAACCGGCAAAACAACATCTTTAAATTTGAGGTTATGTTCCTTCCGATGTTCTAAATTGTTCGACACTTTTTTAACGTCTCTTCCGTAAACAATGTAAAATGTACATCCGAATTATTAAAAAAAAAAATTAAGAATTCTTCCATAATATTTTTTCATAACATGCATTGTAACACACACACACATACACTCAGAGTATACCATGAGCATAGGCGAGAAATCGATGCGCATAGGTATCTCGCTCATGCTCGAGCGCACGAATACTGACCTCGCGCTCATACTCCCACCGAAATTTCAAATGAGTATGAATATGGGGCATGTTTGGCCCCTATGATTGGTCTGGCTGCTCACAAAAAGGCTTGAAATAGTTTCTTGAGCATCATAAATAAAAATTAAGACTCGAACTATAAGTAAAGTTAAGTTATTTTTTGCGAGCTTCAAAGCGTCTGGCGGAAATTACCGCCGACGAGAAGAGTCTGGCAGTGTTGATCATGAAAGAAAGATTGAAAGACATACTGAGGAGAATCAGAGATGTATTAAATGGAAAAGAACCAAAAATAACAAAGAAAAGACGGATCTTTGTTAGGAGAGAAAAAATCAGAAAAGGAAAAGAAGGAGAAGCTGAAGTCAATAATACTGGAAGACACACCTTCACCTAAACCCAAACGTCCTAAGAACGAAGTCCAAGAAGACTTATTGAATGAAAACAGAAAGAAGAACGAACCAAGGGACCTAGCGGAACCTACACCTCCCGAAGTTCCAGAAAAGGAAAAAGAGGAAAATCCTGAAGCCAAAAGGCAAAAATTCAATCTAGAAGAATATCTAGGCAAAAGAAAAACATTCTTTTGAAGCAAGAATTACGGAGATGAATATTTTGCTCACCTCTCGAATATCGGAAGTGACGAAGGAACAAGCCTGAGTTCAGAGAAATTTCGGGAAACCGAAAAAATCCTCAACTCAAAATCAAATGAGAAGAATAAATAATTTAAGTCTCTAAGAGGAAAAAAGGGAACAGCAGCACCTATTCCCCCAAAATAATACGTGCAAACAGGCAAACTGACGGAGTAGATGCACATCAGAAGTTATACCCGCCAAAAGGAAGAAAAACCAAAACTCCAGAAGCACAAAGAGTCGGTAAGAGAAAACGACGAAACGAAGCGGCATACCTCTAATCATTTTGGGAAGGAAAATTGTAATTGGGGAAGATGTACATGAAGAACTAGGAAAAGTATGCAAACAAACTGTAAATATCAAGTACACGCAAGATAGTACTCAAATATACACAGAAACGAATGAGGACTTTGAGAGCACCAAATAATTCACCAGAAAGAATAGTGTACACATTCACACAAAAAAGGAGAAACAGCACGCATTCATCCTTAAAGGAATGGACATCGGCCCAGCAACGGAAGAAATAATAAAATTGCTCAAGGACGAACACTCTCTTGAAGCCAAAGAAGTATATAGAATGAAAAAGACAGAGAGACCGCTGTATTTAGTTATCACTGGTGGAGAAGCTACAATCACCACTCTGAAGAAAACGTGCAAGACGTTAAATAAGGTGATAAAAGACTGGGAGATAAGGATAACGGATGCATGCCTCACCCAATGCAGAAGATGCCAAGGGTGGGAATACGCAGCCATGAACTGCAACCTGTCTCCCAAATGTTTAGAATGCGCTGAGGAGCATCTTACAGGAACATGTACCAAGAGCCAAAATTTTCCAGCTGAGTGCGCCAACTGCGGCCAGCACCACCCGGCCAATTACAAGAAGTGCACTGAGTACGCAAAAAATTTAAACTGAGAGAAACCTAAATGCTATTTAAATCAGCAAAAAGTACAGTTGTGTGCATAAAAAAGTCGTACAGCAGTTATAGGCTACTGTGAGTCAGGCTTGTCAATCTTAATTGAACTTCTTATCGACTTTGACAAGTCTTTGACAAGTAGTGTCAAAATTGAAACTATTTTTGTCAATTGTGTACGTGTACTACTTTTTCATGGAATATGGAACATCATAGGCAAGTTTACACCATACAAACCTGGTACGAATTTTTTATGCACATAACTGTACATATGGACAATACCAACCAGGACGAACAAAGGAACATCAATATTCCAGAACGCCATACTGTTGAAACTGGGGTGAGTTGGGGTGGTAAATACCCCACATCTGACCAACCAATGTTGAAGCCCGAGCTCACGGGGGTGTTATGAATTAACACACCACACCTGTAATACCAGACATTATTCGTTAGATTGCGAAAAACAGTATCGAAAGCATTTGTTACAGTTTACTTCGTTACATGGAATTTGGTATACAATATGCGTTTTCTTATTTTTTGGAATATCTGTTTTAATTTAGGAGGTAGTGTTCAGAGTTATACTTTGTGCGATTTGTAGTTTAGTTTGATGGTTTGGATATTTAGAGAGCCTTTCTATAGGTAATGTGATATTTGGGAGTTGACGTTGTGTTATTTTTTGTTGGTTGTATTTTCAAAAACAGAATAAATAAATTCTACAACCAACAAAAAAATAACACAATGTCAAGCTCCCCCAAAAATATCCACATTGGCCCACCATATATAAAAGGGCTCTCCGAAAAATTATCCAAAACCATTAAACTGTACAACTTACAAATCGGCCACAAAGGGTATAACACTCTGAACAAAACTACCTTCTATTAATTGAAAACAGATATTCCAAAAAATAAGAAAACGAATATTGTATACCAAATTCCATGTAACGAAGTAAACTGTAACAAAGTATACATCGGTCAAACATCTCAACTCCTGGGAAACAGAATAAATGGACATTAATATACCAAAAATGCAGCAACAGCCTTGAACAAACACAAAAAATCAACAAACCATGAATTCAACTACAATGAAACTAAAATCTTAGCCACAGAAAAAAACACCAAAAAAAGAGAATTTTTGGAAACGATACACATTAAACTTAATCAAAATACCCTGAATTATAAAACAGATATAAAAAACCTAAGTAATTTATATCACAAAATCATTTAAAGTCGTCATCCCACAAGTACCCCCTTTTTCCCCCCTACACAGACTCAAATAACACTAATACCTTAACCTCATACCATTCGTCGTAAAGAACACAAAAATCATAATTTCCACCATCTTGCTAGTTTAAAATCATGACAATAGAGAGCAGCACGAATACACAGCAAAACCAAAGAACATGAAAATCCCTGAAAAAAATAGTGTCAAATGTCATCTGAAAAAGTCAATTTATCCTAACCACCAACAAAACATACCAGAACCTTCGTCTGTGACTGAATATCATAACATTGTGCATTCAAAAACCAAAATAATTGTGCTTCTTCTTTCAACCACTTATGAAAAATTACACCTAACCCTTCCCGAAATGAAGAGAAAAAAAGAATTTTGTGTCCTAAGTGGCTTCCTAAAATGCTAGCCAAAATTGTGTTTGTAGGTGAAAACCCCAAAAAAAAACCATTCAAGAAATTGGAACTCTAACTATCCCCATATTTTCGACATTACAGTTTTATATAAAAAAATGTCAGATGAAGCTTAGAATTCTTAAGCGAAACGTCACATCCCTTGAATACAAGATGCAAATCTACTAGTTTTATTCGTTTACTGCTACCACGAACCAAATACCCAAGAAAACTCCAGTCCTATATATATATATATATATATATATATAATATATATGTGAATAGTAAGCTATAGTTTTAAGCCATGAATGTACTATATAGAAATGTAAATAAATATGGACGTAATGCGTTTTGCTCAGTTGCTCCTCATATATAAAAATTAAGACTATAAGTAAAGTTAAGTTATTTTTTACGAGCTTTAAAGCGTCTGGCGGGAATTACCGCCGACGAGAAGAGTCTGGCAGTGTTGATTATGAATTTTCAACAGAATTATATGAAACATACATAAAAATCAGTACTCAGAATTTAAGAAAATTGAGTTATATTTTAACGTACCTTTAGCATCTGGTACCTGTATATTGGCCGTCGGAACAAGGTAGCAGGTATGCATACCTTCAAAGTACATACTAACACTACTCTACCTCACACATTTTGTTTCTCAGAAAATAAGTAACGTCAGGGAGCCCTGGGAACGTGATCTATTTCAATCCCGATATCATAAACTCCATTTCATTCTCCCTGAGTTTTTCCGATCACATCATTCGAAAAAAAAAACCTGCTTAGCTGACACATACAATGCATTAGCATATCGATCAGATAAATCCATATACCAAAAGATGTATAAGCTATGCAAGCCAATTCACTTCCACTTATCCCTCAGTAAAGTCTTCAAACAGCCTCTTGGAATGAGGCACTCAACAGGCTTTCCGACTGTCGAAAAAGGGCCATAGAAAAAACATCGTTGATGCAAATTTAATCAATCAACTTTTTTCACATACTGACGCGTTTTCCATATGGAGGTGAGAGCTTTGCCGTTATTCATGTTTTTCTTTACCGTTCATATCTCTGCTCACAGCCAAGCTCATGAGATACAGAGGCGTAACCATGATTTCTGCTCGGGGGTTTCAATTTTACAAAATTTGTGGAATATTCACAAAGTGTACCAAATAATATACAGGTTGTTTCACGCTGGATGGAGCATCAGAAGTATCTGAAGATCATTTAAAAAATTCGTTGACTTGGATAATCAAATATACTCTATCTCTCTAAAATATTTTCGTCAGTACAGTGTTTGCGCTTGTATCAGAAAATAGTAGCTACTTTGTTATTTCAAATAGAACATTTTAGAATCCTTATAGGATTCCTCATAACTTTCTCTCATAATTCTCTATACCTATCTGTGGCATTTTTCGCGACTATTTTCCTCATTATTTTTGAACCAATCAAATGACCAAAATTTCAAACTAGAGAACCAATCAGGTGAGTTTTATAGTGATAAAACGTCTTCTCGCTGTTTTATACTGACAATTCAACTCATGTATGAAAAATCGCATATGCCACAGTGCAATTGTCAGTTTGACAGCGGCAAAAGTAATCTGCAACTTCCACAGCGACAAATGCACTAGTGGTTTTTTTACTTATTCATTTGTTCATCAATTATCGCGGTCTTGGTTGCCAAAATATATAGTTTGACATGTTTATCAACAACTTATTGAATTTCTAAGCACTAACAATGAGTCGATTCGGTGAGTCTACGAACGCCGAAATTAGTCAAATTGTTAATACAGGTGTGCCTACTAATACAGTTGCGACGCAATCATCAATCTGGCAACAATTTTCTTCGTTTTGCGATGGAAAAAGATATAAATTTGAGCCAGATACTTCCATCGAGAAATTGAATGTAATATTGCAAGATTGGGCATTTAATATGCGAAAAGGCAACGGAGAAGACAACAAAGAAGCGGTAGTTAAAATAATTTGGAACACCACCGCCAGAATGCTACAAAGTAAATATTATAACGAATTCAATATTGTATTTAACCCTTTCACCGACGTTCAGTTTAATTCATCACGAGCTGCACGTAATGCTAAACGTAAAATCCTGCAAGCACAATCCGAAAAGAGAAAATCTAGTGCATCAGCTTTCAATGAATCTGAAGTATTTGCAATAGCCAGATTATATGACGAAAATGAACCGGAATGACTTCAAAAGAAATTATATCACATTTTGGCGTTTGAATTAGCTTGGCGCGAAGCAGAAGCAGCTTACTGCAAAACCACTTATTTCGTATCTGACATTGAAAATAATGGAAAAGAAATTGGACGTATCGAGTATAATACTCTATTTAACCGACGAAACCAAAGAGGAGGAGGTTCTCTAGTCGACGCGTATATTTAATTTTCTTTATTTTTTTTATGTATGATCACGCATAACTTTCCACTGAGACGTCCGATTCCGATAGGGTGTACTTCGAAGTTGGTCCCATTTGAATTTAAAAGATGAAATCCACCCCTAAGGATAGCAAAATGAAGGATATTGATCGCTCACCCTCTGAATTCTGGTCCGTTAACAGATTCTATCAGGCATAACTTTGTACTGGGTTCTTCGATTTGGATGTTTTTTTTTTAATAGATAGGGTATACCTCATTCTTGAATTTTGGATGAAATTATCCACCCTCACGGGTGGGGAAATAGGGTATAATTGATTTTTCACTAGTGAACATTGGCACACACATATGTAGTTGACAATGACAGATCGCTACTATCATTATTCCACATCCGTCAAAATAATTATATTCTATGAGAGGATGGAATGATATATAGAGTGTTGAAATAAACTAACCAGAACAACAAAAATAATTTATATTACAACAAATAGTAAAAATAGATAATCATATTACTTAACTGGTAATAGTTGAAGTAAGGTGGGTAAGTAAGTATTTTGGAAGTAATCAAAAAACAAGTAGGTAGTGATTAGTGGATTTCAGCCACAAAAAATTGAAAAATAAAAACTTTTTAACAAAAAATCATACCGACGAAATACGGAACTGAAGAATAAAAAATTAAATGAACCTTCTTAGTGTCAATAACTGAGCTCCTAAATTAATCTAAGTAACTAATTTTGAGTCAGCGCCAAACAAACAATCAACGAAGATCATTAAATTACTTCAAAAATCAGAATGTCACCGCGCAACTCGATGCCATCATTTTACGCCTTACCTAATTCATTTGCTCGTTAGTTTGGCGCCGACTCAAAATTAGTTACTTACATTAGTTTAGGTGCTTAGCTATTGAGACTCAGAAGGTTTATTTTATTTTTTACTTTTCAGTTACGTATTTCGTCGGTTAATTTTTTTTTTTTTAAGTTTTTATTTCGAGAACGAGACAAGGCGGTTACAATAAATTATGGCACAGCAAATGGATTACGCCTAATATTTCAGACGGAGATATTTGCCCAATACGTTTATTTAAAAAATTTATGAAAAAACGAGACACTTTCATAACATTGGACAGAGTATTTCTTACACCAAAACCCTTTTGGAAGAAGAAAAATCCTAAAGGTTGGTATAAGAATGTGCCGATTGGATCAATGAAATTTCCAAATGGACTAAATGCTCAGCACAACGTATTGGTATAGATGTCAAACGTGTCAAAATTACAAATCACTCAAATCGAGCGGCAGTAGTTAGCGAATTGAGTGAAAGCGGAATTGAAGAACATGGCTCTATTAAAAATAACTGGACACCGCAATTCATCATCAATAAAACCAAACTTACTAGTTGACAAAGAGTATCATTCGAGCATTATTCAATCAATTCGTTTGGAAAAAGAAAAAACTTCCACATCTACTACAGAAACGATTAGCTGTGGCACCCGCAGCGACATCACTGTTCCTAGTATGAATTTCAATAACTGCGTTTTTAATAATTGTACATTCAAATTAAAATGTGTTTATTTTCAATGTTTCATAAAAAAGTTCGCATTGATGCGTTTCTAAATTTCTTATTCATTAAATTGTCCTGCCGAATTACACTCGATGTTTGTATTGATTTCGGGTAAATTTGTGTTGTTCAAATTCTAAAATGTTTCCTTTAGCAATTTGATTCGAAAAACTGTCAACCAATAGTCGACAGTTTTTCTCGTCTAATTGCTAGGCAACAGTTTCTCATTAAACAACCCAAATTTTCCCGATAAAATATAAACCTCTCGTGCAATTATAAGTGATAAAACCACTGGTAGATTCGATATTGTTTTGCGATAAAACGACACTGAAGTCAGAATTATATGTCAACACATTCAATTCCTATATAGGGAAACAGGAAGGCAAAATTGATTAAATAAGTGATTTTCAATTCACTATTACAGTGAGTTGATATTTGATTCAGATATGCCCATTTCAGCATGTTAAAAACCTCAGATTTTCAAGTGGTGCAATGAATAATTGGAATCCGTTATTTTCATAACATCAACAATAATTCTTGTGGACAAATGAATAGCGCATAATACACCATTATCAAAAAGACAGTGGCCGGACTGCTGAGGCGTAGATCTGCGAAGCCAGAGGTCAGCGGTTCGTGCCCCGGCGACTTCATATTTCATATTCATATTTCAAAGTTAAGTTTTTTTATTTTCCACAAAATAACACCACACAAATCTAACCCCAAAAACATTCTTTACACATTTTATCACCCCAATTTCAATTTACTACACTCCAAAAACTCGCACCAAAATCACCATCATATTTATTCATTATAATTTTCCCCGTTGAAAATTCAAATATAACTATGAATTCTGGTAACTTTATCCGGTTCAAAAGTGATTTGGGAGATATTCTCATCAAATATCATTCGTGCTAGAGGATTTTATCGCAAAATTTTTGAAATTTTCCTTCAAGCATTTTGCCTCTAGGAAATTCAACTCGTGAAATTTGCGGCCTTATTATCAAAGATTAAACCACTCAAGCTACGCTTTCGTGGTTTAATCGGATAATAAAACCGCAAATCGCACTCAGTAAAATTTCCAGGCAAAATGATTTCTCCAAAATTTCAAAATAATTTGAGCGGTAAAACCCTTAGCACATATATTTCCCTCGATAAAAATAAATTATTTTTTCAAATTACTGTGCAATACCTGACCATTGAAAAATAACGATTTTTTCACAAATTTTCAAAATATTGTAATTTTGGTTGGGACATATAGAACAAAAACTTCTGAAAAACTCAGTTACAAAACTGAACATCATCGTTCCTATTCGTTTTGGAATCAAATCCAACCTATTTTATACATTCAGCATTCTTTTGTTCCCAGAGTTTTTGTGTATGGAATAGTTCTACGGAAAGCAAATAAAAAGTTTCTCGAACGAAAAATTGATTCAAAATTACGATTTCAGCTTGTATCGGAAGTACGAAAGACGTTCTTTCGGTCGTTTATTCCGTATATTAATTCGCAATGGATATTTCCAATTCAGATGCGATTCGAAGGGAATTCCATCGTTGCTAATATGATCGGGAAAGTAAACTTGGAAATTTTTATATCGTTATCTTGTTAATCGGAGCAGAAACAGAAATATTTGCTCGATTGAATGAGAAGAAATGTATTTGGTTCCACTAGATGCGTAATCCAATGGCTGGAGAATATATAATGGATAAATTGCTCCCCATGGATTCAACTAATTTTGGCGCAGTCGAAGGGAAAAAAACAGAATTTCCTTTTCTTTCGAAAATCATATATTTTCAAGAATTTGTTACATTATGAGCAACTCCTGACAATCAGCGATTCAAAGTCTGGGGTGGTATTTTTATATGGGTTATCTATACAGGGTGTTATGTAATAAGTGTCCGATATTTCACCGGATAATTCCTCAGTTATTTATAAGGTGAAAAGTTCTCATGAGCATGGGTCCGCAAGGCCTTCATTTTTGATATACAAGGTGTTAAAGATTTATTTTTATTTTCGTTTTACGTGAATAATATCGATATTTGGACAAAAATTGGTATTTGGGGATTTTTCAATATGAGAAGTTCAAATTTGATCTTCAAATAAAATCAAATCAAATCAAAATTACTTTAATGTCTGAAGAATAATAATTCCTATTGACAAAGTGAAAAAAAAACAGTAAAAAAGAAAAAAGAGAACATCAATAGCAATTGAATATATGCTTATTTTTATACATACCTCGTTACATATTCAAAAATATATTGAATTTACCTTGTCATTATAACACAAAATTTGTAGAGCAGGTTACTACACGTCAAGTTATTCATATAATAGAAGTCTATATATACAAAAACATACATTACATAAAATGAATTTCAAACAATATTAATGTTAGTCACTAGACGTCAGTTTATTAAAAATTGGAGGTGATTATTTATAGTATAAAGTTATACATAACAAAGAAGGGTATAAACACAAATCAGATTTCTGATCTTTACAATTAATTAAATTATGTTAAAAAATAAAATGGAATAATATAGAATGAAATAGAATCAACAGAATAGCACATACAAAGTGAATACCCATATGTATCAGTCGATTTAAAAAGCATAACAAACAAAAAGAAACTAAAATAAAATCTAAAATTTCACAGAATAAAATTCGTCCAACGAGTAGAATGCTCTGTCGAGTAAAACATTTCTCACAGAGCTTTTGATTTTTTTTTATCCCTAATCGTTTTAATTTCGTTAGGTAAATGATTGAACATTTTTATGCCATTATATATAATGGAATTTTTTATTTGTGCAGATCTTGGAATTGGTAAGGTTATATTTAGGGTTTGTCTTGTGATATATTGTGCGGTGTCATACACTCGATCCCTAAACTCACTGTGAATTAGGCAAATTGTTTCTAATATATAGATACAAGGTAAGGTCAAGATTCGTTGTTCTATGAACAAGGGCTTACAAGAATCACTGAATTTAGCTCTGCACAAGTATCTAATTGCCCTTTAGTGCAATACGAAAATAGATTCGAATAAAAATCCACTACAAGACCCCCAAAAGCAGATTCCATATCTCAGATGAGAATCAATTACCGCATGGTATACCTTTTTGGCCATATCCCTACCAAGTTCCCACGAGGACGTTCTCACTGCAAAACATCCAGAGGCTATTTTTTTGCCCAGCTTTTTTATATGGTCCTCAAACTTTAACTTTTCGTCAATGTACAAGCCAAGAAACTTCGTTGTTCTTGTACTGCTAATAACTTCATTACCCAGATACAGTTCTGGCAGATGACCTTTAAAGGTGAGGATATTCGTTTTCGATATGTTTAACGATAATAAATTGGCATCGCACAATTGTTTTACCTTTATAAGATCATTATTGATTTGTAGATGCAGATTAACGTCATTTCTATTGTTCCAAAGTATGGTAGTATCATCTGCGAACTGAGTAAACTTTCCCGTAATCTTTATCTTAGTTTGGCCTTTAATTGTAAGGGAGGCCGCATACAGGCCTCTGCCTTTCTGGGGAGTCACAACTTTGTAGTGCATATATTTATCACATTTTCTAGAAAAAAAATCGATTCTTCTATCATTTTTACGTGAAAAAGATATGTTTTCCAAAAGTCGCTATAAGCAGCCAGTTTTCTTCTCATTGATTCACGAACTCTTTGAAAATAAAAGTATCAAGTAGGCTATTAGCATTGTGATTATTTGTTAAAAAATGGTAAACTTCACCATTGCAGAGTATGCTGACAAACATTTTACATACGGACTTGCTAACGTAAATGCATATGAGGCTAGACGTATGTATCAGGAGCGTTATCCGAACCACACAACTCCTACTTAAAAAACATTTTCAAGAATTCACGCTCGGTTAAGGAAAACAGGAAGTTTTGAGAAAGCTAGTCATCTGTCGGGTGCACATCGAAAGGTAAGAACCCCAGAAACCGAGGAAGCAGTTCTCAATCTGGTAGGAGAACACCCGGAAACAAGCTCCAGAAAAAAAGCGCTGACGTTAAACATTCCTCATATTCTGGTATGGAAAATTCCAATTGATAATTTGTTATTTCCCTACCATATTCAGAGTGTTCAGGCACTACTCTCCATGACTTTCCGTTACGTATCAACTTCTGTCGTTGGTTTCTCCAATGCCTTATTCAAAACCCTTCATTTGAAAATCAAATCCTGTTTACCGACGAAGCAAATTTCTCACGCAGTGCTATACGCAATTTTCACAACAATCATTTGCGATATAGGAATCACATTTCCAAGAACAGTTCTCTCTTAACGTGTGGGCAGGAATCCTTGGAGATTATTTTATAGGTCCATTCTTTATTCCATGAAGAATAAACGGAGGGAGATATCGTCATTTTCTTGGAGGAGATTTGCCTATTTTACTGGAAGATGTGCCGCTCAGACTACGAAATGATATGTGGTTTATGCATGATGGTGCCATGTAACATTTTAGCATCCAACCGCGAGAATTTTTAGATCAAACTTTCGGCAACCATGGCCTGTATAACAGTTCGGATATTTTCCTGTGGGGACATCTAAAATTCACCAGACAACTTTTCAAAATGAGGAAGTGAGTAATCGAATAATTAACTCTTGTAGAACGATTCAAAATGTTTCCAAAGAGTGCGCGAATCAATGAGAGGTACAGGAGGTACATTTCGAACATTAATTGTGATTTTGATTCAGATTTATATCTAGTGTTCCGTCGTTTATTGTTGTTCAAGAATAAACGTTTGAAATGTTTCTATGTTGAATAAAATAAAAAGTTTTCAAAACTGCTTCACTTTTTGACAAACACATGCATCGATTAATTTAAATCAAAATATCTCGAAAACGGCTGCTTGTAGCAACTTTTGAAAAGTATACCTTTTTCACGTAAAAATGATAGAAGAATCGAAATGTGATACATACATTCACGACAAAGTTGTGACTCCCCAAAAGAGACAAAAACCTGTAGGCGGCGTCCCCTACAATTAAGGGCCAAACTCAGATCAAATTTGAATTTCTCATATAAGAATATCCCCAAATACCAATTTTCGTCCGAATATCGACATGATTTTAAAAATTATTTACGAAAATACAAAATAAAAATAAATTTTCAACACCCTGTATATCAAAAAAGAAGGCTTTGTAGACCCATGCTTATATGAACTTTTCACCTTTTAATTAACTGAGGAATCATTCTATTAAATATCGGACACTCATTACATAACACCCTGTATAATAAAAATGAAGCTCGATTCTTTGTAAGCGCCAAACGTGAGAACGGCTGGACTGATTTGGCTATTTTTTTAAATGTTCGTTATAGCCCGAAGATGATTGAAACGGAAAAAATTGGGAAAGTTGCCGGAAATTGAAAAACTCTGGTGTATAAGAAATTTGGCGAAGAAAGACTATCGAGTCATTTATTATCGAATGAGGAAATAGCTCAGCGGTTACACTGTCGCCTACCAAACAAAAGGTCACAGGAACGAATCCTGGCCGGAGTAATTTTTTTTTTATAAAAACAACATCTGAACCGATTTTGCTAATTGTTTTTTTGAATGTCTGTAATACTCCGAATGAGGTTTTTAGGAAAAGAAAGGATTTTTAGAAAAGTTATTGTAAATTTCTTTGTCCTGGAAAAGTTTTCAGGAATATATAATGAAAATGAATATCTGATTGTGTTGGTAATCTCTCAACTTGAGAATTGCTGGACCGATTTGGCTATTTTTTTTTTTCGGGAAAACGGGATATCAAAAGGAAAAACGGGATAACAGGAAAACGGTAAAACAGGTGGACGGAATAACGGGATAATGAGATAACGGGAGAAAGCGATAACGGGATAACGGGAAAACAGAATAACGGGAAAACAGGATAACAGGATAACGAAATAACGAGGAAACAGGATAACGGGAAACGGTAAAACGGAATAACGGAAAATCGGGATAACTCGGTAACGGGATACCGGAAAAACGGGTTAACGGGAAAACTAGGTAACGGGAAGCGAGCTGAGTCAAACGCATAACCTAGATGGAACAACAAAAAAAACAGAAAGAAAAATTGTACGCTGACTAGAGTTTCCGGAAAAAATTAGGAAATATAGAAATTTGGACAGGAAAACGTCTGTAGGTCAGCTAGTTTTTCATGAAGTTTTTATAAATACCCTGGTAATTCTATAATTTGCGTTGTATAGTGGATAAGTGCATTTTGCACCTGAGTTCATATGGACTGTTACAATCGTGCAACAACTTTGAATCAACATTGTTGCCCGGATTTCAACCTCCACCGCCAAAAGGATCATCTTATAATTATTTATTTTTCGGAACACTCATATTGGAGAAATACCCATAATATCCAGAAAATCCGTTGGTAGGATAAATTGTATCTTTCGTGATAGTGTACCATTAAATGTCTTTCGAAATCTTTTGCAGAAGTTCAACCACCAACTTCACGTGATTTATAACTCATGGTTGAATGATTTGTTTACCACTTACAACTGGGATGTATGTTCGATTAGGATACCCATAATTACTGTTATTACTATAGTTCTGCTGTTAACTTTCTGGTAACAAAAAGTTCAGCTGTTAATATACCATATGACACCCTTGAAAATCTGGGGATTTGGAAATAATTCTCCATTAAGCCCAAATTTATCATGATGATATTTCTTACAAGTGTTATATTGCTATCATGATTCTCATCACAGGAGTAGACAAAAATATAAAAAAATCAATGAAATATAAAAAAAAAGTCTATTCAAGATATGACTTCCAAATTTTTGTACAATATTCTGCTTTCTAAACTATGAGTTTAGCTATCTCGTTACGATGCAGATGCATGTATAATGATAATAATATTCATTCAGTATCTATAAAGGGTATTTTACAAGCTTTTATTCAGTTTCCCTTGTTAGTTAGTTAGTTCGTCCGTTTGTTAGTTTGGGTCAAATTTTCCAAGTGAATTTTGACCGATTCCAGTCGTTCCATTGATTTGAAATTCGGCAGGTGTTCATAATTCCAGTGACAATGCATTATGGAGGAAAAAACAAAATGGCGGCTCCAAGATGGCGGACGAGATTTGTAGTTATGGTCCGATCTGATTCATAATTGGTATGGGAGGATTTTCGGTGTCGGAGATTATGCATTTTTTGTAAAAATTCATAAATTTAAGATGGCGGACGAGTTTTGTGATTATGGTCCAATTCAATTGAAAATTGGTATGCGGAAGTTTTCGGGGTCGGAGATTATGAATTTTTTGTCGAAATTCAAAAATTCAAGATGGAGGCCCCACGATGGGGGCGAGTTTTGTGATAATGATCCGATTCGATAAAAAATTGCTATGGGGCGGTTTTCGCGGTCAGATATTTCGATTTTTTTGTGAAAATTTATAAATTCGAAATTGCGGCCCCAAGAAGGAGGACAAGTTTTCTGATTATGGTCATATTTTATTCAAAATTGGTATGTGGAGGTTTTCAGGTTCCGAGATTATGAATTTTTTGTTCAAATCTATAAATTTAAGATGGCGACTTCAGGATGGCGGACGAGTTTTGTGATTATGGTCAGATTCTATTCAAAATTGGTATGTGTGAGTTTTTGGTGTCCGAGATCATGATTTCTTTCAGCTCAAAACTCACAGGGAAGAAACCTCGTAATAACGATGCTCTATCAGAAATGAACAGGTTAAGGCGAACTAACTAAAAAGCAAAAAATAAAATTGATTGAGGAAAGCTGAATACACTGTGTAGTAATAAGTAGAAGAGGAGATTTTGTATTAAGTGTATATTTATAATTAAATAGCAAAGCGCTTTCGACTCACGTCATCATCAGTGCTTCCTGAAAATTAAATACTCTGATTGATATGAGATGAAACATAACAAAGGTTGGAAAATGTAGAAAAATGATAGGCGAGTACTTACATAGTCAGGTAACAGGAAATTTTACAATAAAAGAAGATATGTTTATAATTTGTAGATGTTTAGGTTCAACGAATAAAACGTGTTGAAGATACCTAAGACCATATGAGAATGTGATAGTTCAATGACAACTTCAAATGTCGAGTGTCAATGACAACTTCAAATGTCAAGTGTCAATGACAACTTCAAATGTCAAGTGTCAATGACAACTTCAAATGTCAAGTGTCACACATCAACTTGGGAGATGAAGTTACCAACATGAGGAAGTAAACAATGAATTCAAATTACTGAAAGAGTTTAAAAGGTTAGAAAAGAGAAGAAGAATTGAGTAAGGTAATAATTAAGTGATGATCCTTTTATGAAGGGAAAAGAAATCTCTATTCCAATTAACTTGGGAGTTGAGGCAGATGTCATTTTTGGCTAATTCTTTAGAGATCTTCGAACAAGTCCAGTCTCAGGTGGTTTTTATTGTTTATGTTGTGGAGAATTTTGGAATCTTTGTTAGGGCTAAAACTATGGTTGTTGAATTTCAGGTGATGTCCAAAAGCAGATTTGTCAGGCTTCTTCAAGTGTTCATTTATTCTAGTGATAAGAGGTCTGCAAGTTCGACCGATGTAGGAGGCAGAACAATCAGAACAGTGGAGCTTATAAACACCGCTCTTCTTCAACTCATCAATTATGTCTTTCGAGTTAACTAGAAAGCTGCTCAACTTGTTAGAGGAACTGAATGAAATTTTTATATAAGGAATTGTTTTATTTAAAAATTTGGAAACGTCATTACATATGTTGGAGTCAAAAAAGGGTGAAGAAAAATATTTGACTGGGGCTAAGTTGTCCGAAGGAATGGAGTTGAAAGCTAACTTCTTCTCATTGCGAGATTTGAATTTTAGAATTAGTTTATCAATGATGGACGGATTGTAGTCATTGTTTACCGCAATTTGTTCAATTATGTTGACTTCAGTGTCAAAATCAACTGGGCTTAAGGGGGCATTTAGCAATATGTCAATGAAACAATTAAAGGCAGCCATTTTGTGTTGACTGGGATGGTTAGAGTTGGAGAACGACAAACTAGACTTCTCAATCTATAGAAAACCCACCCAGACGGATCACATCATCCCCTCCAACTCTAACCATCCCAGTCAACACAAAATGGCTGCCTTTAATTGTTTCATTAGCATATTGCTAAATGCCCCCTTGAGCCCAGTTGATTTTGACACTGAAGTCAACATAATTGAACAAATTGCGGTCAACAATGACTACAATCCGTCCATCGTTGATAAACTAATTCTAAAATTCAAATCTCGCAATGAAAAGAAGTTAGCTTTCAACTCCATTCCTTCGGACAACTTAGCCCCAGTCAAATATTTTTCTTTACCCTTTTTTGACTCCAACATATGTAATGACGTTGCCAAATTTATAAATGAAACAATTCCTGATATAAAAATTTCATTTAGTTCCTCTAACAAGTTGAGCAGCTTTCTAGTTAACTCGAAAGACATAATTGATAAGTTGAAGGGTGTTTATAAGCTCCACTGTTCTGATTGTTCTGCCTCCTACATCGGTCGAATTTGCAGACCTCTTATCACTAGAATAAATGAACACTTGAAGAAGCCTGACAAATCTGCTTTTGGACATCACCTGAAATTCAACAACCATAGTTTTAGCCCTAACAAAGATTCCAAAATGCTTCACAAAATAAACAATAAAAACTACCTGAGACTGGACTTGTTCGAAGATTTGGAGATCTCTAAAGAATTAGCCAAAAATGACATCTGCCTCAACTCCCAAGTTAATTGGAATAGAGATTTATTTCCCCTTCATAAGAGGATCATCACTTAATTATTACCTTACTCAATTCTTCTTCTCTTTTCTAACCTTTTAAACTCTTTCAGTAATTTGAATTCATTTTTTACTTCCTCATGTTGGTAACTTCATCTCCCAAGTTGATGTGTGACACTTGACATTTGAAGTTGTCATTGACACTTGACATTTGAAGTTGTCATTGACACTTGACATTTGAAGTTGTCATTGACACTCGACATTTGAAGTTGTCATTGAACTATCACATTCTCATATGGTCTTAGGTATCTTCAACACGTTTTATTCGTTGAACCTAAACATCTACAAATTATAAACATGTCTTCTTTTATCGTAACATTTCCTGTTACCTGACTATGTAAGTACTCGCCTATCCTTTTTCTACATTTTC
Source organism: Gonioctena quinquepunctata (assembly GCA_018342105.1). Classification (NCBI taxonomy): domain Eukaryota; kingdom Metazoa; phylum Arthropoda; class Insecta; order Coleoptera; family Chrysomelidae; genus Gonioctena; species Gonioctena quinquepunctata. The sequence continues at coordinate 179,864 of JAFIRS010001192.1, forward strand.
CAACCTTTGTTATGTTTCATCTCATATCTATCAGAGTATTTAATTTTCAGGAAGCACTGATGATGACGTGAGTCGAAAGCGCTTTGCTATTTAATTATAAATATACACTTAATACAAAATCTCCTCTTCTACTTAAAAAATGAAATAACTAATGAAAAACCTTTTTGAAGACAAGCTTCCATTCAAGCCGTGTACTGAAACGTATAAAATAAGTTCAAGTGATCACTGACAATGATTTGATAATTTTTTGTTGAATTATTTGGTTTAAAAAAGCTTGTCGCGCGATTTGTAACAAAATTATTACTTCGACAAGTTGTTACTTACCAACCAATCATTGTCCAATTGAATTAATTGGTACCTACTTTTATGAACACTTCGCGGGACAAGGTTCTTAAAAACAAATAATTCAACAAAAAATAATTCAATCATTGTCAGCGATGACTTGCAATTATTTGATACGTTTCAGTACACGGCTTAAATAAAAGCTTGTCTTTGAAAAGGTTTTTATCAGTTATTTTCCACAATAGTACATTACCAACTGGGTACGACCGTACGACGTAATCGTAGCATATGCAAGAACAACAGTTCGACACTATACCGTGGCCCCTCAACAATATCCGGCTTTTTGACACAACCCATAATATGCAGTTCCCCAGTTTATACAGCCTGGAAGCTTCTATCATGAATTTATACTTCAAGAAATAACATTTAAAATACATTCCTTTCAATCACGATATCATAAACTCCATATCATTCTCCTTGAGTTTTCTCGATCACATTATCCGAAAAAAGGAACCTGTTTAGCTGACACATACAATGCATTTGCATATCGATCGGATAAATCCATATACCAAAGGATGTTTCAGCTATGCAAGCCGATTTACTTCCACTTATCCCTCAGTGAAGTCTTCAAACAGCCTATTGGAATGAGGCACTCAACAGGCTTTCTGACTATCCCCAGTAGTCGAATAAGGGCTTCTGCTTCCAAAAGGAAAAAACATCGTTGATGCAAATTTAATCATTCGACTTCTTTCACGTACTGACGCGTTTTCCATACGAGGTAAGAGCTTTGCGATTATGGATGTTTTTCTTTAACGTTCATATCTCTACTCGCAGCCGAGCTTACGAGATACAAAGGCGTAACCATGATTTGTGGAATATTCACAAAGAGTACCAAATAATATACAGAGTGTTTCACGGTGCATGGATAATCAGAAGTATCTGGAGAACGGAATGACAGATCATTTCAAAAATTCGTAGTCGTGGATAATCAAATATACTCCATCCGTCTGAAATATTGTCATCAATACAGTGTTACCGCTTGTATCAGAAAGTAGTAGCTACTTTGTTATTTCGAATGGAACATTTTTGGAATCCCTATAGAATTCTCTGGTAAAATGGGAGTGCCGCACAAGTTGCCAACTTCAAAGAAATCCTCAAAAACTTCTGCATCTCCAATTGTAATAATTTCAACAGGGTTATGTAGAGAATCACAAACTGAATATGCTGGATCATTTATTTTTAGTCCTAAAGTGTTCATATTTTTAAGTTATATTAATAGGGAATTTTGTCTCTATATCCCGAGTGTTGGTGCCTGTCCCAATCTGATTTGTGCTTTCGTGCATTATCTACTGTCATCTGTCAATATTTTTCCCAGAATATTGTTTGTGCTACCAACTGTTCACATATTCAGACAGAAAATCTCTATGAATAACATCTTTGATACCAGAAATTTATAAGCGCTTCATGACCAATAGCAATTGAATTGGTATATCAAATTGGCGATTTTCTATACAACCAAAGTCTAACAATTGCCGTTGGAGAGTCAGAACGTTTGAAGGTTTTCTTTAAGTTGGCAACTTGTGCGGCACCCACCTATTCTCTATACCTATTTGGAATTCAAAATCAGATGCCAGCGCCAGAGTGGCCAAAATTCAAACCAGATATACGTACATTGTTCGTCAGTTTTCTCAGAGGTTATACACTTGTGTTTGGAGTTTTTCTTAAAATATTTCCATTTGGTATTATTTTCCAGTGTTATTAATTTCAAGACTCAGTGAAGTGGTGTATTTGAATCTTAAGACAATATCATTTGCCAAAACTCACTTTGAAGGAGACAAAGTATGTTCTAAATTGCTTGCAAAAAAATATTTTTCGAAGTTTCTGGACAGCTTAGTGAAGTCATCGGAAATTATTGACATGAATTATTTTGAAGAAATATTACACATTATTATTTGTGAATGTTCGAATTGAAAATAAAACTAACAAAAACAGTTTTTTTATTCGATCTAAAACGAACGAGATGGTGTGAAAATTTGTCCTTATCACCTAGATATACAAAAATAGTCACTTTTTTCCATAGTGTATGAATAATCTTCGGTATGTTGAATAATAATATCTCTTTTTTATCTTCTTAACTCTCTTTTTCTCCTTCTCAAGTCTCTTCGAAGGTTCTCTTTTTCACTTTTTTTCTTGGTCACACACGATACAGGAACATTTTGGGAAGGAACTGTATTCTTCTTCAAGATCCCAAGAACCCGTCATCTGTCTATAGACTCACTCAATCCCAGAATAGTCTGTTACATTCATTTTCTCCCGGAAAATGATAAAAACTTATTCCAGTAGTAGTAGAGTCACATTGAGGTAGGTAGAGTCACATTGAGGTACACAACAATAATGATTTGAACTAGAATCACCAATTTTTCACTCAAGGACATACAATAGTGAACAGAATATTCACCAGGTAAACCAGAATTTCATTGAATGTCAACAATCACAAGAGATTCGACAAGTTTTAAGTGTACAATGGCTGAAATCATATAAACATTAATGTTTCTAGAAGCAAACGATGTGTCCTTATCACCTAGATATACATATATAGCCAATCTTTTTCCATACTGTATGAATAATTTTCGGTATGTTGAATAATATCTCTTTTTTCTCTTCTTAACTCTCTTTTCTTTCCTCTCAACTCTCTTTGAAGGACATTTCTCACTTTTTTTCTTGGCCACAGACCAGAAGATTTTGGAAAGGGAATGTATTCTTTTTCATGACCCCATCGTCTGTCTATAGACCCTCTCAATCCTAGATTAGTCTGCACCAGAACGTTCCGTTCATTTTCTCACGGAAAATGATGAGAACTTATCCCAATACAATGGTATCGTTTTGAAAAGAGTCACATCGAGGTACACAATAATAATGATTTGAACTTAAATCACTCATTTTTTCACTCGAGGACGTAGAATAGTCAACAGAACATTCACCAGTAAAACGAGAATTTCATTAAATAACAACAATTACAAGAGATTCGACAAGTTTTAGGTATGAATGGCTAAAATCATATAAACATTAATGTTTGGAAAAGTAAACAATGTACGTAGGTATACTTTGAAAAATCGACACCAGAGGGAGCATCCGTTATTTTGAATTCCCAATCGCGATAAAAGTTATTTTGTCAAATTACTGTGTAAAACCTGACATTTGAAAAATATATTTTTTTTCACAATGCAAACTTTCAAAATATTACAATTTTGGTTAAAGCTGTATAACATTTTTGGAATCCTTATAGAATTCCTCATAGCTTTATCTGGTAATTACCTATACCTATCGCGATAAAAATTATTTCGTCAAATTACTGACCATTGAGAAATAACAATTTTTTCACATTGAAAATATTGCAATTTTGGTCATAGATGCATAAGACCATTGTATTCTGCCGATGAACCGGATCACAGTTTCAGCATACAGGGAGACTGAAAAGTAAGTTCTTTCCGTAGACTCATGAAAATGATCTCGTACAGATTGTGAGTTATGGTCATTTATGTTATGGAATGTTTGAATCATCATGTTGACCATTAGTTTCCAAACATTTTCTTATGCGAAAATTAACGGCCTCTATTGCGGCTCTTCAAATTTTCGTTTGGATCTGATTCCTGAAACGCTCGAGTCAACCGATGTAATAATTCTTCCTTCGTGTTGACTGGTGTTTTTCTATAATTGATAGTACCCCACAAATGGAAATCTGGGGGTGTGAGATCAGAGGACATCGATCATCAAATATGCGGTCGAATTCCAACCCGACTTATACTGTGCAATGAGCCGAAGCTCCATCAAGTTGATACCAACTATTTCGATATATATCAGTTGTTCAATGAAATCCCCAAACGTTGTCTGCAAGATACTCAAATAGCCCAATGGATTGTCCATAATTAAACAGAAACAAAATTATTCTTGAAATCCCATTTATCTTGTGACATGCGGATTTTCGTTTGCCCAGTTATGAAGATTCCTTATGTTGAAAATAATTTCTCTCGAAAATTTTGATTCATCAGTCCATATTATCTTCTTAAGAAAACCTTCGTCTACTTGTGTACCACCATGAACATTTCGCATAGTTGGAATAGGTCAAGAATATAAGATCACCCAGTACCTTCATGAAATTTTCACAAATGCTTCAAAACATGATGAAAACGGTATAGCACACTTTGCGCAGAAAAGATAATATTAGGAGATACTTGCACCTGAAGGTCCATAAAAAGAGGTTATAGGGTATCACTTTTGGAAATTGTAAACTGATATAAACTATTCATTTTCATACTGAAATAGTAACTGCATACTCATTCAACGTTTTAGTAATATTATAATCACTTAATTTCCGATAAAGTAATGAAAAAACCGAGAAATTTGTTTTTAAATAAACTCTGATAATGTTTATAAAAAAAATGTATGCTTACCTAACCAACATTACGACCTTTAACAAAATATATGTAGCGTGAAATGAAGTTTTCCTTTGGTTTTTTTTGTGGATGTAAAACTGGCTGCAATAATAAGTGTGGATACAGAAAAGCGGGCTTATTGTGTACCGTAGCATGTTCCGGTACGGATTGTCCCAACAGCAAAATTTTTTTTTGAAGAGGAGCAGGACATCGGTCAGTTGTTAGAGTTAGTCTGAAATTATTTTATGCAAAGATCCAGCACTACTGAATAAATCAGTTTTATGCAAATGCAGAACAATCTTTTTCGCAATACCCTATGTATCAATTCAAGTCATATACCTTTTACATTCATCCATGAATTTCTTTTTTAGGTAGTTTTTCAATATGAATACTACCTGGATTTTTTTAAAATATGAACAGGATGTTCATAAAATCAGATGTGGAATCATCATCCCAATTAAGACTGGAACAGAAAATCAAATAACTATCTGAAAGAAAATGCAAATTTTCAATTCAGATTTTTTCTTTTTATTAGGCTCCTTTCAGAATATCTAGCAGATATATATATATAGATATATATATATATATATATATATATATATATATATATACATATATATATATATATATATATATATATATATTGTTATTTTATGTTATGCCAGTTATAAGTTTTAAAAGGAAAAAAAACACAAAAAAGAATGATTACTAAATAGTTATTAGTTTCAAGAGATTGTTTTGACATAATTTTGGAAGTTCTATTTATTTGTAAGCCTATGTATAATATGGATAGATGAAAATGTCAAAATACTATAACACAATCAATTTCATACACTGTCATAATGATTATAACCCATAATTGGTAGAAAGACAACAAAAAGTGTAGTTTTACAAAATTTTCATGAATAAAAAGTGATCAACACATTTATAAATTTGAAACATACAGTATATGAAATTGTAGCTAACTGAAAGTAGCCAATGGTAGAACAGCAAACTTCTTGATGAGATTAGCCAATCAGGGAATAGATGATCATATGGAAAATTGGAAATTGTGAGAGAATAACAACGGGGTGATGTCATAAGCAATTATTATTGAAATATGTACATAGTAATAAGAATGGGAAAATAGTTGTATATATAAATTATATAAGATGAACCCAAACAGTGAAATGTGACAATTTGGTGCGCGAATTCAAACATTCAAATGAAAAAGAAGAGGGAAAATTGGTATCCAAGGGAGCAACAAACAAAGCCACAAGGAGATCGAAAATAAATTTACAAGGGGATGCGACGCAACATTTTGGGAGAAAGAAAAAATGAAATAATTCCAACATTAGAAGAGAAAAACCAATATTACCTTAATTATACAACATATCCAAGTGTCCAAAGCTGAATTCTGCATATGTATGGTTCCTGATTTATGGTATTGGAGTTCCTGATAGAGCTTGGCGTGAGAAAGGATCCAGTTTCAGGGCATATCTTGAACACTGACATCTCCAGCAGGTATAAAACTTTAATAGTGCACATCCGGTCCATGAACATTAAAAGAAAAATTCACTCTCAAGGAAAAAGTTAGGTTCTGTCTATCTATCTATGATTTGATTTTAATGATTATCCGTGAATATTTGTAGATTCACATTAGTATAAGTTATTTCTCGTAGGCCAGGTAAAATTAAGTTTTCCTGAATAAAGGAAATAATTGCTTTTTGATACTTTGTTGTTTATTTTCTTACAATGATCAACAATCATAACAATGACCATTGAATAAACTGAAATTAGACAGCAATGGTTAGTGGCTCTATTGCCTGAACCGGCTATCTGAGGTAAGAGGCGTACCAACTGTTGCTTAGCCGTGGTGAGAAAAGTGATAACAATTGGCAGCATCGTGACGAGAGAACAGTGACGTTCGCTAGCAATTATCATTACAGCATACAATACATATACAGTGCAAAAATATATTGATAATAATAATAATAATAACAAAATTCAATTATAAAATTAATTAATATTTGCAAATCATCATTATATAACAATTGGCACCCAAAACGTGGGGCGAAATAATAACAAAATAATTAATTATATCAACAGAATATAACAAGTGGCGCACAAAACGTAGGGCGAAAAAGGCGAGTAAGGGCTAGTAAAGGCAATATATCATTTCAGGGCAAGTAAGGGAAATATATTATTTCTTAATATTTATCGCAACGTAGTGGCAAGTAAAGGCAATATCATTTCATAATATTAATCACAGCGGAAAAGGCAAAGTAAGGGCAATATATCATTTCAAGGCAAAGTAAGGGCAATATATCATTTCAAGGCAGAGTAAGGGCAAGTAAAGGCAATATATTATTCCTTAATATTCATCGTAACACTGGGCGAACTTTAGCAATTGGCATTTCAACGTGTAAGGCTAGATATTGGGGAATAAAAAATGGATTTAAGAGATGGTAAGAAAGTTGGCTTGGAAGAAGGTGCAGAAGGTAGAGAGAGGGGTGATCAGGAACAAGGAGAGAGTAGTAAGGTGAGAGAGATAGAAATAAAAAGTGAGAGTACACAAAAAATTCGCAGATTTCAGAAGATGATGGAGCTTATGGTAAAAGAAATGGATAAAAATTCAGCAAGTATGAATGAAAATATGGCAGGTATGGAAAAAAGAATGAAAGAAGATTCAGTCAGGATGAATGAAAATATGGGAATGAAAAAGAAAAAAAAAAGGAAAAAAAAAATGAAAAATGAATTGAAAAATGAAATAAAAGAAAACTCTGAAAAAATAATGAAAAAAAAAAAAAAAAAAATCAGAAAAAATTAATGAAAATAGGAAATAAAAAACAAAATAAAACTAAATCTCAACAAAGTAAAAAGGAATTGTTGGAAGCTCACAAACAATTAGAAACAAAAATAGGACAACAAAATGAGGAATTTTATGTGGCAATAACACAAGAAGTATCCACTATAAATAATATGTAGAAAGGCAGGTTAAAAAAATAAAAGACATGAAATTAGATATCAATAGTAACCAAGAAAGTGCTAAAAATGAAATAATTACTCTTGATAAAAAAAATAATAATGGGAATAATAATATTTTAAAATAATAACTATGATAGAGATAGAAATAATGACAGGCAAAATAACCAAAATCAAGGTTATCAAAGAAATCAGAATTTCAATAACAATTATAGCCATAATAGAAATAATTACAATAATAACAATCAGAATTACCCCCAACAATTTCAAGGACAAAGGACATATTACAACAGACAACCACAAAATACCGAAAGAAATAACAATCAAACAAACGACAATACAAGACGGGTATATTTAAATAGGAGGTGTCAAAGTGCGGAAAATTTGCACGAAAGAGAGGGACAAGTATTGTCAAGTGGGGAAATAAATCAAATAAATGTTCCCACAACTAGTCAGGCAGAACAAAATTTCTGCTAGGAAAACCATATGTTAGGCTGGAAAACACAAATTACCAACACCCGATAGAATTTATAATGAAAGATGAAAATAAGGAAAATGAACAAAATATAGGATTGATAATTTTGAAAGGAAAAATAGGAAATAAAATAATAAAAATATTAATTGATACAGGGTCTGAAGCATATTTAATTAAAGAAAATTGTTTAGAAGATTTCATGAAAGTTAAAAATATTCTAGTAAAGGTGCCAAAAACAAATTTAGTGGGTATAAATGGGAAAAAACTAGCTGAATCAAATCAATATGTAAATTTAGAATTGGAGATTGATGAGAGGAATATTGAATTACAACTATTAGTAGTTGAAGATATGGAGTTTGATGTAATTATAGGTACTGATCAATTGGAAAAAGTAAAAGCCAAGATTGACTATTATAAAAAAAATTTGGAAATGGATGGAAAATGTTTTGAATTTTATGAAGAAAAAACTGAAATAAGTGAAAATAAAAAAATGTTGTGTACAAAGGGTATGAATGAGAGTTATGAAAATAATTATGATGAAGATAAAGATGAAATAAATAAAATGAAATATAAATGTAATGATAAATATAAAAGGTATATTGATGAATTATTAAATAAATATAATAAGTTGATTATGTATGAATCAAGAGTTGCAAAAGAGTATGTACACAATATAGAAGTAAAAGAAACAGAAAAATTCAAATAAAAAAACTATCCAATTCCTTATAAGTACCGAGAACGAGTTAAAGATGAATTAGAAAAGGTAAAACAAGGTATAATAGAAAGAAGTAACAGTAATTTCATCAACCCTATCGTAGTAGTTGTAAAAAAGAATGGTGAGCTTAGATTATCCTTGGATGCTAGAGAACTAAATAAAATAACAATTCCACAATATGAATCTCCTTCAAATATAAAAACTATTTTCGGTAAAATCACAAATGCAAAAATATTTTCTAAAATAGATTTGAAACACAGTTTTTGGTTGATACCACTACATGAAAATTCTAGAAATTATACGGGTTTTTCTATAGAAGGTGTTGTATATAGATACATAAAATACTCGACAAGTATGAAAATTTTGCTTTACATTACATTGATGACATATTAATATATTCTGAAAATGAAACAATGCATAAAGAACATTTGGAAAAAGTATTTCGAATATTAGAGAAAGAGCTTAAAATAAAAATAGATAAATGTGAATTTTTTCAACAGGAAATTATTACTAGGTTCAAAATAAAGAAAAAAAAGGAAAAATTAAAACCATAAGAGAGTATGTCAGGCCATATAATTTAAGAACTCTTAGAGGATTTTTAGGAATATTGAACTATTTAAAAAAAATAATTCCAGACTCAAGCAATAAAGAATTACCATTGATATTACTTTTAAAAAAGAATGTTAAGTGGAAATGGGGAGACGAACAGGAAAAAGCATTTTCCGAATTAAAGGACATATTTTTTCAAAAATTAAAAATATTTCATCCAAACTATGATGAACCTTTTGTATTGAGAACTGATGCATCTATGTCAAGATTTGCAGGAGTTTTGATACAAGTACAAAATGGAAAAGAAGTTCCAATATCATTTGTTTCCAGAATCACTAAAAAACATGAAAGAAATTACACTGTTACAGAATTAGAACTGGCAAGTGTTATATTTTGTATTACTAAATTAAGATTTTATTTACTAGGGGCAAAATTCTATATTGAAACTGATCATGAAGCACTTATGTCAATTGTAAATTGCAAATATGCAAGTAATAGGGTACATAGATGGGCATTATTATTGCAAGAATATAAATTTGAAATTAGGCATATACCAGGAAAACAAAATTTCATCACAGACACTCTAACGAGAATGGAGATGGGAAAAACACATACTCCTAGACAGGTAAAAATAAGGATAAATGTTTTTAAAAATAATATAGGTTTGTTTTCTGACAATCAAATTAGGCAAGATCAATACAAATCAACAAATAAAGAAAAAAGAGGAACAATAAACAAAAATGGTATAATAATAAAAATAGTAAATGGTGAAGAACTATATGTTATCACAAAGGAATTGGCAGAACAGGTGATTACATATATACATCAGAAATATATACATATAGGGATTAGAAAAGTTTGGTTAATATTTAGAGAAAACTATATAAGTTTACAAGATTTGGAATTAACTAAAAAAATTGTAGCCATATGTCAAGTTTTTCAATTAAGTAAACATAAAAATGTAATTAATAAATTGAAAAAAATTGATAACAAAAAATATATAGTGGATCATTTTTCAAAATTTATTAAAATATACTCTACAAAAAGGACTAATTTTAAAACTGTTAAAAATCTTTTAACTAAATTCATAGTAGAAGTAGGTAAACCAGAACAAATTATTTTAGACAATGCCACCTATTTTACTAATGAGCAAATGAAGAATTTTTCACAGAGTGTGGGAATACAATTAAATTTTACTAGCATTAGACATCCAGCATCAAACCCAACAGAAAGATATATACAGGAGGTAATAAAATATTTGAGATTGACATCGCAACAAAATCATAAAACATGGGATGAAAACATAGAGATGATAGAAAAATATTTCAATGAAGTACCTAGTACTATTACGAAAGAATGTCCTATATACATTATGACAGGAAGAATGCCTGAAAGAGAATGGATTATGAATGAAAGAGATATGCAAGAAATAATATATAAAATAAATATAAGAATTAAAAGGGATGCAGATGAATATATAAAAAGGGAAAATAAAAGAGGAACTAAAAAGACAAAGTTTAAGAAGGGAGAATTAGTCATTATAAAAGCATTAAGAATACCAAATAAAAGACTAGGTATGTGTGCAAAACTTTTAATGCCATTTGGTTGATAATGAGAATGCTATAAATGGCTATAGGTTAATACATCCTCAGACAAGGCAACTGAGAGAAATTTTCAATATTGAAAATGTTTACAAATATAAAACTTAATATTAGTGGTTGTAAATAATCGTTGTTTTTGTAGAACTTGTTTCTTGGGAAATCCAGCAAAGTAGTTTTCTGAAAGTAGAAAAATAGTATTAGTCAAAGGAAAGTTAATAAATTTAAATGAAGAAATTGATATTCAAAATTTTCTAACTAGTAGAAAATTATTGAATATGAATTTAGGAATGTTGTTATGTTATGTTATGCCAGTTATGAGTTTTAAAAGGGAAAAAAAAAACAACAAAAAAGAATAATTACTAAATAGTTATTAGTTTCAAGAGATTGTTTCAACATAATTTTGGAAGTTCTATTCATTTGTAAGCCTATGTATAATATGGATAGATAAAAATGTCAAAATACTATAACACAATCAATTTCATACACTGTCATAATGATTATAACCCATAATTGGTAAAAAGACAACAAAAAGTCTAGTTTTACAAAATTTTCATGAATAAAAAGTGATCAACACATTTATAAATTTGAAACATACAGTATATGAAATTGTAGCTAACTAAAAGTAGCCAATGGTAGAACAGCAAACTTCTTGATGAGATTAGCCAATCAGGGAATAGATGGACATATGGAAAATTGGAAATTGTGAGAGAATAACAACGGGGTGATGTCATAAGCAATTATTATTGAAATATGTACATAGTAATAAGAATGGGAAAATAGTTGCATATTTAAATTATATAAGATGAACCCAAATAGTGAAATGTGACAATTTGGTGCACGAATTCAAACATTCAAATGAAAAAGAAGAGGGAAAATTGGTATCCAAGGGAGCAACAAACAAAGCCACAAGGAGATCGAAAATAAATTTACAAGGGGATGCGACGCAACATTTTGGGAGAAAGAAAAAATGAAATAATTCCAACATTAGAAGAGAAAAACCAATATTACCTTAATTATACAACATATCCAAGTGTCCAAACCTGAATTCTGCATATGTATGGTTCCTGATTTATGGTATTGGAGTTCCTGATAGAGCTTGGAGTGAGAAAGGATCCAGTTTCAGGGCATATCTTGAACACTGACATCTCCAGCAGGTATAAGAACTTTAATAGTGCACATCCGGTCCATGAACAATATCACAAATAACGTATCTCACATCTGAAGAACTTTATTTCACTTGATTTTGAACCATAAAAGAAAAATTACTCAAGGAAAAAGTGAGGTTCTGTCTATCTATCCATGATTTGATTTTATTGATTATCCGTGAATATTTGTAGATTCACATTAGTATAAGTTATTTCTCGTAGGCCAGGTAAAATTAAGTCTTCCTGAATAAAGGAAATAATTGCTTTTTGATACTTTGTTGTTTATTTTCTTACAATGATCAACAATCATAACAATGACCATTGAATAAACTGAAATTAGACAGCAATGGTTAGTGGCTCTATTGCCTGAACCGGCTATCTGAGGTAAGAGGCGTACCAACTGTTGCTTAGCCGTGGTGAGAAAAATGATAACAATTGGCAGCAGCGTGACGAGAGAACAGTGACGTTCGCTATCAATTATTATTACAGCATACAATACATATACAGGTCAAAAATATATTGATAATAATAATAATAACAAAATTCAATTATAAAATTAATTAATATTTGCAAATCATCATTATATAACAATATATATATACATATATATATATATATACATATATATATATATATATATATATATATATATATATATATATATATATATATATATATATATATAATATATATATATATATATATATATATATATATGGGTATGTGTGGGTGTGTTCGGATAGGTTTCCGCGGTCATGATTATTATGGATATTGGAAGTTCGGGTTAACCGCGTCTAGAAATTTGGTAGTTTCGACGTTTCGGCTTCCATTTTGGAGCCATTTCCAAGAAAATTGAAGAAAAAATATATAAATATAAGTTATTGATAAGATTAAAAGAGGAAAGAGACTTCTAACTTCTAACCGAGGTCTCAATCTGCCTACTCCTAGGTTGTAGTCACTGTGGCAGGAATGTGATTTTCCTGAGGTCTCAATCTGGCTACTCCTAGGAGTTAAGGATTTTTCAACCGGGGCTCAATCTGCCACTCCAGGTTTCGGATGCTACACCGGGGACTCAATCTGCCTACTCCCCAGGTTTCCCGATCCCTCAATCTGCCTACTCCTTCGAGGGGACTGGGGATCAGAGGCTGGATGTGGAGTATTTATCCTAATTGAGTTCGGTGGAGCAGAACTATGGGCGGGGCTTGATGTGGCAGTAAGGCGGAAAAGAAGAGGTTTCCACATATTGGGTGGTCTGCGTCCATCATCGCGTTTGTTGAGGCAGTTCGGGCGCTTCTCGATCTCAAGTGCCTCACGAATGATTCTTGCTTGCAGTGTTCTCTCAGTGACAATGGTCCTGGTTTGGTCGAAATCCATTATGAGAGAGTGCTGAAGAAGGATCTAAGTGTCGGACAGCAAGTTGATGTTCGTAAACTCGACTGGTGACTCGCCTGTTAGTTTGTCCTATGTATGTCCAAGGGCATTCGAAGCATGGTATTTTATGTATGCCTTGAGACTCACTAGCTATGTTATCTGTAGGAGACCTGAGAAAATCAGAGATATTATTATTTGCTGTAAAAATTGTTTCATTGACGCGTTTCTCTAAGATTCTGCCAATTGTATCGAGTCACGAAATCCTGAAAACCACCTAAGTGGCTTCAACCCAGGTGCAGGCAAATTGAAACCTAGGATGGACATCATTTTCTTTCCAAAATGACAACACCTGGGGAGTAGGCAGATTGAGTACCTTCACGACTGATCACGCCATTGTTTTTCCAATTTCTTGTTCAGCTACCTCAAAAACCCAATAATATCAATTTGGATAAAATTGCTTCAAAATTCGAGTTATTTCAAATTTGCCCAAAAAAAATTGTTTTTTATTGTTTAAACAATGAATAAACAATCAGCAAACATTATAAGTTTATAATTTTTCACTTACTGATATCATATGGTTTTAGGAAAATCCATGGCATCCCCCAGGATTTGGAAATAATGCATAATTTTAAGCAATTTTTACTCCACTAAAGGCGCAATCAGCACTTGCATGGGTGACCATGGCCTGCCAAAGAACGTTCGCGTCATTGAGTCCCGTACAACTGCAGCTTAGTAGCATACTCTTAGCTGCAGGAGATTTATCAATGAGCACGGAATATATCGAGAGGTTTCCGGCTCTTCGGAGGGGACGTTGAGATCGCGGGTTCAAGTTCATGGATGCTGAGCTCGTTAAAGAAGCCAGAGGATTCAGCAAAATTTCCGGTCGAGAGAAGGGTGCTCACCGGCATTGGTATTTAGCCTAGTCCCAGAATCAGACCGACATTAAATACAGTAAAAAACAACACTAATCCCAATGATTTATTTTCAATGGCTTCATTATCGAATACAATCCATCATCAAAGTATCATCTTGGATAATGCCGTTTCCGTAAACTAAATCAATCAAATTGGATGGCTCATTATGTTCCCATCACTGTTATTTGTATTTCGTTTTATTTCGCAAACATTCCCACTTGAATTGCCGTCGTTATTCCACTTCATATAATCGTTCCTTGGGGTGCCGTCTGCAGGAAAGGAAAACAATCTTATTTCAAGAAAGATATATGTGGCACTAGTGAGAAATAAAGAACAGGGTTTTCTGTTTTTAATACTCGAGCATTCAGAACGATGACAACACAGTCCTGGTGAATGAATACTCTTCCCTGAATAATGGAATCACAAATTACGCTTGCAAGTTCAGTTTCAGGAAATGATACCATTTTTTATTCATCGTTAGGGATTGTGTTGAAATGCAGTTGGCAGGTATACGAGTATACAGAGTTTCAATTAAGTTCGTAGACAAACTTGGAGGTGTAATTCCTTGGATGATTTATGAGTTTATGTGAAGTTAGCCACACTTTTTCAGCCACGGTTCCTGACGTGTAGACTGTCGACTGTGGGATGGCGTGTTTTTACTAACAGTGTTGCCAGATTGATCAAATGAAATCTGAATTCGATGAAACAAACCCAGCCACACTTTCTAATTGAATGTGCAGGTATAGTATCTATTCATCCTCTGAACTCACCATGGATTTGCCTCGAATTATAACAATTTCCCCCCTCGCGAATGAGTGGGTTGCGCTGCCACGAAAATAAAAAACCATCAGAAAGAGAGCAACAAAAATGCATATAGGGAACTATATGCATTTTTTGGACGTCCGTAAATATGAGAAACAAAATTCTCGGGCTGAAGAATAGTCTAGAAAGAGTCGAGCTGCCACGAAACGAAAAATACTAGGGGAAACAATCATCAAAATGCAAGGAACACAATGAATGGATTTCTTTGGTGCTGTTTATGTCAGCGTTTTTTTTTAAATAATTTCTCGGATTATAAAAATTCAAAAAAAAGTCGCGCTGTCACGTACATAAAAATACCATTGAAAAAAAGACATCACAATGCATAAAATACGATAAATGGAATTTTTTGGACGGCCGTTTGTAACGGGGAAAAAAATTTAAATACTCTCGGACTTTAAATAGTCAAGAAGAGTAGCGCTGCCACGGAAACAAAAACACCATTAGAAGGGGGACATAAAATGTTTAGGAGATAATAAATGGCTTTCTTCAGACGGCCGATTATACCAGATAACAGAATTAAAGTAGTTCGGAATATAAAAAGTCAAGAATGAGTCGCGCTGTCACGAAAACAAAAATACCATTGAGAATAAGACCTCAATATGCATGAAAGGTATTCAATGACTCTCTTTGAACGGCCGTTTATAACAGAGAAAAAAATCAAAATAATTTCTTGACTTTTCATAGTCCGAGAAATTATTTTAATTTTTTAATCTGTTATAGACGGTCGTCCAAAGAAAGCCATTGATACCATGTCCTCTTTCCAATGGTATTTTTCTTTTCGTGACAGCGCGACTTTTTTCAGAATTTTTATAATCCGAGAAATTATTCTAAAAAAACGCTGTTATAAACGGCTCTATAGAAATCCATTTATTGTGTTCCTTGCATTTTGATGATTGTTTCTCCTAGTATTTTTCGTTTGTGGCGCCCGTTTTTCAGCCGAGAATTTTGTTTCTTCTATTTACGGTTGTCCAAAAAATGCATATAGTGCTCTATATGCATTTTTGTTGGCCTGTTTCCAATGGTTTTTTATTTTCGTGGCAGCGCAACCCACTCATTCGCAGGGGGAGATTGTTATCTTTTGAGGCAAATCCATGGTGAGTTTAAAGGATGGATAAATACTATACCTGCACGTTCAATCAGAAAGTGTGGCTGGGTTTGTTTTATCGAATTCAGATTTTATTTGATCAATCTGGCAACACTGTGAGTAAAAACACGCTATTTCACAGTAGACAGTCTACACGTCAGGAACCGTGGCTGAAAAAGTGTGGCTAACTTCACATAAACGATTTATGATAGAAACTTTATATGGAAACATGTCCCAACAGTTTTGAAGATAATCAATTGAACCTCGGCACGTATCATACACCCAACATTGCCAATGAAGCAAGATGAATATCCACAAGGTCATGGCCTGTTTAAGCCCTTGGATTCCTACCGAACACGGATTCAGTGTTAAAAAAATATCTCAGCTTGTAAACAAAAGGCACTTCTTAAATGATTTCCATCACATTGGGTTTCTAAAGCACGACACTTGTTCCGCTATATAATAGGCAGCTTCTTCTGGTGAATATAATACCAACCAAAAGGCTATTCCAATTGATGATTATACAGTGCATTCCTAAAGTAGCGGATAAATTAAATAAAAATTAGAATAGCAGTTAAAAAAACGCTCGGACCCATCGGTTTTTGTTTTCATTTTAGTGTTTTTTACGTATGAGTAAAATATACAGGGTAGCTCAAGGAGATATGATGATATCGATATTTTTTCAATGTCAACCCCATTTTTTATTGTAGAATCAGAAAGGGTACAATTTTTCACGACAATCATTGTAAACATTGAAAATTGAAAAAAATTATACCTGGGCTGAATGTTTGAATTAAGCACCTTTAATACTCTGACAATAGCCAAGGCGATCAGCATATTATTTTTGGGCGTTGTCGATGACATCTGCGGTTATTTTTTTAATTTCTTGGCGTATTCGTACTTTTAAATCTTCTAAATTCACTGGCTAAGTGATGTATATTTCATTTTCCAAATTTTACAAGAAGTAATCGAGAGGAATCAAATCTGGCGATCTAGCTGGTCACTCAATCATTTCTCTTCTGCCTATCCAACGATTTGGAAAAACTTCATCCAAATAGGCGCAAACAGGTTCATCTTGTTGTTGAAAGAATAGGTCTACGCTGCTGTATATCGGGTTCTTTCTAAACCGGAAACAAAGTTATCAGAGCGGAGATGAGGTCATTTTGAAGAAAGTCCAAAGGTCTCCTCGAACCACTGAGATTCTCTTCAAAGAAGTATAAGGACCTAGAACTCTTCTGTCAACTATATCGCAATGACCGTAGCTGCGGCAAAAGCAGTTTGAAAAATTTCCATTTAAAAAAATTTTATTCGAAATTTCTATCAAAGTTTAATCGAGATCATTTTCTCTTGCCAGAGGTACCCTATCGCCAATCATACCTATCTCTGAAAAAAAGAAAGTGATTCATTTAATTAGAATCAAAAATAATAAATAAGAACAATTCCATATGAGATTTCTAACAAGAATTCTTAGTATCAATGAATCAAAATTTTCGTGAGATATCCTACTAATATCCTACTAATCGTTTCAACCTAAGATTCCTAATGATCAAAATTCAGACGAGAGTCATGCAGACTCTGCAGCCAATCAGTGCCAAGTCCGAGTGGGCGTGGCCTAGCCTCCGGCATGACCGAAGCTATAAAAATCGCGCCCGCGATGCAGAAGCCAGCCAGAAGACAACTTCGTAGTGAGGATGCAGAGAGTACTTCGACAAGGCAGAAGGAAACTGTGCCCGCCATCCACGGAGAGAGGGGCCTGGTCTACACTGACAACGAAAAAGCAGAAGCATTTGCGGACGCCTTCGAACGCCAGTGTAGAGACAACCAGGTCCACCTAACCGACGAGGTGGAAGACATGGAAATCCGAGCCAGTCAAACGGACGGATCGATGATGCCGAGCACGTCCTTGAACCAACTTCAGCAGAAGAAATCAAGGACATCATCCGAAACCTTGCTACCCGCAAGGCACCCGGATCAAACCAGATCCCGAATAGAGCCTTGAAGGCTCTACCGAGAAAAGGAATTGCTGCCTTGACCAACATCATCAACGCAGTGCTCAGGCTCAGACACTTTTCATGACCATGGAAAGAAGCCTCGGTCATCATGATCCCCAAACCCAACAAGAGCCCTGTGATACCGCAAAACCACCGACCCATCATTCTCACACACTCGATGAGCAAAGTGGCAGGGCGAGTCATCCAGAGACGATTGGAACCGCTAACGGAAGAACTCAACGTCCTACCAGACAAGCAGTTCGGCTTCCGAAAAGAACACTTCACGGAAATGTAGGTCCTGAAGGTAGTGGACTTTGCCGTAACAGGCTTCAACCTGGGCAGAGGACACCACACAGGAGCCTTATTCCTAGACGTTTCCAAGGCCTCCGACAGGGTCTGGCACGATGGCCCAATCACCAAAATGGCAGACCTTGGATACCCCACTTCCATAGTGAAGCTGATAGACTCCTTCTTGCGGAGACTGCGGTGCCAATGTAAAGTTGGCAGTGACTTCTCAGCAGTGAGGACCCTAGAAGCAGGAGTACTGCAAGGCGAAGTCTTATCTCCACACCTGCTCTCCATCTACACGGTGGACATCTCAAAGCCTGAGAACAACTTCAACAAGCTAGCGCTGTTCGCAGACAACACAGCACTAGTGGCCAGATCGGTGAACGTAACGCAAGTAGCCCGATACCTGCAAGATCAAGCAGACAAGCTTGAGGACTGGTTCAACCTATGAAAGATCAACGCGGAAAAGAGCCAAGCCATACTCTTTACCAGAAGGCGAACAACACCGTCAGGACATGTCATCATGAATTATCAACGAATCCCATGGGCAAACGAGGCCAAATACCTTGGAGTCACCCTGGACAAGAGATTGACATTCAGGCAACACGTGGATCGGAGGCTCGGACTAGCGAAAGCAGCCTGAAAGAACCTCTACCCCATCATAGGACGCAGAAGTTGAAGCTGCTCCTCATCAGGACCATTCTCCTCCCCATCATCATGTATGCATCTGCCGCAAGGTGTCAATGCGCACAAACAAACAGGACCAAAATCCAGCTATTCTTGAACGTGAGCCTGAGAATGGCAGTGAACGCTCCCAGATACGTCCCGAATGGATATATCTACAGGGACCTGAATGTCAATCCGAACTTCATTGACGACCATCTATGGAATCACGCCAACGCGACGTTCCTGAAGACGGATACCCACACGAACCCGGTGATCCAAGATATGCTCATGAACCTAAACCTGGACGATCCCAGGTTTAGAGAAGGGGATAACTAAATGCGACCAGTCTTCCAGAACGACCGTCCACCACCGAGAGTAGCACTCCAGCGCGTCAGGTGAGTAACCAAAATCTAAATTCAATACACGTAAGAACCACACACACAATAACATCACACCTCACACTTACGCACCCGTTAGGTACATCACCACCATGCACACACAGCACAAGTCAGGTAAACATACAATAATCATGATAACAAGGGGTTTTAAGCACTCAGAGGCTGACTTCAAACCACAGGAGGTACGATTTCAATCTCGCAAACATGCCAATTTGCGAGTTGAGGACCACTCCAAGGAGGGGCGCGGAAGGAAGGCAAGTGGAAAGTAAATCTCGTTCACACATAACGTGAAGGGGATCTACTACCCATGGGCGCTAAACCTCAAGGGGGGCATAGCGTGTCAGAAGCCAGCTCCACGTAAGATCCACACAACACACATTCCACACCTTCACACTTGAATCATAAATACCACTCCACGCCGTGGTACGAGGCATACCTGAGTCCACTGTCCCCGACCTGGTGAAAGAGGACATCAAAAGCTACGGATACACTGTCCTTGAATGGATGACATCAAGGAGTACCAAGAAGGAACTACCACTGTGCCTGGTGAAAGTGCCGAAGGACCAAAATAACATTTTTCAATTAGACACCTGCATGAGGCTGAAAGTGAGAGTTGAACCCCAGCGACAGAGGACTTGCGGATTCATCTCTTAATGCCACAAATGCCAATGGTTTGGGAACTCGCAAAGATGCTGCCACGCCACTCCCAGGTGCGTGAAATCCAGACAGGAACATGAATCCTGAAGAATAAAGAACAGCCAGACACCTGCGCCAACTGCCCCATTCAAATGGCAAGCGCGATCCCACAGCCTCCACGCCAAACTGCCCCCAAAGCGCCACCAAAGAGGTAAGGACCTAGAAACGCTGGACCTCAGCCACAAACACCACAGACACCACCCAATTGGGGGGCCAACGAGGATAACGACTTCAACCACCTCAACAGTCAACCAAGAACTGTTGGCACTACCTGAAGTGTTCCGGAAGCAACTTTTCGAACTCTTCAAGCAAACCCAGGCATCCGGAAACCTGTAAAAACCAGTACAACCCCTACAGAAAATAACTATCTGTTCCTGGAATATCAATGGCGCAATCGCTCGCAAGGAAGAGCTCCACGAACTCTTATCAAGAACACAAGTGGACATTATCGCAATCCAAGAGTCAGTCCTGAAACCTTAGAAGAACTTCCACCTCCCAGGATTCAACTGCCACAGACCAAGACATCGCACCCGCGGAGAAGCAGCTCTTCTAGTGAGAGCCAACTTCGAACAACACGGAGAATCCAAACCAGATTTCTCACAAGGCGAAGCCGTCGCAGTGAAAGTGAAAGTCAGACTTATAGGAATGATAAGAATATCTTCAACGTATATCCCACTAGAGGCGAAAATCACAAGCCTGACACTGCAGGAACAGCAAACAATGAGGCCAACAATTAGAAACCCTACTACCATGGAGGAGCAAACCATACCCCAGACATCCTCGACATGGCACTGATACAAAACATCCCAGCCAACACTGGGATGGAAGTATAAGACGAAGGCTCTCCAGACCACAACCCTATCCTACTAACAATAGGAGAAAGCGATGTGGAACCAGAGAAACCAGCTACCAAGAAGATTGTTGATTGGAACCGATTGCAAAGAATCATACATGACTCCTTGGGTGAAATCCCACGAATCCACACGAAGATACATCTAGAGTGAGCAACAAGACTATTCCAGCAACCAGTTCAACTACCAACTAACAGTAACCCCGGAGGTTAGGGAGTTAGTTAGGAACAGCCGCCGTCTCAAGAAGAGGTACCAGAGAATGTGTTAAAACTATCATTTCGTACGAGAAGACGTTTGCGCTGACAGATCCAACTACTATTTCTGATCGGCTAGTGAATACAAGATCTTTCAGCAACCAATGATAAAACAGTATACAATGCCATTTGAACTCAAGGTCAAGGTATCGGAGTGATTTCAGTGACAGCGTACGTTATCAGATATCACGCACTGTCTTCTGAGTATCTGTAATATAGGATCTGTCAGTTAACAGCCAATCAGAAAACGAAACGCAGTAGGAAAGCCGAAACCCATGTTTACATCCCGAGAACAGTGTTTGCAATGTTGCCATATTAAATAATGACGAACTATAAGAAATATCGATGATTATGAAATACGATTGAGTTTCATATTACACGGTTTTACACGGTAAATGTCGTTACACGGATGATACACGACACGAGATCGAATTACACGGAAATCGTGTAATTACACGGCAATTGGCAACACTGCTAACATGTCACAACGATATATTGAGATTTAGAACTGAAAACTTGTTTTCTTTGAAATTAGTTAGAGCTTATTTTACGAAGAAATTGTTTTTCTTGATTTTTTCTTTTGATAAAATTGGTTCAGTAGTTCCAGAGATTACCCCCCTCCCCCCACATACAAACAAACAAATTTTACCTCTTAATATTATCACTTACCTTTCGGGGGAGTAGTAAAAAAATATACTTCAACATTATCAATCAATTGGAAGATATGATGGGTGTAAGAGAAAGAGTTGACCTTTCAATCTCGTTTGTTGATAGCAGCCCCAATCACGTGAGCTTATGAATAGGTCAGCATGGAATTACGTCATTTCAACTTTTTGTTGGTAAACTCTTGAAATTTTGCAATTGCTGTGGTATTTTTGATATTTTCAAAACGATAATTGCTTACTGATTGCATCCTTTATTTATAACACATTTTATTTTGATATGGGTGAAATCGCTTATTAGAAAATATATTTGGTATTGATGTCATTTTTATTTTATCTAGTACAAGATTATGAGTTATTCCTAAGATTATTATGTATTGGAGATTGATTTTCTATTTCCAATTGATGGTATTGCTGGCCAATAATCATCAAATGATTGCGAAACATAAAATAACTGTTATTCAAAGGCTGATCCTATAAACATGCTTAGGAGCGTCCCTCGTGTCTCCGCCGTCCAATGGAAACATGTTAGGTGAAGAGAGACTAGGTAAGTGATTTTTTATATTGATTATTTTTTTAACTTTTTAGAAACCATTGAAAACTTCCAATTCGAATCGTGCATGTACATTTTGGCCAATCAAAACATCATTATAGTGAGAATAATCTACCTAGAAAATTGCCACGAGAATAATTTGAGGTATTTTTTATTGTTTGACAAGGTATATTTCTAATTTGACGTCTGTCATCAATTCGCATGGAAAGTTAGAAATGAATCAAAACCGGATCAGTACATGGTATCATTGTGCGAGGAATAGTATATTATGCAATGAGCACAAAATGACGCCCATTTTGCACGAGTATGAAATTTGCAGCACGAGCCGAAGGCAAGTGGTGCAATTCATACGAGTGCAAAATGGCCATTTTGTTGCGAGTTGCATACTATACTTTTTCTATGACAACATATCGTTCACGTTTAATACATGCATACATTGCAAAAACTTTGAAAGAAACAAACTGATGATATTTCATTACTCCGAATTTGCCGCTAATGGGCTTTCTATCAGAATTAAAATATAAATTGAAGAAATATGTAAATATTTTCTTTATTGCTATTTCTAATAGGTACACAGAAATAGAAGCCTATAAATGTATGTATGTATCTAATTGAAGTTGAATGTGCAATTATTGAATATCATATTTAGAGAACTTGATTGCTGAATACTTAATTCTTTTCGAAATTGATAATTTGTCGACGTTGAAGTAGACGGATTCTCGCGATTTTCCATTTCTTAATTCGTTGGTATGCCTGATGGTATGTTCTGTATTGCATTTGCAATTTTATTTGCTATGTCAAGCTTACTTTCCTTCGATTCATCAATATATCCCTCAGCTACTGTAGTAGATTTCCAGCCACCGTGGCGTTTTAACGTGGTTATGTCACCTCCAGCATCAACAAGAATTGTTGCGGAGGATCGGCAAAAGCAGTGCCCAGTATATAATTCGTAATTTAGGCAATTTTAAATACTTGGCAATGTCTTTTCCCATAGCTCAAACTCATTCAGACCTATTCTCTGAATGGTACACTTTCCTTCTTGATAATTATTGAAAAACCATAGACCATTAGCATTTTGAGGGCGAAGATTTGCGTATTTTTTATAAATTTCGTAGAATTTGCCAGTTACAGTAAAATTTCGTACTATTTTGGTTTTACCGTCTGGTATTCTTACTAAAACAGCTGAACCAAGATCATTGAAATGAGTAATTTTCATTTGATGTAATTCATGTCTTCTACATGCACGCATTACTCCCATAATTAATGCAACCTACAATGTAAATTAGTTTTACTTAAACATATTTTTCATCAAATGGAAATATAAAACTTACTTTTGTTGCCAAATATATCTCATCTGGAGCCTGTTCAATGAAATTATCGATGTCATTTGCTGTAAAGATCTTTGACTTTTTGGGTTTGTAGCCGTTTGACTGTCGCTTGGGGAATGCTTTCAGTTTCAAATATTTGGCAATATCTATATCATTATAGATACTAAGAGTCGTTCTCAGCATTGAGAAGTGTGACCACAAAGTGGAACTTTTAAATTTTTTGGCTAAGTCGCCAAAATAAGCCATTAAAACGTTCTTGGAAAACGATTTTGTCTTTTGATCTACCTTCCATTCCAAAAAAAGGTTATAAGCGCGTTGATACATACTCTTCGACGTTTCCGGTAATAAATTCAGTGTTGTTACCTTCGCTGCTTCTATTATGTTCGGAGGTGTTAAATCTAAGTCAATATCACTATTTCCATTTTAATTATTAGTTTTTATAGAAAACACTATGAAATTACTCGTTACCTACTAAAACTTTGACAGAAACGATCTGCTGACATTTTATCAATTTGTCGCTGGACGTCATAATTTGACAAGCCGTAGTCGTCGTGATTTTAGAGTGAACCTAGACCTAACACGAAATATTCCATTTCGCATTTGTTGCTTAGCAACTTGCCTAGCAACCGATGCAAAAATGAAATTCTGTACAAAATGTGCTTGTTTATGATTGAAGTTACGGTTATAAAATGAACATTTATCGAGGTGGTAGTAGAAAAATGTGTTTATGATCGTAACATTAAAAAATAGTCTATAGAATACCACACGAGAGTTCGATAAAGTAGAAAATAATTCTCCAGATTTATTTCTCAAACTTGTTGCCATTTGAAAATCAACCTCTTAAATAAATGTGTGTATAAAGTTACATGAATTGTTTTTTCTTGTAAGTGGTCTAGTGAGATGCAAATGAATGAATTTGTTTTTTTATGCGAAAACCGTAGGTCAAGCGGAAAAAAATCAGGAGATCAGATGTGCTCAGAAAGGATAAGGAATTCAAAAAAAAAATTACTCTAGAAAAAAGCAGTGACTTAACACTTTTATCCTTGGAATGATTCAGTGAAAATCCCGCACAAGAATAAAAAGTTATATTGTACAGTAGAAAATACCTTTTGAACCATAGAAGATAACTACGTTCCATGAAAATATCTAGGGTCATACCAAAGTTAACATAAAAAAAATCTCAAAACATTAGCATCTTGTGCTTAAGACCTTTAGGACATATGTTCATATCAAGTTTTTTCTCAAAATGGACCCAAGAAAAATCTTCTTGAATATTAGCATGTTATTAAGAAACACCCTGTAGACAAGTTTTTAGGATCAGCACTCACAAGCTCAATTAATAATGACTCATAGATATGGAATATGAAATGGTCTTTAAAAGTGAATTTTTGCAATTGCGTATTCTATTATATAGCCGCTCACTTCTTTGACTGCAAATACCAATAATCTGAATAGTTTATTGGAGTATATCTCGGCAAAGGCTTCGAAACTCCTAGAGAGTTAAACGTTAATAAAATTTTGATCATATCTCATTTTCATCAAGGCCAAGTGTAAAACCAGAAAGTTTAACGTCCAGTCAATTTATATGCCCCTTGCCAATATCATCTCTGATGTAAACGATATGAATTATATGCCCTAAGTCATTAATTGTTATATGCATTCAGGTGAAATATATATTGATCCGCTTTTCTCAAATTGGAGAAAAACACCTTAAACACTGTGAGATGAGATAATGGAAATGAAATCATTTCTAGCGGCCACACGATATGAAGAATTCTCCTAACACTGAATTTTTTCGAAAATCTGTCGAACTATTTTCACTTTTTTCTCACTCTCTTGTGATATTTCAACTGATAATATTCTAATATATATTTGCATTCAAAATACCATGACATAGATTTTTCTCATAAATATTCATCAATTCTGTTATTTCTCCTTTTGTCCACTCTTTTTGACCCCTTTTTACAAGCTTTTATTTCGTTTCACCTGCCCCGATGTGTGAAATCATATCTTCCGATTAACGTGAAATTTGGCAGGTGTTCATAGTTCCAGTGACAATGCATTATGGAATTTTTGTTGAAGAAAAAAACAAAATGGCGGCTCCAAGATGGCGGACGACATTTTTGTTTATGGTCCGATTCGATTCAAAATGGGTATGATAGAGTTTTCTGTGGCAAAGATCATGAATTTGTTGTCAAAATTCATAGAATCATGAAGGCGGTTCAAAGATGAATGACGAGCTGTATGATTATGGTCTGATTCTATTCAAAAAAAATCTTAATTAATGTAATTAAAACTTTATTCAGAATTGAAAAATACAAAAGCAAAGTTTTAAATATAGAATAATATCAAGATGAAAATCTTGATTGAAGCCCGGGACTCGAAGTGATGGCGCATTTGCTGTTTCAGTTGGAGGAAAACCCGGAAAAACCCACAACACCATCAGAAATCAGATCATCAACTTTCTCATAGAAAAGGACGCATGCTCCCTGAGAGAATCAATCTTGGAAAATACACGGCAGTCATCGAAGAGGTGCCAACAATCAGAATAAGGGTGTTTGCAATATGCAGTATAGTGGCCATTGGAAATGCTGCCGCTATGATTAGATATGGCGTAGATATTATAAAGAGTATTAATTCCATCCTGAGCAGAATATTGGTCCAAATCAAAATTTTGTATGGGAAAATTAATCACATTGTACAATTTACTGCCATCAGTCGAAGAAACACGTTCTAAATGTATAACTAAAATTTTTGGAAATGTTTGTATACGAATCATCTTTTTGAATTCCCTTTTCATTCCACAAGTTGAACAGTATGGGCTCGCATCGTTAGTCAAAGTTTCCTCTTCTGTCAACAGTTCAATACATTGTGTTAAATTCACGACTTCGTTTGGCAAGTCTGAAATAGGGATTGAAAGTACCCAGAAAGGTTCGAAAGTAACGGAGCAGTAATTAGTACATCTCAATATAGACTTCAGCTGACCGACAAATGTATCCACAATTTTGAAATTATGAGTAGACAGATATCTTGTCCAAGAAATGGAAGCTTTCTGATTATCTTTCGTGATGATAAAATCGTTTGATGATGGATGAATCTCTGCACTCGCCTTGTTTAAATGTATCTTAGTGTTGAAAGGTATCTTAGAAAGTCTTCCGGATCTGCTGGGACCTTATGATCGAAGGAAAGAGCAAAATCTCTGAATAGACGGACGAAATGTGAAGTATCCACCATTTTTCGAGAAGAATCAGGACTCCAGATATTTTCACTCAAAGATATAAAAGATTTCACTAAATTTCCTTTCATTCTTGATGTAGTAGTATTTAAATCCTCCATACAAAAACCATTCTTGAAAAATTCCAACAAAACTTTGGTGTTCGAGAGACACTGGATCATGCTATTCATAAAACAGGTATTTCCTACATTCTTCAATCCTCTTAGGCCAAATGTAGAAATGGAGTCTCTTGTTGGTATGGCATGCTCACTCATTCGTTATAGAAAAAGTTGAAGGGAGAATAGAATCGATAAGACTGGATACACTACTCATGGAAGCTAAGAAGGCAGGTAAAGCTAGGTAAGAAGTCAAACGGAGCCACAGACCTCCAAGATTCACCGGAAGTGTTGCCTGTAACCAAGAATCTTCATTAAAAGAATTATTAGTAACATTTTCCAAAGTATGGCGCATTAAATCGTCGAAATCTTGAAGCTCATTGAGACTTTTCCAAGATGGGGAACATCTGAGGGTATGCATCGATTTGGGTATAGCGAGGCAATTTCTCAAGAGAAAGAATGAGATGTGAGTTGGTAGTTCATTCAGACGGGTGGAGAGTAACTGCAGAGAGTCCTTTTTATTTCTAATATGTCCAGAGAGAGCATTTATAGAAAGGGGCGCACCAAGAAGGCTGCAATCTGACTTTTCCAAAAATTTTATACCAGGGGCTAATGATTGGAATTTGGATTCAAAATCAGTTTTTGGGTCTAATAGTGAAATCACTTCGCACTTATTGGAATTAAGTTCAAGACCAATTTGTTTCGATAGGATGATAACCTTATCCAAATCTTCCAACACTGTATTGAAATCTCCAGCAATGGAGCCATCATCTAAATACCAACAGTTGAATTCAGATGACGAACTCTTTGTCAATTTATCGATTGTGGGACAAAATAGTGCGGGTCCCAAAGGGTCACCTTGTTGAACACCTCTTCCAGAAGTTATTAAATGATCACCAAAATTCAAATATGATGATGAGTTATAACATTGATTTACAAAAGGGTATATACCAGGAAGGTTATCTCTTAGTTTGAGGAGCATGATATTCCTATCAATCATATTGAAGGCATTTTTGAAGTCGAATTTCAAAAACACTTTGGAAGAAGGGTCTGGATGCTGATTGATGTATCTACGAGCTGAATGAGCAACTGCTTCACAACCTCCTGGCGTACCGAAACCAGACTGTAAGGGACGTAGTAAAGAACCAAGATCTTCTTTAATTTTCATGCAGCAAAGTTTTGCTACTAATCTGCGATAAAAAGTACCAACAGAAATTGGACGAATGCCTCCAACTTTTTTTTGGAGTGCACAGAGAGAAGCACCAAAAAGTAAAGGACATATTTCTAAATTCTCCTTGCCAGATAAAAGAAATTTACATAAATTTGTGATTGAAGAAATAAGTTTTTGACCAGCACTACCAGAGCTATGACTGATCATGTATTGTATATGGCTAGGTCTAAGGGAATCCAGACCACCTGCAGAACCGGTACTAAACGATTTTATAGCTGCCACAACATCTTCTTCTGAAACTTGGAGGATTGACCAATTTGATAAATCTTGATTGATATCTTGAAATTTCATTCTGGAGTCTGAAGGAGGATGTTTCAAACGAAGTTCCGATAAAGTATAATCATCGTATTTTGCTGAAGTGTCGCTGGAACTCAAAATCCTAATAGCTGAAGTAATGTCTCCATCTGCGATTTTATTCAAAACTATCTTCGAAGAATTTTGGTTATATTTTTTGGTATTGAAATGTTCTAAAGGAGATGTACTTATTGTAGGATCAACCTTTAAATTTAGAGTTTTTATATTCCTCTTGATCAAAGATGCTAGAGATATTTCACGAGTTTTTTTGAACTAGGTACAGTGAATGAACTATATGGAAAATTCAACAGATTTTTTCAACTATCAAAAGAATTCAATTTCATGCATTCATCGATAATTCCACTCAGAGCTGAGGCTGAATAAATTCTAGCAGACTTTGGAATTCTTTTGATTACATGATTATTTCGTTTCAAAGAAGACAATCTTGAATGCAATGCAAGAATATTAGATTGTATTCGAGATTCATCAGATATTTGACTTGATTTAGATGAATCATAATGATAATTTTCTCTAGAACATTCTGGTATTGCTGAAATTTTGTGAGTTTTCGCTTTGTGAATTTTTAGGCCCTTAGAAGACTTGAAACTCTTATTACATAAATCACAAGAATGATAAATAATGTCATTATCGTTCATAATCTGAGATAGATGTTGAGAGTTAATTATTTTACTTAGCTTTTAGTCAGTAAATCCTTTTTCTTTCCCTGGAATGATTTTCGAAAGGTTCCACTGCATTCGCCTCAAACGTCAGGTATACTTAATTGAAATTGGTTTTCTGGGTCGGAGATTCTGAAGTTTGGTGATTATGGTCCGACTCTACAGTTCTCAGGTGTCAAAAAAAAGCTATCAGAATATTGGCTAACTTGGGTTTTAGAGATCATTGCCTCCAACATTTCATCCAACTGGGATTCATGCTACTTCTTTTCCTATACATCTCCACAGTATTATTAGAAATACACCTAAATGTGCACACAAATTTCCCAGACATTCCGACTCTCACGATTATTACACCAGATCGGCCGATTTGCTGACCTTCCCACGACATAGACGAACTGTAAGCGGCAATAATTCCTTGAATATCAATCTCTACAACATCCTTTATAACTCTGTCAAAGTATTGGAATTCAAAAAATTCATAATTGTGATGATTTTTTTTTGCTGAGTTACTGTTTTTATGATATAAACAGCTACATTGCCTCAGCCAGTTCAGTATGTATATAAATTTAACTTTCAAAGCTCAACTTTTAAAACTGTTACCTTTCATTTATGCTCAAACTTGTATTGTTCAAACTATTTTTAATCTTGCTGATCAATGCAAATTTTAATTATCTTTTTGTTCGTTTCTCTCTCTCAAATAACTTATGTCTTAGATTTCACCCTTCTGTATCGTAAACGGCCGTTATCGACTCCTTAGCGATATTGTTTTGTGACCTGCTATAAATGTATAATGTACATAACATAGTCAAATAAACTCTCTACTCAGCTCTATTCAAAATTGTTCTGTTTTCGGGGATGGCGGCTCCAAGATGACGGACGAGTTTTGTAATTATGGTCCAATTCGATTCAAAATTGGTATTTGGAGGTTTTCGAGGTCGAAGATTATGGATTTTTTGTCAAAATTCCTAAAATTAAAATAAAAAAATTTAAATGAGAAGGGAAGCGGGTGGCACCTTGTTCGAAAGGAATTTTCATTCTCTGTTCGGCAATATTAAGTTCTTTGAATTTGGTGCAATCATAACTGAGAAAATTTCTTTTGAAAATGTAAAATTTTTATACTCTACTCAGAATGGAGGAAATAATGTCACATAATGTTTAGGAAGTATTTTTCAATTTATTTTACAATTGAATTGAATGATCAGAATTACCACCATTCACTTCCTGACAATAGGCAAGTCGATCTTGGAATTCTCGTACAACATTTTGTAGGACCTCAGGGGTTATGTTGTTAATTTCTTCCGTTTTCCTAACTTTCAAATCTACAATATTGTCTGGTCTATTGAAATATACTTTTGATTTTGAATAACCCCATAAGAAATAATCAAGTATTTTCTTATCTGTCTTGCTAAACGGCAGGAAAAGTCGTTCAAGACACCATAAAAGTATTTACAAAACCCACATAAATAATGTAATGTCAATCTAGTAGACTACTGTTATTTTGATATTTATAAGTTTCTGACACACATCAGTGTATTGAAAAATATGTGTGGGTGTATTTGATCCAACTATGGCTCATTTATCCGAAACTCAAAGAATATACATTTTAAATATGATTGAATGCGGTAATAAAACGAGATCTCAAATGTGAAATGTTTAATAATAAATACCCTGGTCAACACGTCTCACAGTCTACAGTTAGCAAAATAGAAACAAAATTTCGTGGACATGTAGAAACTTTTCAAAAAGCAGGTCGAAATGTTAAATTGGATGAGGAAAAAAGTTAGATGTTCTGTTAGCGATTGAGCAAAATCCGCATATGACAAATAGACAACTTGCCGCCGATAATGATGTAAGTAAATCATCGATATTGAGAGCTTTACATAGAGAAAAATACCATTCTTAGAAAGTTCAGTTGGTTCAGGAGTTGAATGAGGATGATCCTGATAGAAGGCAACAATTCTGTGAACTGATGATGGACAGAGTAGAAGCAGATTTGCAGTTCATTAACAAAATTATTTTTTCTTGTGAAGCTACTTTTCAGCTGAATGGAACAGTTAATAGACAAAACTGTAGATATTGGAGCAGATAAAATCATCATTGGATGGATGAGGCACAGACGCAATATCATAAAAAAGTGAACGTTTGGGATGGTATCATCAACAACAAAATTATTGGCCCTTATTTTCTTGAAGGCACAGTTGATAGTGAGGTATATCTAGATTTCTTGATGAACTTTTCACAGCCTATATTAAAAAGTTTTTTCCTGATGTTAATGATCTAAATGCAATAGATAGTTCAATTTGGTTCCAGCAAGGCGGAGCCCCACCGCATTACAAACGTATTGTTAGGGATTATTTTAACGAAGTTTTTCCCAATAGGTGGATTGGAAGATAGAATGGCCGCTTATATCCCCCGATTTGACTCCTCTCGATTCTGGGGTTATTCAAAATCAAAAGTATATTTCAATGGACCAGACAATACTGCAGATTTGAAAGTTAGAATAGCGGAAGAAATCAACAACATAACCCCTGAGATCCTACAAAATGTTGTAAGAGAATTCCAAGATCGACTTGCTCATTGTCAAGAAGTGAATGGTGGTCATTTTGAACATTTGATTTAATTGTAAAATAAATTGAAACATACTTCCTAAACATTATGTGACATTATTTCTCAGTTATGATTGCACCAAATTTGAAAAACCTAATATTGCTGAACAGAGAATGAAAATCTATTTCGAAAGGTGCCACACGACCCCCCTTCTCATTTAAAGTTCTTGAGGGGGTGCTCATAATTCAGAGGGGGTGCAAGAAGGGGGTAATATTATAACTCTGTTAATTGTCAAATTGACAATAGAAATCGACTTGTTTCAAGTTTTTTTAAACAAATACATCAAATACATAACGCTAAAAATTAATGTATTCCATACCTATGGACCGCACTGTATACATAATGACTTGGTGCATTTTATTTCCTTTGATTTATAACCAGTTGTTGATTTTGCCTTTAAAATTTTAAAGCTGAAAGAGTATTAGTAAAACCAATGAAATCATCAGTTTCCCAAAAATTCTCAGATTTTTTTTAGTTGAAATTTTTCGATAAGGTCTTCATTATATTACAATTATTTGATTTTCATTATATAACATTTATAGACTAATGTAAAACATCATGAATTATAGTTACGATTCAAAAAGTTATTTCAATGAAGCGAATTATTATCAGTCGTGACCTATGACTTATAAATTAACTATATGCGAAATAAATCCAACGAAATATGATTTATCTTCATGCTTGACTAACAAAAAGTATATATTCAATGAGAATTCAGAATATATGTTTCTCATTTAACGTTGTGTTGTAGCGGATTGAACTGATTACACGCACTTGAAAAATGAAATATCTGGTAAGTTTAAACGTTCTGTTGTTAGGTTGTAGAGAATTCCATCGTCCACAAACAGAAGCAATGGAAAGCAGGAAATAGTTTCATCCATCCTAGATGTATGTTATCAGTTATATTTATAGTTGGATTTAACGGGAAACTATTTTTTTATTGCTGACGTTTCGTAATTAATTTATACGTAAAGATTGAAACAAAGAACATATTTATGGCCCATCTTCAAAACTGAGTTTTTCCTGCTCATGGATTCAACTCAAAAACTGTTGAGTAGTCGATACAAACTCTGGTCGATAAAAACGCATTGGCACAAATTACACGTTAAAAACTTTAAAATTTTATATAAACAAATACAGACACGGTATAATGAAACAACACACAACCGTTTATGGTCAATATTCAACTGATCATCCCACCTGAAATATTCCAGGGCTACATAGATAAAGAAACGAAAAAAACGAAACAAAACAAATCTTTTGGGTATCATTATTCAGAAATCTGTTTTTCTTTTGAACCTTTCTAGAATAGGGTGCATATTTTTGTCAGGTTTTGTGTATCACTTTTTTGGTTTACGCAATTATCATCGAGATTGATTTGAATCATTTCTCCCACCAATCTCTTTGAATCTCTTTTTTCAAAATTTTTATTGAATCAAAATCAAAATTGCACGACGATTCAAAATGATGTGCAGCAAATGCTGTTTTTTCTTTTTTATTTCTATTCTTTTCATAGCAGTCATATTTGTGTTGATATATTCTGGTTTTTAGGTATTGTTCAGTTTGCCCTATATAATATTCACCACATTCACAGGGAATACTATATATAACACATGGATCTGATTTAGCTGGTATCCCATCTTTCAACTGCGTGAATAATTTTGCTGTAGTTTTCAAATTGTATAAAGCAAACCTGTGAGAATTAGTTGATAAATTTTTTTTAATTTTATATGAGAGTCCATCTTGATATGGTAATTCAAAATAGTAACACATTTCTTTCGGAAACATATCCAGCCTATCTGTTCTTTGACGTTTATTAATGATATTATTAATCAATTTCGTGGAGTAGTTGTTGTTTTTCAACAAGTTCTTTGCCTTAACTAAATATCCCGAAAAGAAACAATTATCGCTAAGAGTGAGTACCCGTGAAATAACCTTTTGGCTGAAAGAGTGTTCTGATGAGTAATTCAAAATTCTTCCCGAATTGGTAGGTTTCATGAACCAATTGCTGAGTAATTTCCCATTGTTATCTGTTATGATCTGGTGATCCAGAAACGGCAGTTTGTTTTCTTCTCCTATTTCTAACGTGAACTGAATATTTGGGTTGAAACTATTGAAAATATTCAATACTTCATCAGATTTGTCAGCTGGAATATCAAGGATGCTATGATCATTAAAAAAAACAGATTTTTGAATAAAGATACCCAAAATATTTGTTTTGTTTCGATTTTTTCGTTTCTTCATCTATGAAGCGCTTTAATATTTCAGGTGGGATGATCAGTTGAATATTGACCATACACGGTTCTGTGTTGTTTCATTTTAACGTGTCAGTATTTGTCTATATACAATTTTAAAGTTTTTAATGTGTAATTTGTGCCAAGTGTATTTATCGACCAGAGTTTTTATCGACTACTCAACAGTTTTCTAGTTGAATCCATGAGCAGGAAAAACTTGGTTTCAAAGTTGGGTCATAGATATGTTCTTTCTTTCAATCTATACGTGAATATTGTTATTTCAGTTTTGAAAAGGGAATAAATTAATCCCGAAACGTCAGCGATAAAAAATTAGTTTCACTCCCTGGTCCTAATTCCCGTTAAACCCAACTATATTCAATTCTTGGGACGATGAATCATTCATCAACAAGTTATATTTATATCAGAAATGCAATATCATCTCAAGTACTTTTTCATTATCCTTTCAGAAAGATATCAACAACAATGGTGATCTGAAGCCAAGAAATATTTCAACTCATTATTAACATTTCCCCAACACACGAGAGGTATTTTTTGTCGAAAAGTTAATCTAAAACCGAATAATTGAGAAATCATTAATTCTGCTGCTCTGAGAATCTTATTTTGCAATTTGGGCTTATATAATCCAGGCGATCAGTTTGCACATCATAAGATGACGTTCTTACTTTTTGACGAAAGGCGGAGATGATGGGGAGAAATTAAATTATAAAACAAAAGAATATTCATCAACATATTCTGGAAGGAGCAAGTTGGTACTTGTTTTTTTTTTAAGTCAAAATTGAATGAATTCCGAAACACCTTTCTCAAGAGTTTGTGTATCATCAATAATATGTTTCTATATCTATCTCTCGTCTGAATTAGGAGTTCGAAACAAAGGGTTATAGTTGGTCCCATTTGAATTAGAAAAATAATTCCACCCCTGAGCATACGAAAATAGGGGATGATTGATTGCTCACCCACTGAGTTTTTACCTGTTATCCAATTTGGCATCCCTCGAAGTTGGTCTTATTTAAATTTGAAAAAATCCACCTCTGAAGGTATTAAGATAGGGGTTGATATTTTTTTCAACTGTGAACCGATTCTGTATGTAGTTCTGATGACTCTCCTATAATGGAGATCTAGAGTTGATCTGATGGTGGAGACGGAAGACAGTCGAGGAAACTCCTCAACGATTTACAGCAGCTACCTCGTGTTTGAGCTTATTATTTGCTTTCAATCTATATTTCTCATTCGAGCAATATCTTTGACAGGTCCACTCATGTTGGTATAAAAAGATTGCCGTTTTTTAATTTTTGTCTATACTATTATTAAAATTGTAATTGTCTGTTTGTTTGTTCTAGCATCATGCAAAAACTACTGGACCGATTTTGACGAAACTTTCAGTGTTTGTTTATTTTGCTACAATGTTTATTTTGCTGCGATGGCGGGAACCTGAGATATAATAATAAAACCACATTCCGCGGGTACCAGCTATACATATATAATGTTCTAACTGACTGTCCCACTGACTGACAATCCACGCCCAATGCAAACCGCTGGAACAAAATATTGAAAATTTTGACAGCTTATTCCCATGATGACATAGATGAGGGTTTTTTTGATATTCTATACCTAAAGGGGTGAATAGTGGTGGAAGTAAAAGTACCGTTAGTTTTGCAGTTAGAGTTTTGAAAATTGGTATTTTGGCTTTTCTTTCCAATCAAAGAACTCATATGACAGGGTTTTTGAGAATTCAATCCTGAAGGGATTGAAACGAGGATTAAAAGTTGTATAAGAGTACCGTTAGTTCTCAAGTAAGTAAAAAGCTCATAAAAATTTCCGTAAGGTCTTTGTTGCAAATAAAGAAAAATGTCTTTCAGTGTTTTTGGTAATTGAAAGTCGTTTTTTTGATAATCTATCCCTAAATGGGTGGAAAGTGGGTGGAAGTAAAAGTACTGTTAGTTTTGAAGTTAGAGTCTTGGAAATTGGTATTTTGACGTTTCTTTCCAATCAATGATAGGGTTTTTGAGAATTCAATCCTGAAGGGGTTGAAACGAGGGTTGAAAAGTTGTATAAGAGTACCGTTAGTGTTCAAATTACGGTCTTAAAAATTGCTGTTTGAGGTCTTTGTTGCGAATAATGTGTGTTTAGTGTTTTCAGAAATTAAACCCCTAAAGGGGTGAAATGGGGGGCTATCTGGGAATTAGGAGTTTGTTTGAGGGTTTCTTCAAATTCCAAGAATAGGTCATAAAAATTGATATTTTAGGTCTTTGTAAAAAAAAAACCTTTTTTTTTAGGGCTTGCATGAGGGTTCCCCAAAGGGGTGAAATAGGGAGCTAAATGGGGATTGGAAGTTTGTACAGAGATTCAGTAAGTTTACAAGTTAGGGTCAGAAAAATTGGTATTTGACGTCTTTGTTACAAATGAAGTAAAATTTGTTTTGGTGTTTTTAGAAATTGAATCCCTGAAGGGGTGAAAGGGGGTGTGAAAGTTTGTATTGTCATAAAAATTGATATTTGAGGTCTTTGTTACGAAAAAAAAACGCGTTTCAGTGTATAAAGAAATTCAATTCCTAAAGAGGTGAAAATTTGTATGAGGTTTCCGTAAGTTTTTTGTTTATTCCGAATGCGTTTCTATACCATTCTTCCGATTGCGATGAAACTTTGGTGAGTTGTGCGTACGCCCGCGAAATTATTCTGAATTAGTACAACCATTTCAGAATAGGTGGCGCACGAGTCGTTTCAACAAATGAGTGTATTTCATATAGTTTGATGGCAGTTCGTGTGTTTCCGTGTCATTTCATGTGTGACATAACAAGTAATAAAAATAGTGGAGATAGTCCATGTTACTCAGAGTGGGGTGATTACATTAACAGAATCAGGAAGGGAATCCAACTTATCCCCCCTTTCTAGCGGAAATTTTCATGTTCAACCTTGAAAAAATAATTTTTGCAAACCCATCCCTTCAAAACAATATAATTTTCTGGTATCGATACATGGGTGACTGCATCGTGCTTTTCCAAGGCTCAAAAAGTGAACTGAACGATTTTTCAATCTTTTTTAACAATATACACAATTCCATAGAGGTCACTTACGAGATAGAAGATAACAATTCCCTACCCTTTCTAGACCTACTATCAAACAAAAACAATAATCAAATTGAATTCAGTATTCACAGAAAACCCCTCAGCCACTGACACTATTATACCAGAGTCTTCTAACCATCCATATTCTCAAAAACTAGCCACCTTCCACAATATCTTCCATAGACTCTTTGCCATCCCTCTCTCCAACAAAAATGTTCAAAACGAATTCAACATCATTGAGCAAATTGCACACAACAATGGAAACCCCCAGCAGTTATCCAAAAAAATTTCAACAAACACAAATCCAAATTCCTCTGGACCCAAAAAAATGTACCGCTCATTACCCTCCTCATGTCAGAGTTTCACCTCTATTGCTAAACAATTATCCAACGAATACATTCAATCTACATCTCGTACAGAACCCTTATCAATTTGAGTTAACACCTTTGCAACAATAAGGACAAGAGAAACAAATTTGATCAATCCGGAGTTTACAGATTGAGATGCCCTGAATGCCCGGTAGTGTACATTGGTCAAACAGGACGCACATTCTCTGACAGAATTAGGGAACACCTCAAACACTACAATAAATATCTTGGCACCGACATTTGTAACACACAATCATCTGTCGCCAACCACCTCCTAACTTCCGGGCATAAAAACTTTGATATTGGAAAATATGTTGTCATCCACATTACTGCCACAAAGGCACCAGACTGAATCTTATGGAGATCATGGAGATACACAAAGGAAAAAAGTCTTCCACGTCGATCTGTATAAACGATCAATTAGAATTGGACTCAATCCAATTTTTCGAATCTCTACACTTCATTTGAACAACACATATCTCTCTAACACCTCTGGACCCAGGAACCATAAAGGAAATAACCACACCAAGACATTTTTCCATTTCTCATAACGAATTTTCCACATTTATGCTTCTAACACCACCTACAGTCCACTAACTCAACCGTTATAGATTTTGAACAGTTAATCTTGACGGTTTCCTAGATACCTTTACCCATACCATAACGCCACACATCGAGCGATTCTCACCTCTTTATCTCATTCTAGGAAGGTTCCTTTACCCAAAAAATTATAATGTGACATTCATCACTCCTCTCTTCAACACCGTCATATCAGTTCATATTGAAATATGGTAGGAAAATGAAGGCTTCACGCCAGTCTCCAACCTCTCTCTTTATAAAACAATTCACATATACACAGTGAAATATGTCTTGTTTCACCTGTCTGTTTTCTATCTATATGACTAGACATCAAGTAAGTGTTTACCATGTCTGTTTTTAACCAGTTTGTTATCTTCTATTTTATTTTTTAGTCTTTTTGTATTATGTACTGAAGATGGAGGTTTCAGCCTCCGGAATGCATCCAAAATAAACAGAAACACAAACTTGTTGTTTTCGTGGGGATTGACTTAGGGTTTCCATAACAAGTAATGAAATTATCCAATAACTATCTGAATGAAAATGCAAATTTTCAATTTTAGATTTTTTCTTTTGAGTTAGGGTCCTTTCAGAATATCTATCAGATGTAGTTCAATGTCCAGCTTCAAAAGTCTTCACAAAGTATTATTTTCACTGTCAAATCAATTATGCCACACAAACGATCTACAGCTCAAGCACTTAAGAAAAAGCCATTACGAGCTTCAGAAACAGAGGAGCAATGGAAAACAAGACAGAAAACCGTTCGAGTATGCATTGCTCGATCCAAACGATTACTTCACTCTGATTTAAATCTTGGTGCATTGCATTACAATTATTATTATGATAAATTTCAATCTCAGCGTAGTTATTGGAAAAATGAATAAATCAGGGATGATTTATTCAATCTGCACTAATATGAATTATTTCCAATTAACTTAAGTTGACGAACAAAAAAAGTTAGCGTGGTGCCATATTTCTCACAATTATATTATACATATCTCTTGCATAGAATAAAAAATGTATAGAGGAGTTTAACCTTCTCAAAATGCGCGGGAGTTTGGAATTGTCATTATAATATTATTTTGAAACTTTCAATATTGATATGGCTTTCTTTGAGATGGTTGGGTAAATGATTGTACATCGTCACACCATTATATACAAGGGAGTCCTTTATCAGAGTTGAAGAGGGTATTGGTAATTTCAAATCGTTCCTGTTGCTCAGGCGAGTTTCTGTGAAGGGTAGAGGTGATTTCAAATTCAGAAATATGTTTTCTTATAAGACACAGTGTTTCCAAGTCAAAGAGCGCCACGACCATGAGTATCCTATTCTCTATAAACAGTTGTCTGCATGAGTCACGTGGACTTGGTTTATAAACATTTCTGATGGCTCCCTTCTGCAGTTTGAGTACAGAATCCAGCAGATTGAATTTACATACCCCCCAAAAAGGTATAGCATATTAAATTCAATTCAATTAGAGCATGATATGCAGTCCTGGGAGTGGCTGTACCAAGCTCTCTAGGAATAACTCTTACAGCATAACACCCTGAGGAAATCGTATTCTTTATTTGTTCAACATGCGTATCAAATTTCAATTTGCTGTCAATGAATAGTCCTGAAAACTTAGTAGTCAATATTTTCAATTGTTTCATTGTCTAGAGGCACATCTTCGAGATTACATTTGAGAGCTACTATATTCGTTTTACTTATATTATAT
This sequence comes from Gonioctena quinquepunctata, assembly GCA_018342105.1. Classification (NCBI taxonomy): domain Eukaryota; kingdom Metazoa; phylum Arthropoda; class Insecta; order Coleoptera; family Chrysomelidae; genus Gonioctena; species Gonioctena quinquepunctata. The sequence continues at coordinate 220,020 of JAFIRS010001192.1, forward strand.
AAGAGAAGGTTTGAGTAACACCAAGATTTGATAATATTTATATCTTTGATTATCTTATCATTTAGGTCGTTTAATGTATTACTCTGCCATGAAATTATGGTATCGTCTGCCGAATATAGTGAATTTTCCCGATATGTTTAGGAACAATAGGTCGTTTATATACACAAGTAATAGAATTGGTCCTAGAACCGATCCTTGCGGCACCCCTGATTCGATATTAACAAATTTTTATATTTTTGACTGCGGCCAGTTATATAAGACTCAAACCATTACAGGACAGTCCCTCTTCATCCATATCGATGAAGTTTTCGTAAAAGTATTTTGTGGTCGACTCAGTCGAAAGCTTTTTTAGATCACAGAACACAGCTGCTGCTATATTACCGGCATTAATGTCGGAATATAGGTCATATAGGCATGACAAAATTGCATCGTTGGTGTTCTTATTGTTTTGGAAACCGAATTGATTCTTGTTTATTATGTTATGGAAGCAGAGAAATTCATTGAGTCTCTTTTTGACGATTTTTTCCATTATTTTTGCAAGAGTCGGGATAAGGGATATTGGCCGATAATTTGAGGGATCATCAAAGTTACCACCTTTGTGCAATGGAATCACAACAGACTTTTCGAAAATTGTGGGAAAGGTACCGTTGTGAAATGAGAGATTAATTGACGTGACTAGTGTTTCTAGTGCTTCTCTTGGAAGATTCTGGATTATTCTGATGGAGATATCATCGTATCCAGTTGAATTTTTATTTTTTATATCTTTAATAACGCCGATCAATTCGTCAATATTCGGATCATATAAAATGAATATATCTTCGTAGTGACAATCGTCGAATTGAATGAGAGGGTCATAGGGAACCAGTATATCACTGCTAAGCTTACGGGAATTATCATGTTATTTATTGATTTTCAGGATCCCAAGAATACTGTTTCAATCATAGACCCTTCTGAACTACTTCGTCCAGAACCGAAATTCGCTGACAAACCAGTCGGGCAGTTCAGAGACTACACTATAGATGAAAATGATCCAATCAGAGAACGAGTCAGGAAAGTGTATGTCGACATGCACACAAATCAAACTGTCGATTTTGTGAAAAGTAAGTAAACATAAAATAGAATTCTTAATCGAATTCGAAGGAGAGAGATTCTATAGTCGACCTATATTTTTGATTGAATAAGTTTATGTCATTTTCTGTAGAACTATCGAACCAATCTCAATCCAACTAGAGCATGAAGCCAAGATTCCATGAACGAGGGCCAGTTATTTCATTGTTTGTCACTGTCATCTTTTTGTTTTGATAAAAAAACGTTATTGCAAGAAACAACTTTTTTTGTTTTTTAAATAAAGTCGAGATTTCCGACTTACAACTCGGAATTTTATAATTCCGACCCAAAGTCGGAATTTCCGACTTCGGACTCGGAAATTTTGTCTTCAACTTGGAATTTCCGACTCACAACACGGAACTTCGAACTCGGAAATTCCAACTTCAAAGTCGGAATTCTGTTTTTCCGACTCTTAAGTCATACATTTCGACCTAGTTTATCAATCCACCTTCAAGCGTTCTTCAATCTAGCCGTGAGGTAGATAGATGCGCTTTATCAGCCATATGCACGGTCAATAAGAAAAACTCTCAAAATTCAATGAACCAACTTGGAATTTCCGACTTCAAAGTCGGAATTTTGGCTCTTTGACTTCATATCCGTTGTACGAAGAAATAGAATAAGGATTCCACAAAAGAAAAAAGTTTACCCGAAATAACCAGTCAGGACAAAGAATAGACTCATGTAAGGTAGAAATGGAATTGAATACTTTATTTGCCCATAAAAAAGACGAGAGAAATAGGAACAAAAAACATTAGTACCCAAACAATCAGCCGTATAACATAGGAATCCATTTTTAATTGCATCTACAAAAATAAGGAAGTAGATGGAAATATCTCTCACTCAGCAACTCAAAAAAGGGGGCAGATTGCAGCTGATGCATTCCAAAAATCGTCAACGACAAGCTAAGGAATATCATATGAGATATTGACAATATCAAATGAAATAATGATTGTAGGAGGTCATCATGACAAGGATATGGAATATAGAACATGGAGATCACGTGGTTCAACAATTTTGGAGCCAAATTGCATATTTGTAGAGCCATCTGGTGATCAATATTAAGATCAGGAATCAACTGCTCACAACTCAATCGTGCAAGTCATGGGAGTTTCACTCATTCTTCCAGGATCAACAACATCTTCTACAATCAGTACCTCTCTGTTAGAGATTTCAGTTTGTCTAATCATTACGCCCAAATTATTCAAGTTCCTACAAAGACAAAAATTGTAGAACAATATTGAAATCTTATCAGCTATGGAAGAGCATTATTAGAGGACAATATCAATAATTCCAAAGTATTATTAGTGTGATCCATAACAAGGCCTTTGTTATATCGCATAAAATACTCCAACATTATATTGAAGTTGTATACCATCGAAAGCGCTTTCAAGAACGATCTAAGAACTTCAGTGTTAACCGAGTTTCACAGAAAATCAACGATTTGAAAATAATGGTATCTGTAAACTCAGGATGTACAAGACCAATTGAATATTGCAGAGCAAATAATACGAATATACTGAGAAATACCTGAAGAAAATTAGAAACGTGACGAAATAAAAAAAAAACGAACAATAAATCGAAGACCATATTGCAAATTATGAGGCAAATCCAAGTTCCTAGAATAGACGTGGCCAATAACTTCATCAAAGTTTCGCAGCAGAAGGTGATCTGATTTTATGGAGAGGAATATCAAAAATGTCTCAACCATTTTTTTCTTGCATCCAGAACTGATCATATGACGTTACGGAACATGTGAAAAAGTTGTGGAATCGATAAATGGCCAGATCAATTGAAAAATTCTCCTTTGTTGAATTTGTTTTACCGTGGATTAAACAGTTGATGGATATAACGTTCTACTCAATCCTCATTCAATTTCATCAATATCCTCAATGATGTTTATACCATCCACCACAGCATGGAACATCCTGATTATTGAGTTAGTATCATCCCCACCTGGAAGGCAGAACTCAAGAAATAGTGGTTCAGAATACCATGAACCAATCAGCAACTATGCAACAGAGCATTCCCCAAGGCTCCATATTTGACCCTTCACGTTTTCCCATATACGCTAGCGATCTGATAAAGATTTCACGGGCCAGACTGTGGCACTTCTTACAGAATTAACAGAAACTTTTTATGAACAAGTGGAAACGTGTGCAAATAAAAATAATTTGGCACTCAACATATCGAAAACTGCGCTGATGAAATCCACACTGGATAATGCCCAAGAATAATTCAACATCTATGAGAATAAAGAGTTACATCTTGAATCTGGAGTGATGGGTCACATTAGATCTCAAACTCACATGGAAAAAATTATTATGCAATGTGGTTCATATCAACGCAATGTGATAAAGAAGTTTTATTTAATTTGTATTACGCAAACATAGATTGTCTTTTACTAAATGTGATTTTGAGTTGGGTACGGAAAAAGTTCTTGTTTTACAAAAATATGCACTCGGATTTATTGTACAAATTCAGTAGAGGCAGTCATATAGAAATATATTCAAAGACATTGTGATTGCTCGATAGATGGCGCATCAACTTAAAAATTTCAAAGGCATGGGGGGACATGTGGCAAATTGTTGAACAGATAATTCAATTCTCTTTCCAACCATCCCATTTTTTTCAATTTTCGTTCGAACGTTTTTTCACAATATGCATTCGAAATGTCAAATATAAGTGCGGATCTGAATGGTATCATTACCTCGATAACTTTTGAACGGTTTGATGTGAAAGAATGAGACATATTGTTAATAACGGTCTTACTTTTCGAGGGAAAGATACATTACAATTACTCGACAGAGGGCGCTGGGGGCATAACAACTTGAAAAATTCGAAAGGCATAGAGGTCGAGTTGCACATCGTTGAAAACATAATTACATTTTTCTTTCAATTCAATTTGTTCTACGGAATCACAATTGCTAGGGTGGCCTTTTATAGTACCCCTCCCTTTTAACTTTCGAACGGCTAGACATAGAACAACGAGACCAAAACTATTTGAATGATATACTTGATACTACTTCTTGAAATAGAAGAGATCGTAACTGCTCGATAGATGGCGCGGAGAGACACATCAACCTAAGAATTTCGAATAGCATAGAGGGTCAAGTGGCATATCGTTGAAAATATAATGTTTTTTTTTTCATTTTGTCAATTTTTCGGAACGAAGTTCTTCAACGCGGCCTGCGGTAAGTGTTAACGGATAGAAAATGTAACGTAAGAAAAATGCGTTATGCCCCCTCCATGCGACTTTCTCTCTCTCTCTCTGTCTCTTTCTATTATATACAAGTATGTGTGACAACTACACTTGGTCCTGTCAGAATTGAATGTCAAAGTATTCAATTCCTATATAGGGAAAATGCAAAATTGATCGAATAAGGGATTATGAACTCACTACAGACAGTGATTTGATATTTGAATTCAAATATACCTCCTTCAGCATGTTAGAAAGCCTTGGTTTTCAAATAAGGCAATGAATGAAGGCAGTGGTTAGCATTAAAGGCTATTACGAACCCATACCAAGGAACCTTTTTTTTAATCGATTCCAGATACAAATATATTTGATCTGATTGTGGAAAATTTATGTATATTTCAGGTTTTTGGGTGAGTTCAAGAGCAGTGAATGATCATTGTGAATGAATGAATCTGTAAAACGGGGAATTAAGAAACGGTTATTATTCGGACACGATTCCTTAGATTTCGGATCGAAAAGAATTGTTGTAACTTTCTTCGTTGAAAATTATAATATAACATGAATTCTGGTAATTTTATCGAGATTCAAATGTGATTCGGGAAATATTCTCATCAAATATCATTCGTGCCGGAGGATTTTATCGCAATTTTTTTAAAATTTTCCCCCAAGCATTTTGCCTCTAGGTAATTTAACTCGTCCAATTTGCGGTCTTATCATCAAAGATTGAACCACTTGAGCTTCGCTACCGTGGTTTAATCAGATAATGAGACCGCAAATCGCACTCGGTAAAATTTTGAGGGATACAACCCCTATAGTCCAGTCATATTAGGAGGGGTTTCACTTCGGAATTGGAGATAGTCAGCTGTAAACTCGTATAAACATTTATTTTGACACCCTAAAACTTGTCTCAAAACCTACTTATCGTAGGGTGGCCGCGACTACAGATATCAAAGGTCAAAAAATCGATTTTTCACATTTTTTGCAAATATCTCTTTTTCTATGGGTTTTATGCTATTTGTTTTCATCATAAATATTGTAGAAGATTAAATTCTCTACAACTTTTGATGAAATTCTTTATATCTTGGACCGTTTTCGAGATAGAGGGCAGAGGGCGCGCACTGTTTAACTATTTAGAGTATCATTCGAGGTCAACCGGTAGTCCCGATTGAAAACACGCCGTATAAAGTCTATTAATTATTGATAAATATACAATTCCGAATAATTTGCATTCTTCATTAACTATGAATTTTTTCATTAATTGAGTATCTATTCATTTAATAACACTTACCTACTCGTGTGATCAAAAAGTTTGTGATATCACAAGTGATTGAATTTTCGCAATAAGTCTGTCGATTTATTTAATAACGAAACTGAGTTGCTTGAAAACACCACGAGTCCACAGGACGAGTGGTGTTTTCTTTAAGCAACTCAGTTGAGTTTAGAAATAAAAGACAGACTTATAAGATAAATTCAATCACGAGTGGTATTTTATTAGACTATTTCACAAAGGAAAGGTTAAAAATCTGAAATTCGGCAGAATTAGAGGAAATTAGTAAAAAAGTTAAGAAGTTGATCAGAGAAATTAATAAAGTTTATAAACTAGAAACATTGACATCGAACAAAATACATATTTAATCAAACCAGTAATAATATAACGTACTTAAATATTTTTCAATTATAATTATAAATGGTACAGTTATTATATACAATGCGTTGAGCTTGATTATTTGAACACCGGGTTTGAACAATAGTTGTTATATCTTGATCGCCATCATTTCTCACATTTGCAATAAGTGATGCTGTTTACTAAGTTGGAAGTAAGGTTTCAGCGAATTAGAGCTCGAATGTCCTGCGATTTTGATGGCTTCTTGTTCACCTACTCCTCTACATAAAAGTTCTCTGACTGCAGTTGCTCTATTTGAGTAATTGATTATTTTTTGCTTTTTTACATCAAGCCCTATATTCTGAGCTGATGTTTGGGTCCATTTTTTGATCGTATTAATCCCTAGAGGCATATTTTTGTTCCGCGGAGTGCAGTGATCACCGGACTTCCAATGTCCATTCACAGTAAGAAACAACCTATTAAATTTCACACTATTACCTCGCTCAAATAGTCAATGCCATATTTATTTCTTCCGCGTAGGGACGGTTTCACCCAAAAGCCTCTTCTATTTTCCTGGTGAAAACTTTGAAGAAGCACAAAACCAGCAAACATGATGAGAAAATCATCTCGTTTTTCTCTTTCAGCATGAAAACGCCACATACTCCATTCTACGTGTGGACGACATGATATAAAACCAAAAACTTTTGTTGACATTTTGTCTCTTGACAGTGTAAACACAAGTTTCCATTTTGTTTTGTTTTCAGCATGTTGCTCATTTGTCCTGTTTTGTTGGATTGGTTGTTAGTTGGTTTAATGTAGACCCCATATTCCAAATCCTATTTTTAATTCCTATTGATTGATTTGAACAGTAATGGTAAATAAAAAAAAGTGGAATTTTATAATAATTTTGAAGAACCGATATTATTCGGTATAGATCAGCACAAGTTCGAGAATTCATAATCATTTTTCGAGTAGGCATAATGAGTGTTTTAATCATTTCAGGTAAAATCGAGAAATACTCCAAATTCAACCACTTGAAATGTACGATGCGTGAGGCATTAGTAAAACTGAACGACTTAGTGGACGAGAGTGATCCGGATTTGGACATTCCGAATATTGTCCACGCCTTCCAAACTGCAGAACGAATCAGAGAAGACTATCCGGATGATGACTGGTTCCAACTCACTGGACTGATACATGATGCGGGAAAGGTAAATGATCTATTAAATCCAGTACAATGTTCGCTTTCAACATTGATCTATAACTGGCGTTCCAGCATTTTTAGCATTTCCATGAACTATTACGGATACTTTGACCCCACAACAAAAACGAGACAAACTCCTTCACAAAATGCACATTCATATTTCGCATTCAGTTCAAGATATTCGGGGAATATATGATTTCATTTATATTTAAAAATGTGTATCAAAAGTGTTAACCACTTCATTAATTATATTACAATTCTTCAGATGTTTTAATGGAGATTTGTATGAGTTAAGAGTACTCATTACTTTAACAAAACCCAATGATTATACTTAATGCGCGGATTTGCATCGTCATTTGACGTCACCAGGGAACCAGGGTTCATTCGCCATAAGTGCCCATGTATTTTTCTACTTTTTCACATCGGTTTTTCTTTCTGTTGCTAACATTTTTTCGTCTTTTCTTTTAGTGTTTATGTTTGCTGAATCGTTTGACTTTCGTTGCAATGGATTTCTAGTGCCATAAGCATATTTAGTTTGTCGTGAATAAGTGAAAATTGAATCGACTATTAAGTACGTGTTGGAGCCCACTTCGTGTAGGAGACTGTTTTTCGATTTATTGAAAATATTTGTGATAAACATAGCTCTCGGAAAATGCTGAACGGTTGACATAATTCCTTAGGCAGTATTGGTTCAAGCTGTTTTTACTTCAGATCGTGCCTGGAAGAATATGTGCCGTGGTTTCTTGTAACAAAGTTATTTTTTTTCCAGTTCTTTTTATATTCTTATTCATATATCAATTCCTCACGAAACTAAATCATCAGCTTTTATTTTATTGTCATATAAATCTCAGATTACTATTATTTTTACAAAATTTACAACTTTCTACTTTCAAATGAACCCATACCAACAATTGTGACTTCTCTCACAAACTCTCATTCTCTTAGAGGTAGGTATATTATTGAACTTCACCCAAATTTTCAACTCATAAAAATATCGAGACGACTCAATAATTCCTATTTATTAGAATGGGCTCAGAGTTTCCACAAATATTCTCAATAAATCGAAAAAACGAAGTGTCCTATCACGAAATGAAGTTTAAAACGCGCTTAGCATCAGTTTAATTCATGGGTCATCCACAGGAAACGTGAGCATCTAGAGTTCTAAAAAAATTCAATGGAGCAAAAGTAAATTAACACACCAACCAGAAACACCCCAAAAATCGGCAGGTTTAAGTTATGAATACCAAGTTAAAATGTTCAAAAAATCTTGAAAAATGTATGGGCTCTTATGGCTCTTATCTTGGCCATCCTTTCATTGTGTATTATCGTTGACCAAAACCACCCATCGGGCTTTGAAAAAATTAACACCAACCGACAGTGGGAATCGAACCCAGTGGCTAACAGTGAATAGAAATCGGATGCTTTTACCTCTGAGCCACTGATCTCACCTGTTAACATCTCATTACATATCACTTTTATCGATTCATTCGAACATGCAGTTACATAAAAAATTGTTTTACCGTTCAAGTTTTCGAAATGAGACTCTCAAATAAGTTATTTGAGTGTCTTAGCAATATAAACCATGGAACAGAAACAGAAAAAAACAGATATAGACAGAACTTATGACAAACACATACTTCAGAAGTTTCGAATTCATTAATGAATATCTCTCTCCAGGTTTTATCTTTCAACTACCAGTAATTACGAAGCGAGATAAGCTATGTTTTTACTCATATTTTAGTCCTTGTATATCTTCAATTTCTTTCGGTACCCTGAAATCACAATAAGATACGTCTGATAAAACATACTGACGTGGAAAGAGTTGGAGATTGAAGGAATAATATTTCTTCATTGGAAGAAAAAGCAAAATGAAAAAATATTAAGGGAAAATGGCAAAATGTTGGATTCAATGGAAATCCAGAAATGTATGCATTGAGAATAAGTTTATATAAAAGTTGATAAACTCGTTTTATTTTCTCTTCATAATTATTGGATGGCACTTTTCTGTTGGATTATTGATAGATTTTTAACTAATGGTTGAGTGAAAAATGTAAACAGACACATCCAATATATGAAAAAATATGTTATTGTTTATCATTGATCACTTGAACGCTTTAAATTCATCAATTGTCTGCTGAGTTGGAGGTAATTGGGATAACATTAGAAATGGGGAACATTCTCAATTGAATATAAAGACTTTTCTATAAATCCGCGATAAAAATTAAGTTATATTTTGTGAATATCTAACAGAAAACTACCACTTTCCCGGCTAAAGCCACGCTGGACATTGAACTACAAATAGTAATAAATACGCATCTCCATCGGCCTTTCTCATATCTATACTAGAGGTCTTCGGATCTCTGACTGGTGACTACTCCGTACTGATGAGGGCCAAAAGCCTGAAACCATTATACGGATTGTTAGGCGGACCTGACATGAATTAAACATAATCAAGTTTATCACAAAGAAACATTTGCTATCAATTTTCATTGTCAATGGAAGTTTGCATTGATTTTCAGGTGGATTTTATTCAATGTTCTGCGTGGTATTTGCCAGGAAAGTAGTTATTTTTCGCTTGTGGTCTACCACTTATTTCAATTTACATTGAATTTTTCTGAAGAGACTCTTAAGTCACCCGTTTCTAATATTACACTTCACATGTTTGGCTCTCTTGTTTGATGTATACGCCTTGTCATGCATGCAGCCGGTTATGTCGAGATAGAATCCTATTGAGATAGGTGAATAGTCATGGAGTGTTTTTTTCTGTCACTAGGTACCGCCAGTTAAAAGTTACTGTTTATTGCGTACCCATAGGTCATTAGGCTCGATGGTGTTTTCATCAGCATGTCAACAATTCTATTCTAGACCAACAGCACGGTTTCGTGAAAGATCGATCAACGACAACAATTCTCGCCGTTGTTACACACCATATAGCAGAAAATATCGATAACAAAACTCAGACAGATGTTATTGATATATCTGAAAACCCTGGTGCTTGCACTTATACCTGTAGAAGTTTGGGATCGACTTGGCGACACTTGGCCTACTTGATAATAGAGTTTACCAGCGTGTCAGATAGCGCCAATTCAGTTTCAGTTTGAATTCAGTAACAGGGTATATTTATTCCCCCAGCTTTCTTTTTGAGACGATCTGTTGGGGGTTTTAATTCTAGCTTCACTATTGGTTGAAGAGGCATCTGTCAAACTTCACCAATAGCAAAGCTAGAATCAGAACCCTCCGAACATTGCACAAAGAAAGCACTGTCGTAACTTTTTTTGTATTTTGTACCATTTGAATTTGAGGTTAACTGCATTTTGACAGAGAATTGGAAATGAAATTGTCATTGAATTGCAGAAAATCTAAAATTCAATGCATACAATATGATGAACTATGAAAATATCATTATTCGTCAAGATTTGTACTTGCTTATGGTACTGAATACAGGTGAATATTCGAATCTGCGGCTTTATACTGTCCACACAAAATACAAATGTGGCCCATTCTTCAAAAAGTATCCTTACCCACTAATGAACTGATGAACGAGTGATTTTTTAAAGAACAAACTCAGGGATAAGCTAAGCAAGATTTCAAATCAAAGAAATGGAAAACGCATAGATATTGACAAAACAATGAAAATTATTTCATATAAGAGGCTGCAGATGTCAGAAATTAAGTTCTGACATCAAGCGAGAATATAAACAAACATTTTTGGACGGCGCCATCTACCACAGACTACCACAGAGAGAAGCTCTGTTGAAGTAACAGGTAGTGTCCCCCCGAAAATCTAAACAATATCGAATCAGTTCATTAACCAGGGTTATTAGACATCTTAGATGTTATCTACATGAATATGACCAAGAAACTATCAGAAGATCTAATTCAAGTCAATCAATGGTGTAATCGTAACGGTAAATCCTACCAAATGCTGCGTTATATCGTATACATTGAGATCTGAATCTGTTATATTCGACTATAAGATAGATACTCATTCTCTAGACAGACCATCTCATTTTGAAGGCCTTGGAGTTACCTTCGTCCCAGAGCTGTCTTTTAAAGAACACGTGGACAATATAACCGCCTCAGCGAACCGTATGTATGTATTTCTAATTAGAGTAGGCCGTGACCTTAACCATATAGATATATATAAAAATCATTACTATGCTTTTGTGAGATCTAATTTGAATATGCATCGGTTATCTGGAACTCTTATTATCAAGTGCAAATCTATGAACTGGAGGAAATCCAAAGACGCTTTCCCAAATTCTTAAGTTTTAAAGTAGATCAGACTTATCCATCAATTGTCACGTCACATAAGAGCCTACTGTCGAGACACAGCTTTTTCAGTTTGGACATAAGAAGAAAATGTTCGAGTGTCATTACGCTATACAAAATAATCAACAATGAAATTAGATGTGATTGCTTACTACATCAGCCGATATAAATATATATATATATATATATATTTGGCTTGTTTTTCTTGGGTTTTAGGTTCGTGGATCTGACTTTCATAAATCAATTACAACTTAGTTTTGGTATAACACGTGTAATTCATACGTTTCTACGTTCTACAAGGTAGAGTTGTAATGTTTGTAATCCTGATGAAGACGAGGATCCTCCCGTCGAAACGTAGAAACGTATGAATTACACGTGTTATACCAAAACTAAGTTGTAATTGATTTATGAAAGTCAGATCCACGAACCTAAAACCCAAGAAAAACAAGCCAAAAATATACCCTCAGGTTCAAGAAATTACCACAATATATATATATATATATATATATATATATATATATATATATATATAATATACTATAATTCAGTAAGTGATATATATATATGTTGCAGTGTGAGACAAATTGAGAACTTTTACTTTCGTCAGTAACATTCCTGTATTAGACCTAAGATTTCTTCTATTGTTAGTATTATTGTGCATTTTTTTTCTACTTAATTCTTGTTCTGTAATTGGAAATCTTCTTCTGTAAAACAGTGTAAATAAATAAATTTGTGTTGGGTCTCGCTTCGGCCAGAGGTCTTCGGATCTCTGACTGGTTACTACTCGGTACTGATGAGGGCTAAAAGCCTGAAACTGGTATACGGTTTGTTAGGCGGACCTGACATAAATAAAACATAATCAACTTTTTCAGACAGAAACATTTCCAATCAATTTTCATTGTCGATGGAAGTTTGCATACATTTTTAGGTGGATAGATATCATTCAAAGTTCTGCGTAGTATTTGCCAGGAAAGAAGTTGTTTTATTTTGAATTTTAATTGCTAATATTACACTTCGCATATTTCGCTCTCTTGTTTCATTATAAAATTGTAATTCTCTGTTTGTTCAGTTGTTTGAAAGATTATGATTAGCCTTGGAAACTAGTATGTATTTCATTTCGCTACGATGACGGAAATCGGATATGTAACAATGAAACCACATTTCTTCACAACCAAGTGCGACGAATATGAGGTGAGCTCCTATCTCAAGTATATCTTCCCGATAGAAAAAACGGAATAACGTGATAACGGGATGATGGAATAACTTGTAAACGGGAAAAAAGAAAACGAAAAACTGGATGAAGGGATAACGAGATAACGGAAAAGGCGTAAACAGGATAACAAAATAATGGAGTAACGGGAAACGGGATAACGGGATAACAGGATAACGGGAAACGGGTTAACTGGATAACGGGATAATGGGAAACGGGATCACGAATTAACGGGATAACCGGAAATGAAATAATGGGTAACAGGATAACGAGATAATGGGAAGCATGCAAAACCACAGGTATAAACTAGATGGAACCACGCAAAGGACAAATACAAATTCTACGCGTACGAAGTCGCGGGTACCAGCTGATTGGATTATAAAATTGATTTTTAGAGAGAAAGTTTCGTAATATATAATCAACGTAGAGTTAGTTCGAATAAATTTTCATATTTATCTTTATTTCATTTTAGGTTCTTGCATTCTTCGGCGAACCCCAGTGGTCTGTTGTTGGAGACAGCTTCATAGTTGGTTGTGACTGGAGTGATAATATCGTATACAGGGACACATCGTTCAAAGATAATGTTGACGGAAGAAATCCCAAATACAGGTGAGATGATGAAACAATATACCAGTTACTGCTTTTTGATGATTTCGATTTATTTACAATGAAAACATAACATTCTATTTGGGAAACAAAATCAAATTGTACACGAAAAAAATATAGTGTCTTCATACAAATGTGAGAAATGGAGTTCCTGGCTTATTTTGCTAAACATGAAAGTATAGAAACTCATTCCTGATGTTCACTCCAGGGTAACCCAACAAATGAAAAATACCTAAGCGCAATATACTGGGTGATTCTAGTTCAATGGTAATTGTGGGGATCACGAAAACGGTCTGGAATGCGCGCCAAAACCTCATCCAACTCAAGTGGAGATATATCCACTCAGGAGCGCAGTAAGCTGCCACCAGAAACGAAAGGAATCTCACCAAATTCACCTAATTACCTACACATGCGATCTGATTGGGGCGTAGGATCATTCCCCAATGATAATATCACCGGGTTGTGATCGGAGCTCAACTCGGAGAGAACGTGTATATCCCAGTTCCAGGTGATGTTCCTGGCCAGGGCAATGTCAAGCACATCGGGCCTATGTGGACCAAAATGCGTCGGCTCATCTGGAGCCAAAACTTGGTATTCATACCTGTCACTGCCTCAACCGTCTACGACTAATGTTGGTTACACAACTCCATTGTACGTGCCCAGCGTTCAGATCACCCATGACGAGATCCGGTTGATCTGTTTCCATCAGGTGTACATCAAATGCCTCAGAAATGATTTGATTCTGCGGAGGGTTGTAAGCACTGATTAAATGCATAGGTCCACTCCTCGTGTTGAAAATTATACCTAAAGCTTCAATAACATGGGTATCATCATTGGAAATGCCAAACTGAACATGCGAATGGCAACGCTCAACCAAAATGGCAACGCCGCCACCCGGTCGTCCAATCCGATCATTTCTAAGTACTTTGTAGTTAGGAGATCTAACAGGTTCCCCTTTAAGATGAGTCTCTTGCAGAAAAGCAACGTCGATGTTGCTCTCTTCGAAAAACTTTCGAAACCTAAGTCTATTCTGGAAAAGTCCATTACAATTCCGACTCACCGCTTTGATGAAGTTCGGAAGCTGCCGTTCACCCATTAATTGGAGCAGCTTCTGCAAACTGCGCAAACAACATCCTCATTTGGTCTAAAGTACTAAGAATGTCTTTAGGCGTGGAAATTTGAGCAGTCTGGAAGGGGTGAACATCCCGGGCCGCCACTGCATATGACACTTCTGCTCGTGTCCTATTTTCGGGGAAGTATCTTCGGTTTTGCGAGAGTGAAGCGAGGTCCACCCTGCGCCTTATTCGTGGGCATTTAGGACACCCACGATAGTTCGCAGTGTGTTCCCCATCGCAGTTCGCACAACTAGCTTGTTCTTGCCTAGGTTTTTGACATTTCCGAGTGATATGTTCTTTCACGCATTTGACACAAGCGGGTGTGGCACAGCAGTTCAGCTGACAATGGCCGAAACGCCGGCAACAATGACACTGTCCCACAGAGGCCCTGGATTTGGACATTTAAAATGTCCGTGATTTTTATGATTCCTTCCTGTTCCTTGTTTAAGAGAACAAGAAGCGGTAGGGGTTTTTTTGGTATCTGATTTGTGCATTCGAGCCACTGAATCCGGGGCGAACTCCTCTCAGACAGCTCGGCTTTGATATCGTCGCACGAAATAAATTCAGCGACGCCTCTGTGGACTACACGTAGTTTCCTCTCCTTACGGAGACTGTATGTGTGGAACGGAATTTTCTGATCTTCAAACACACTGCTAATTTTTCTGAAAATTTTATACCAGTCATTTTCAACCAATCAGGTGCTTTATTTCGACATTGTTACTATGGTAACCAGCAAATGTTCTGATATTTTTCAATCCACATTAACATGTAGACGTAAAATTATTGAGTGGAAATTTCCCGGCACATGACAACTATCATATAATTAGACAAAAATAATATTGAATGAATATTGACAATATTTTTTATATACCTACTTCATAAGTTGGAAATATTACACCAATTTATTAAGGTGTACATTCTATAATATCATTAATGAATTTTTAATTCTTCAAAAATTCCACTTCTACCTCCTCTTTCCTAAGTGGTGAATAAAACACAGAACCGGTGTTTTTTTGAACGCTTCATATAAGCTTCACTTGTATGTTTGTTTGTAACCGACTCCTTTTTGACCCACTTTGAACGGTCAGATTTCATTTAAACTTTGTAGATTTATCGAGGACCGACAACAATACACTAATTTGATAAGATTATTCCATTTTTTTATTTGCAAAATGAATAATAATTTAAAAAAACTAAAAAATACGCTTTAAAAAAAACTAAAAAATAGAAGATAAATTTAAATGAATTTGAATTAGGAATAGTGTAAACATTTTTGATAAACATAAATTGATAATGGTTTGAATTATTTTAAAATAATAAAAATAATAGTTAAATTATTATTTAACAATATGCCTGTGTTTCATGAAATAAAAATAATACTGAGACACCAGTTTATTTCTTCGAGTATTAGATATGTGTCCAAAAGAAAAGGCACAATATCACGCAGAATGTTGCCAATCTCTTTAAATAAGTTTTCTTGCTCAGGATTTAATCCAGATTCTTCCACTAGGTATGTTAGATATTTTACATTTTCATGGTACATTTTAATGTGCTGTGATTCTTTGCAAAAGGAACACAATTCATACGATTGAAAGTTCATTTTATCATCACTTTTTACTAACTTATGATTGTATACAATGTTATGAGGAACTTATAATGCCACAAATAATATATTTAATGACAGGAGTAGTGAATGTCAAATCCATGGCTAACTTTACAAAATATTTTTTTAACCGGCCACATACGCCAACAACATTCTATTTAGAATAAAAAATAAGATATCCCGATTTCCTGAATTATTTGAAAAACAAATTACTAAATTACTACCGCTAATATTAATTTTTCTGAGAATTAAACCTGAAAGAATATGAAAAATATTCAAGTAAATATGTATAGATATAGTTATATATTTTTTGCTGTTTATCACCTTTCTTTTTAGTCAATATCGACATTTCCCTGAAACCTAGTAAGAAAATTATATGAAATCAATTATTTTCATATAATAATGTATCTGATATTATAAATTCTATTTTACTAGGGCACGGGAAAAATAAAAATAAAATATGCCGCAATACGAACATCCACTTTTATTTTCAATCAATATTGACATTTCCCTGAAACCCAGTAAGAAAATTGTATGAAAACAATAATTTTAATAAAATAATCTGATATTAAATATTTTATTTCACTAGACGGGGAAAATAAAAAAATATCTCCCGCAATACGAACGTATCCACTTTCATTTTCAGTCAATATTAACATTTTCCTGAAACCTAGTAAGAAAATTGTATGAAATCAATTAATTTTACATAATAGTTTATCTGATATTATATATTTTATTTCACTGAAGAACGGGGAAAATCAGAAAAAAATCTCCCCCAAAACTCCCATTACACACAGCCTTTTTATTTGTGAATAACGTCAGAATAAATATTTACTTAATGTTTTCTATTTAAATTTAATCCCGGTATATAATTTCCTTACCGAATCCCCCACGTGCTTGAATTGATTGCGGGAAATTCAAAGAAAATTCATATACTCAAAAAATTTCCGACAATAATTGAAAGTATCAGGAGAGTCTGGGAAAATGTGAATGCCATCAAAGACGTTCTTAGCGGGCTTTTTAAGTTTGATGTTATTAGATTTGAATAATGAAATGAGTGTTGTCCACATATTTTTGTCCTCTGTACCACCCCAAAGGAATGGATAGATGGATATTGAAAATTCAGCTCCCAGGTTCGGAAATTGATTACATAGAACCTGAACGGATGTTAAGAAATTGAATTTAGATTCTCAGTTCCTTACCCTTTTTGAATGGAATGAAAAAATATATCTTGAAGCTTGAATTATTATTCTGACATTATTTAAAACATTTCCAAATGACATGGGTCATTTCTCAACTTTCTGTTGGGAACTTTTTGTTACCACTAAAAAATAATAATGATATTATTTATAATCAGTACGACAAATCTCTCAGAGTGGTATCAATCAATGTATTAATTGTAGCTTAAACTGCTCATTCCGATAGTATTTCCATTGTTGTACTGATGATCAGAACTTTAACTTTATTTCCAGCACAAAATATGGTATGTATAAACCACACTGTGGTCTCAGCAATGTGATGATGTCTTGGGGACACGACGAATACTTATACAGAATGTTAGTGCATAATAAGACCAAACTGCCTCCGCAGGCTCTCAAAATGATCAGGTACCACAGTTTCTATCCATGGCATACTAGTGGTGATTATGAACATCTTCTTGTCGAGGAAGATGAAGAAACCAAGAAATGGGTCCTCAAATTTAAGTGAGTCAGTTAATATGTTTTCGTGTTTGTTAGAAAATAATGATCATAGGAATACCGAGCACATTTGAATTATACTGAGTAAACCTTCCGACAAAATGTAATACACATCCTTCGGGATCATATAGTACGAAGGAATGATACTACCCTACTCTTATTTACTATACAGTGCGGCTTTTTATCGGCGTAGAACAAGGGAATGAAAACTGTGTTGAATGATATTACCGATACTACTTTTTACAAGCTTTTATTCAACTTGCTTCGTTCGTATGTCATCCGTACTGTCATTCATTCTGTCATTCGTTCTGTCATTCGTCTTGTCATTCTTTCCGGTTCAAATTTTTTAATCCATTTTTGGAGCCTTTGCCGACACCCGATTGAGCTGAAATTTGACAGGTGTTCATAATTCCGGTGACAATGCATTTTGAAATTACTGTTAGAGAAAAAAACGAAATGGCGGCTCCAAGATGGCGGACGAGTTTTGTGATTATGGTACGATTCGATTCAAAATTGGTATGTAGGTATTTTCAGGATCGAAGATTATAATTTTTTTTTCAAAATTCATAGAATCAAAATGGCGGCTCCAATATGGCCGATGATCTCTGTGTTTATGGTCTGAATCTATTCAAAATTGGTATGTGAGGGTTTTCGGGGTCGGAGATTATTAATTTATTATCAAAATTCACAAATTCAAGATGACGTACGAGTTTTGTATTCATGGCCCGATTCGATTCAAAATTGGTATGTCGAGGTTTTTGGGGACAGAGATTAGGAATTTAGTTGAAGATTATTGATTTTTGTTACAATTCATAAATTGAAGATGGCAACTCCAAGATGGCGGATGAGTTATTCTCTAGATGGTCTCCTTATTGAAGGACTAGATAGCTCAGAACTTACAGTAAAATAAGGCCACATAGTTAAGCTGCTTTGACAAAAATGCATAGTTCAGAAAAGCACAGAAAAAAAAATAAAAAAAAACTTTTTTTAAGGTAGTACCGCCACGAGACAGAATTAGGAAATTATTTTCGACGGAATCGAAAAATTTCCAGGGACATTTCGATTTGAAACGCGAAAAAAATTTTTTTTTGGAAGGGGGGCACTTGGGCAAAGTATAATTTAATAACCTGTGACAGAAGTCCATTGTATCTCAAAGTGGAGTGGTATGATTTTACGAAGTAGAAAAACTCAAAGTCATCTTCACATTTCAATATCGCAATCGATTAGTTATATGATGGTAGATTAGTAAATAACCATCGATTAGTACATGTTTCGAACCTATATAGGTTCATCATCAGCTGCATGTAAAATTATGGAGAAGGAAAAGTGATGGGGAAAACCATTGATTATATGTCACAATTACATGTTCAAAACAGACAACAAAGAAAATAAACAGACAAAAAGGGATATAATTTTGTGAATGGCAAACATTTCCTTTGTTGTCTGTTTGGAACATGTAATTGTGACATATAATTAATGGTTTGTTCCATCACTTTTTTTTCCATAATTTTACATTCAGCTGATGATGAACCTATATAGGTTCGAAACATGTACTGATCGATGGTTATTTACTAATAAACCATCACATGACTAATCGATTGCAATATTAAAATGTGGAGATGACTTTGAGTTTTTCTACTTCGTAAAATATCCATTAAGGAAATTTGTTATCTTAAAAACTCAATAGTGATCAAAATCTCTACAAAAATGCCTTTCATTCACTAGATGAATATTTTCTAACTGATCTGGCCGCTTGACCTCAGAAATGTTTGCTTGTGTATAGTTATTCTAATCCCAATTGGAACGGCAATAAAAATAAGAGCACTATGAGGAGAAATGCACTGCCCGGCAAGTGGAAAATTTATATACTACCAATGTTTTTACTTTCAGAGCGTTCCTGGTACAATCATAAAAAAGTCCTGTCGAGTGGAAGAGAATTCCTTCTTGAAACTTTTTATGTCGGTCCAATTGGGATTAGAAATACTATACTAATTTATCGTTTTGTATTATTTTTTTACTATTGAATTCTTACAATTTACATCCAATTTTTATAACTTTACTTCCAAACTGTCGTTTTATGTTTTGTATTTGACGTTTTCCATGCTTGTGAAGTCTCAGGAAATAAAGTATCGTATTGTATTCTTCGAATATGTTGTAATAATTAGAATAATTCCTGACTTATGAAATGTATATTCCTTGTGATATTCGAAAATCCAAATGTCGGGATAACAGAAATGATATATTTTTCAAATATATTACAGCGATAATTTCCGATTTTTTTTTTCAGCGCATATGACTTGTACTCGAAAAGTGAAAAAATTCCCAACATTGAAGAGTTGTGGCCATACTATGAAAGTTTAATTGAGAAATATCTACCAGGAGTTCTTGAGTGGTGATTGTTTTACCGAAGCTTATATTTTTCACTCAACCTACTAATGGAATGATACATTATGTATTTATTCAGGAAAAGAAACTATGGAGAAGATAACAATATTTTATTATATGATATGATAGTATTCAAATGTATTTATATTTTTTGTACCTGAAAATTGATTTGAAATTAACCATATAACTTTAATAATCATTAAATATTATATTTGTTGATGTAACTCAAATGCATTCCAATGAAGTTATGGAGATTCTACCAGTGAATTGATTTTGTCTTCACCCAAACTACATCTATGAAAACTATGGAACACGATGAAGGAATAATTCATCTAAGAAGAGACAATTTACATACAATTTTGGAAGCTAAAAATAAAATAATTTCATGAAATGATATTTTTTATAATACTCTCAATATTGACTTACTACAGAAAATTACTGAAAAAAAGATAAAATAGGGAAGAATATATTCACCTATACTGATTTTCATTGGAACAACGAATTTCAGAAATACAGATAAACTAAAATAAGAATTGTGCATAATAATCCAAACTATTTATTATTATAATCTGCATCGAATATTCCAGATAATCAAAATATTCCAAATAATTATTATATATACATTGAAACTCAATATCTAGAGTGGAGTTTATTGATGCATTTAAATAAATTTCATTACACAAGCCAAGTCAGCGTGGTACATTATTGCACGAATTCAAAAGTATTCTCGACTCCTATGGACTGACTATATTGATAGAGGAAGCTACCCGAATCACCGCTTCAAAATCTATTTGTCTGGACAACATTCTAACTAACTTGAATCCTAGTTCCTACATTGCTGAAGTAGTTGATCCATTATTTTCTGACCATGCAGGTCAATTCTTTTTTCTCTTAACCGCCAAAGGGAGCAAAGAATCTAAAAAACTCACTTTGACAAGGTCTATTACTTGTAAGGGTATGAACAAAATGCCCTCTTCTTTGTTAGAATTTGACTGGACTATCTTTGATTCTAGCCAAGACATATATTTTTCATCCTCTCTGTTAATTACGACCTTCAATAATTTAATTGATCATATTTTCCCGACGTTTCCCGACGAAACTAACTAAACCAAAGTTTAACAAGCAACCCGCCTCTTGGTTCTATGACAAATTTAGGAAACTAAGGGATACTTTGTCACTTCTGAGAATCATTTGTGACAGTGAAGATATAACTAACTTTAAAAATCTCAGAAAGAATTATAATATGCAACTGAAAATTGCAAAAAAGACAACTAAGGATTCATATATTGCTGAGGCTGAAAATATATCAAAGGCTATCTGATAATTTGACTCCAAAAGAATTATACAATTATTTTTCTAGTGTAGCAGTCAATATTATAAAATCCTTGCCCAATGTACAAATTTCTGAATTGGTGAACTTTCGAAACTTTCCTTCTCCTGGATCATCTTTTTTTTCAGCTCATGTTACATGTAATGAAGTACAGAAAATGATTGATTCACAAAAAAATTCAGCTTGTCCTGATATCAATGGAATAAAAAGCAAAATTATTAAGGAATCAGGATATGATTCTTACCCCATCAACCAATTTGATCAATTTAATTTTTTAAGCCACTTCCTGAGTTTCTAACTGTCAAATTATTGGGCTTCACACGGGACAATAGGTTGAGACTCAAAGTTGTTGAGCCTTGTAATAGTCCCTGGTGTTCATCAGTTATGCTAGTTAAGAAATCTAATGGATAATTTCGTTTTGTTCCTGACGGTAGAACACTTGATGGAATTCCAATATATTATTCCTATCCATTACCGAACATCAATAAAATTTTGATAACTCTCAGAAATGCTATGTTCATTTCATCCATTGACCTAAAAAAAAGCGTTCTGGAAAATTCCCTTGAGTGAGTCCCCAAAAATCAAGACAAGTTATTCAATTATCGGTAGAGGTAGTTTCTGTTTCAATATAGTCCCATTTGGATTATTAACCGACGAAACCGAAAAGGAGAAGGTTCTCTAGTCGACGCGTATATTTTTTTTTATGTATGATCACGCATAACTTTTTACTGAGACGTCCGATTCCGATAATAGTGGATAGGGTGTACTTCGGAGTTGGTCCCATTTGGATTCAAAAGCTGAAATCCACCCCTAAGGGTGGCAAAATGAAAGATATTGATCACTCACCCTCTGAATTCTGGTCCGTTAACCGATACTATCAAGCATAACTTTTTACTGGGTTCTTCGATTTGGATGTTTTTTTTCAATAGATAGGGTTTACCTCATATTTGGATTTCGAATGAAATTATCCACCCTTACGGGTGGAAAGATAGGGCATAATTGATTTTTCACTCGTGAACATTGGCACAAACATATGTTGTTGACAATGACAGATCGTTACTGTCATTATTTTTGTTCTACTTCCGTCACAATCATTATTTTCTATGAGAGGATGGAATGATATACAAAGTAATGAAATGAACTAACCAGAACAACAAAAATAATTTATATTACAACAAATAGTAAAAGTAGAAAATCATATTATTTAACTGGTAATAGTTGAAGTAAGGTGGGTAAATAAGTATTTTGGAAGTAATAGAAAAACAAGTAGGTAGTAATCAGTAGATTTCAGACACAAAGAATTTTAAAATAGAAACTTTTTAACAGAAAATTATACCGACGAAATACGGAACTGAAAAGTAAAAAATAAAATAAACCTTCTTAGTCTCAATAACTAAGCTCCTAAACTAATGTAAGTAACTAATTTTGAGTCGGCTCCAAACAAACAATCAACATAGATCATTCAATTACTTCAAAAAAAATCATTAGAATGTCACCGCGCAACTCGATGCCATCATTTTACGCCTTACCTAATTCATTTGCTTGTTTGTTTGGCGCCGATTCAAAATTAGTTACTTACATTTGTTTAGGAGCTTAATTATTGAGACTTAAAAGGTTCATTTTATTTTTTACTCTTCAGTTCCGTATTTCGTCGATTGAATGTTTCGTTAAAACGTTTTTATGAATCAGCGCTCAAACTCAACAGCGGTTAGTAGACGCAATCTTTGGAGCTAAGTTTGAACCTCACGATCCACTTATCTCGATGACATGATGAAGTAGTAAATTTCAATTCCGGTTGGTTTCTGGAGACGCCAATCACGAGTCAGAAAATTACAGTGTATGTCTGAAATGAGTCAATAAGGAAGCCTTAATATCGCAAACTAATTTTTTTAAATTGATATTCTATGAAAAAAAAAAAAATGTTAATATCTCTAGTACGAAAACGGCCGAAGCGTTTACTCATTTAAATATGCACAGTATTTTCCTGTCTCGTGATTGGCGACTCCAGAATCCAACTGGAATTGAAATCTACTACTTCGTTAATTAATGCGACGAGTGATTTATCTTGATTACTATCGTTTCGGACGTCCATCGTCTCAATGTATTGAAAAGGTTTTCACTACGTTTTGAATGCTTGTATCTGCAATCGTCTTCAGGTGAATACTGACAAGTTTAGGTGCTACTTACCAATTTATACGACTGTCGGCGCAATGATGCGTGCAATTCCACCATGTGCAGCGGTGCGTGTACTTTCGCGCGGTGTGGTGGTGCGTGAAGTTTCGCGCCTCTGCAGCCCGCCAGAAAAAGCAATCAGGGTTTTCCATACGTTCTTGATCTCAACGCTTGGTTGACTAAAGGCGTTATTGGCTTCGATGTAGGCGGCCTCTTTGAACTTTCGTTTGAACCAATGCTGCTCTCTATGTAGAACACTTGCGTCGTCCCATAGAACTCGATGGTGCTCAGTCGCACATATGCAACGACGTGGAGTCACTAGATGCCGAATTAAACCACATCAGAGAGGACCTCCACCGGAATGGATATCCCAAGAAACTCCTAGAAGAAGTATTGAAACAACTCCGGAGAACGAAGACATCTGAAGAGCAACAACAAAGCACAGTGATCTGCCTTCCGTACATCAGAGGTGTCTCCGAGAAGATCAGAAGGATCGGAAACTAGTTCAACATCAAGTACTTCCAATCCGGCAGTACTTTACGGAGTTTCCTGACCAAGACCAAACCTGACAACAAAAATGAAATCAGTAAGAATTGCATTTATGAAGTTCCATGTGAATGCGGAGATTCCTACATTGGAGAGACGAAGAGACCGTTATCGGTAAGATTGGATGAGCACAAGAAATGGACTCAACGTGGAGAAACATCAAAATCGGGAATCGCTGACCACGCCTGGACTGAGCACCATCGAGTTCTATGAGACGACGCAAGTGTTCTACATAGATAGCAGCATTGGTTCAAACGAAAGTTCAAAGAGGCCGCCTACATCGAAGCCAATAACGCCTTTAGTCAACCAAGCGTTGAGATCAAGAACGTATGGAAACCCCTGATTGCTCTTTCTGGCGGGCTGCAGAGGCGCGAAACTTCACGCACCACCACACTGCGCGAAATTACACGCACCGCTGCACATGTTGGAATTGCACCGCATCATTGCGCCGACAGTCGTATGAATTGGTAAGTAGCACCTAAACTTGTCAGTATTCACCTGAAGACGATTGCAGATACAAGCATTCGAAACGTCGTGAAAACCTTTTGAATACATTAGGACGATTGAAAGATAGCGTTACCACATCGTCTACAACCTTCAAACAAACGTTGATTTATCTCGTCTTCTACTCTTCAAAATACGAACAAAACAGTTCGGTGTTCAAACCAGCAAAAGACAAGAATGTTCAAATTAATTCTTCTGATAATCGTGTACTGTTTCCTGAATGATTGCCAAGTAAGATTTTCATTTACCAGCCAATCAGAAAACAGTAGTCGGATCTGTTCGTAGACAGCACAACAATCTTAGAACCACTACCTGTTCCGATCAACAGTGTTGACGTATCATTCTGAATCACTGGGTCAAAATGATAATATGTTGAAAACAATTACAATACTGTGTCTTTCGTGTTCTTACAACCGATTTTTTTATCATTGTGATCTGATAAGTGCCTCAAAGCTGTGTTGATTTAATCTACTAGTTCTGACTTTATCTACCAGTTTGGGTATAACGAGGTGAGTATCGTTTTCTACACTCTGAAATTGAATGCGCATCTCAGGCAGCCTGCAATAAAAATGTACTCTTCGTGTATATTTACCACAAAATCAGTTCAACATTCTACCTTATTCAAATGTCGAGTGGAATGTTCATTGCATTCGGCAATTGCCAAAGTTTTCCTCTGAGCAGGTCACCTAAAATCAGGCGGGCGGCGCTATCCAACAAAGAAAAAAACATTTTTCATTTGTTTTTCCAGATTTTTAACCACTGTAATTCGTTATAAAATAGCATTATACACTTGTCATTCACGGGTATGCATGAGGTTAGATGACACTTTGTATATAGTTAGATGACACTTTGTATATATGTATATATTGTTGTAATAGGCTCTTTATATCTATATTTATTATTGGCTAATAGTTATTGTACATATATTGATTGTTATTGTTACTTATTTTTTTATATTTTTTTTCAATAACAACTAGTCATCATAATGGAATATTTGTTATGAAAAATGTGTTTCATTGATTTTCTTATTTATTTAATAATTTTGAAAAATAACAGTAATGAACCTCCGGCTATGTTGTTCTTACCCTTTCTAACACTCTCTTACATTATCCCAGCTCAGTCAGTACGCCTATGGAGTATGACGCATCTCCACTCTCATGGCAGGATTCTGTGATGCCAACTTGTAGCGCTGCTTGATGTCAAACGTGCTATTTTGTGGGGAGATTATGATTAGGTGCTCAATAGATTAACAATGAATGCAGAAAAGTCGTCGAATATTTGTTGTTTTCATTGAAATAAGTCCTTAAATTGACCTAACCTGCGATATCTAACTTATCTAACTCAGAATAGTGATGTGAAATGGTAAAACTTGCTTATGTATGATAAAATACTTGGTGAATGAACGTTTCAATGTTATGAACAGTCTCTGAGCATAAAAAATACCATTAAATGTTCAAGTGATCAAATAAACAAAATAAGTGTCTGGTCCTGATATGTTGCACTTTATTTAGTTCTGGTTTTTTTAAATACCTGCTATTCTTCCTTTTTGGTGTTCTCCTGACTGTTAGAAGTGTTCATGATCTCTGGAAAAGTACAGCTACACTGCAGAAGGCCCCTTTTTGTTCCTGGCAATGTCAAGGACTGGACTTTTGTTATCTTAATAAGGTGAGTGTTTTTTTTTTATTTGTTAATTTTCCCATTCGTATCTGAATTCGTTGTATAACTTTTAAGGATAGTTTTGCTTGTTTTTTTCTAGTGTTTTATTATAAATTGTTATTCCAAATTGGTACCTGGTTTGTTTTCTACATCAATTTTTATCTCCCAGTTTTTTTTCTTCTTGGAACCCACTTTTTTGTTCATTTTCATTTCCCCAATATAATTCTAGATCTTATATTATATGTACGAATTGGGTTAAAATTCATATTTGACATTTTTAATTTTCATAATTCTCATATTCTATTATTCCTCACATTGTATCTCGCTGTTGATTTACCATACAGGATGTATAACTTGAATACCATTTCATCTACTTGAGATCCAAAGTTTTTTCATGAATTTAAATTTCCATATTATTTTTATTGTTTGTGCAAATTGAATGTATTGTTGGTAACATACTTATGACAATAGATATATATTTATATATATATATATATATATATATATATATATATATATATATATATATATATATATATATATGCCAGGGATATAAATACCACATATTTATGGGAAAAAAAACGCGCAATTTAAAAAAAAAACTATATTTCTTGTAAAAATATTGCAAACCAATTAGAAAATCTATAATGTTATTTAAATAATGTATGGTACTTCCATTGAGTATTTCACAAATTTCGCTCTCGAATTATTAAATTCAGTTACTCGCGAACTGATTGGTGTCGTTTACGTAGCAAATAAAAGAGCGAGCACTGCCGCATGTATTCATTAGAGTATTTGTATACCAAATTGGGACTTCAAACATCTTACTGCGGAGTATTCCACAATTCTGAAACTTGATCCTGAGGATGATGAACGTATGTCTTACATGGAAAGATACCACTTTGGTTATTTCAAATTGCAGAGATGCGTGATGTTGCATAATATTCAGGAACGCAAAGTGCAAGTGTAAATTGAGAATAATCTGAAATTGAATGAATCAATTGAATATCGTGATAGTGTTTCGGAAAGAATTGCAAGAGTAATGAAAAGGCAATGGCAGAAAACGGCAGGGGTGAAGATTAGAAGGGGAAGAGTGAATTGGAAAATCTCAGAAGATTCCTTCTAATACATTATAAACAATAACGGTTATAGTCCAATCAATAGGGACTAAAAAAGGCCTCTTCCCTATAAAGGTGGGGTAGAAATAATTTTGTTTCATATTTGTTATTTTCATTCATACCTCGATGAGAAATCCAAGTTTTTGTCCTTGGGGTGGGTCGGCGCAGTCCGCCGTCTTGGATTAAAAGTACAAGATTTTTTTTTCCAAATAATTACTCAACAGTTGAAGCTATGAGAAGATTAAATTTTCTAGTTTTTTTTGTAAGTCTGATGCGTAACGAGTTACGGCGACAGAAACGTGAATATTCTTCTAGAAAATCATCCAACTCAATCTTTTCATAGTAAATTTTGTAAAAATGATAATAATAATGATATTATCACAACAACATTATACAGCGGAATCTTTTTCAAATTGAAGTGATTTTTCTTGTTGCGTTTAAATTTTTACAGTCACTGTGCATGAATAAACTATTATTAACACGTTGGTGGACACTAACGTCATACGGCGTCATAAAGGTCGGTGACAATTGCGACACAACGCCGCACTGCGTCCTCAAACATTGGACACAATTGGAAAAAACGTGAAACGGCGTACCATTTTGCATAGTTATTATAGGAGACACGTGATTACTGTCACGGATTGTGTGCAATAGGTTCATGTGGTGTCGTTTTCAAGCATGAAATATGGGTTTGAATCCTCACCCTGCCGGCCAAGTATTTGCCACTCCCAATTTCGTCGCAACGCCGCGCCGTACGGCGTCGTCTTTGCCATAAAAAAACTCATTTAGTTGAATTTGCTGTATCACGCGATGTCCAGTGTGTTGTACACTTCATTTTTACCTAGAATAGTATTTCATTTTCTGGGTTTTTTTTTGGAATATTCAATTTTAGCGAAATGTTTTTCCAAAGAAAATAGGAGTGGAAAAGTGAAACATTCTCAATTGAATATTGAATAGAAATATTTTGCTGTGAATTGAAAAATCCACAATAAAAGTGTATCTCCAAGAGAAATGTTTCTAACTTTTTTCCATCTTCGCAAAGTGAGATTGCTTCTATAAAATGTGTTTCCCATTCCTTCTGGTCTTCCTGATGATCGTGGAAGCGTGAAATAGATTTTCGTCGACAAAAATGTATTGAAAACCTAGTTAATGTGAAGCCTCTCTTGCGTCAATGTTACGAATGATTTCTGGTGAGTACTCTTTTTTGGAAAACATTTTTCTTTGCCTCATTCATCTATATAAGTTCTTAATTAAGACTGGAATAGAAAATCAAATAACTATCTGAATGGAAATGCAAATTTTCAATTTCAGATTTTTTGTTTTGAGTTTGCGTCCTCTCAGAATATCTTTCAGATGTAGTTCAATGTCCATCGTGGCCTAAGCCGGGCAAGCAGTTGTTTGCTGTTAGTCATTCACAAAAAATAACTTCATTTTTATTATGGATTTTTCAATTCACAGAAAAATATTTAATTGAGAATGTTTTCCTTTTCAACATGAATACCCCACAAGAGGTTATCTTGAACGATGGAAAATAGTGACTAGAGTTTATCTTTCAGTCGCAGATGATTCCACATCTGATTTTATGAACATTCTGTTCATATTTCCAAACAAATCAATACTTAGGATAATATTTTATTTTCAGATTTACAAGTTTTGTCAATATAAGGAATTATTCATGTTTTTTCTTATTGTATTTCATATTTTGAGTATATCTTTTGCAGACGACTACTAACGTATAGACGTTCTGCCCTTATTTTGAGTAATCAGTAGTCTTTAAAATGGCATAACGTCTGACAGCGTCAAAATTCAAAACCTGTAAAAATACACAAAATGTTTCTATAACGAATAACATAGATAATTACAGAAATCTGTCTGTGTCACAGTGCACACGATTTCGGATTTCCATGTGTCCTTCAACGTGTTGAGATTAGTGTATGGATTTTTGAGTTTTATTCCATGGGTTTTGCAACGACCGTCTCATAGAGCAGGTATAAGCTATTCCACAATTTTTGTAACGGAAATCGCTATTTCTCATTTTTTGCAACCCAAGTAACATTGAAAAATCTTCAGGCATTAATTGTATTCATCTAGGCGAAATAAGAACTTCCGTGGATAGTATACCTGCATGGTCCCCAAGACACGAACTTATGCATTTTTTTCTCAGGAAACATTCCAAACTGACGTTGACGTTGAATATTTTCAAATATCAAACTTATTCCATTTTCAGGATGAACCAATTTGAATATATTCCTTTCAGCATGTGCTCATCTCATATTTTGTTCGGATTATTGAAATTCCGAGGCTTATTACCAGATAACCAATCCTCAACTGCTTCTCTTGCAGGACAAATTATCTATTATTTACCACCAACGGAGGACGCAATCAGGACCTACCACCAATTCCAAAAACAGTGTGGATTCCAAAAACATCCATCCGACTGGGGTTGGAAACTTTGTACCATTGAGCTCACTACAGTTACAATGTTGGAAAAACCTTCCTCAGATAGCTTATTGGATGTCATTATATGCAATTCCAAATAGAGATGCGGTGGAGCATGTGAATGCAGAAAAGGTGGGTTGGAGTTCTGTTGTATGTAGATTCGGCTATACTGAATCATGCGAGAATGCACCAGAAGTAATCGAGAACGACGACGAAGATGAGGTAATGACATGGATGGAATACCAGATACTCAGTGTGGAAAATGAGTTAAATGATAACACCGACATCGAAGACGATATGAAGGCATCAACATCAACCAAACCGAACATTAAAAAAAATACTCGGGGACATAAATTACGGAGTACTAGCCATACTCAACTGCAAAAATAAGAACATCTGTGGATAAGACCTACTGGGGATACCAAATTTCAAAAATTTCGTCACTTTCCAAGAACATTCAAAAAATCCATAATCTTCCCCATTTTTTAAAACGGTAACAAACAACTCATAGTCGATTATCGGCCCATATCAGTCACCACAAATTTTTCGAAAATATTTGAAAAACTTTTCAAGGAAAGACTTACGAGCTATGTAAATGAATACAAAATCATTTCGGAAAACCAATACTGCTTCCAAACGGGTATCTCCACATAAGATGCAATAATTAAATTTACTGCTGAAATGTATCCATCCCTAGATGAGAATCAACCATCTCTCACCGTTTTTATAAACTTGCCGAAGGCTTTTGACACAGTTAGCCATAGCCTATTATTAGAAACCCTGGAGACTATAGGAGTAAGAGAAAGTGCACTAGACTAATTCACAAGTTATCTTTCCAATAGGACGCAGTCTGTCGAAATCGAAAGCTCTATCAGTGCACAACAGGTTATAGAATACGGAATACCACAGGATATATATAAATGGACTCTTATCAATAAATAGCTGTGGTAAAATCATAGCATATGCAGATGATACTGAGATATTTTATACTGACACTGATTGGAAATCCCTCAAAAACAAAGCGGAAAATGATTTCAAATCGATTTTTCCATGGTTACGAACGAAGCTTCTAACCATAAACAAAAGTAAAACGTTTTATCTAGTCAATTTTACCAATAAACTGGCCAAACCAATATTCACAAACCTGCATATCAATACAAATTTAACCATCAAATCCACACCAAAAATGAAAATAATTGGGTTTAAATTTGGATAATAATTTGGAGTGGGAAGATAACATAACCTTCATAATAAAAAAACCTCAATTCTTGGTATATAAATTCCAAAACCTCAAAGACCATCTTAACAAAGAACAACTAGAAAAAGTCTACTATGGGTTTGTTGAACTTCATTTGACCTATGGTATAATGCCGTGGGGTGGGGTTGGGAAAACAATATTGAATAAACTCGTTATAATTAACAAAAAACTCCAAAATTATGTTTAACAAAAAAAAAGAAATCATTCATCAGACTCTTTATACCTGGTGACACAGGATTTCGGGCCACCCCCGTAACTTCTGCATTAATGAACGGATTTTTCTGAAGTTTGGTACAGTTATATAAGCAACCATTTCGGATTTGATCACATCACAATCCAATATGGCGGACTTTCGGTTTTTCTGGAAATTCCAGTAACTTTGTTTTTTCAAATGGATAACCATGTATATTTTTACATATTCAAGTTCAACAGGTCAAAAAAGTCCAAACCTTATGTCAAATGTCATTTTTTTAAAACAATTGAAATGAAAATGGTTTTTTTTATTTTACCTCGTGTATAAATGAGATTTGGTCGGAGCTATTCACAATGAGTTGCAAAAAACAGAGAAACTTAGTTTTTTCTGAAAAATTATTTTTTGTGTCACTTACTGGTTAATCAATTCAGTCACATCACATTTTGATCAAAAATTCATTTTTTTCAAATGGAACCCCTATGGGCCACCTACCAAAATCCAAATCCAAAAAATATTTATTGCATAATAATATGATACATTTCAAACTTAAAACTAATATTTACATATCACAGGTATCCTTGTTGCCTCGTCTTGTTGGGGATAGGAGAGGATGTGGGGATTTGCTCGATTGTTAGGGGTATTTGACTGCTTACTTGCCCTCCTATGGGGGCGAAGTGGCAGCCCCTGCTGTTGTTTGCAGGTGAGCACGTTGGCATATTAGTTCTATGCCTGTTTAAAAAATTACTTTAATAAAACGCCTCCTGCCTGAGCTTATGCGTTTGAGAGCTTATTTTTTATGTTACGAAAATTCAGGTCCTGTAAATTTCGTTTGTATTTTATAATTGCTTGCTCCTTACGCTGGGAAAAGAAAAAAAAACCCAGTTTTAAAAAATTGATAGTACCACGACTTTTGACCTTTCGGCTTTATTCAATCTTGCTCTTCAACTTCATTGTAGAGGTCTAAACTTTGATATATTACGCCATGCTTCCTATGATGATTTGCTCTGATTGTCGTTATGTTGGCCGTAAGCGGACTTTTAGGGATATGCGTTCTGTAAAACTTATCCGAGATTTTCATGATAAAGTCCTGCAGTTTTTCTACTCCTGCTAGTTCCCGCAGATCATCTAGTCGGATGTATCTACTACTGTTAGTGGCTATACGGAGCGCTTTGTTCTGCACCCTCTCCAGTCTCAGCAATTGAGTTTTGGAGAGGCTACAGAACACCGGACAGGCGTATGTCATCGCTGGTCTGATTATTTGCTTATAAATGCGAATTTTATTCTCGTTTGACAAGTTGGAGTTGCGTGCAATGAGGGGGTAAGTTCGCCTTATTGCGGCCGACCCCCTCTGCAACGCCAACGTTATATGGCTATGCAGATTCATACGACTGTCTAGTACGACCCCCAAGTATCTCGCAGAGGGCTTTTCCGTCACTTTGCTATTTTCAATCTTTAATTTCCCGAGGATCTTCACGTTGGTTCGTTTCCTCGTGAAATTAACGACCTCGGTTTTGCTCGAATTTAGCTTTATCTTATTATTCCCTATATAGGGTATGACCAACCGATCCAGGTGAATCTGGAGCTGTTTGGCAGCCACTTCGCTGTAGAACGAATGGGCATAGATCGCGGTGTCATCTGCGAACATAGCCGTATTCGTCCGAGCGAAGGTCGGAAAATCGTGTGTATACAGTGAATATAAGATTGGTGACAGCGAAGACCCCTGCGGGACTCCCGCTCCGACCATATGTTCTGCTGAACTATTTCCGTCAACTTTAACCCTAAAAGTCCGCTTTTTGAGATAAGATTCGATAAGTTTCAGGAGATAGAAAGGCATGCCTGCTTCTGCCATTTTTGTGATTAGCCCCTCTGTCCAGACAGTATCGAAGGCTTTTTGCATATCCAACAGGACCATAACCGTATTGTGATCTCTGCTGAAGGCTTCTTTCACCCCGTGAACAACTCGGGCTATTTGGGAGGTCGTAGAATGACCCCTCCTAAACCCGAACTGCTCAGGCGGGATGATTTTTAGCTCTTCTTCGAGTCAACGATACGCTTCAGAAGGACTTTATCCACCACCTTGGCCACCACGCTTAAGAGCGAGATGGGCCCGTAGCTTTCTAGACTGTTCTTGTTCTTCCCTGGTTTATGTAGAGGGATGACTTCCGCTTTTTTTAGGCAGTCTGGATAGTGCTGCCACTTTAAGATTGCATTTATGATGTAGAGCAGCTGGACCAGCGACTTCTTTGGAAGATTTTTGAGCAGAATGGCGTCCAAACCATCCAGACCAGGAGCTTTGTTTCTTGGCAATTTTTGGATCACCCCCAGAACTTCCTCGTAGCTTGCTAAAACTTTCTGAAGCTCTGAGGGTGCCAATATTACCGCTGGTGTTTCTTTTATGTTCATGGCTACGCTTGTAATTCTTTCATGCTCGACTGTGCTGTCTGGTTCCGTGACGTGCACCCTGCTAAAATACTCCCCGAACAATTCGGCTTTCTTCTGCGGCTGCGCCACCGACCGCCCCGGACCAGTCACTATAGCTGGAATTGGTTCTCTTTTTCTTTGAATTTTTTTGACCATATCCCATAGTGAATGGTCCACGACGTTGAGGCTTTCAAGCTTACGGTTCCATTTCTCATTCGTACTGGCATTTATGAGATCTTCAACTTCCTTACCCAGTCGCATAAAGTGCTCTTTATGGACTGGGTTTTTTGTTGTTTGCCATTTCTTACGTTCTTTGTTTTTTAGTTTTATGAGATCTTTAATGTTTTGCGAAACCGTAAACTTGTCTCCCCTCACAATTATCTTCCTGGTTGTTTTGTCCCTGGCTTTTTGCATAATTTGTATGAACTTTTGAGTTTCAGGTTCTATTTCTTCCTTACTTATATTCGATTTGATTTCTGTTTCTCTATTCATTATGCTTCTGAATTCTCTCCAGTTACAATTTAGGTAGTCATATTTTGTACTCTCCAGTTTTTTGTATTTTTTCTGATTAATGTTAAACATTACGGGGACGTGGTCCGATGTGAGTTCGTTAATTGTTATTAACTCGCTCATGTCCGTTATGTTTTTCTGTACAACCAGGTCGATAATTGTCGGCGACATTCCGTTGAAAGGGAAGTGAGTAGGTTCACTACTTCGCTCAATTATAACTTCATTGTCAAGGGAATACTTTAGCAGGGTTGCTCCGTTTGCATTTGTTTTTGTTGGGCCGCCATTCCACTCAGCATGCCTTGCATTGAGGTCGCCGGCCAGAATAACCTTTGTGGCTACATTAACCAGACTGTCTGAATCCCTTGCTGAGAATCTAGACTCAGGAGGGCAGTAGACTACGAACAAACATGTTCCGTCTATGAATTTAATCCCTGTGTGTTCTATCACTGAGTTTTGTTTCTGTATTTCTGTATACGGTATCCCTTTTTTTACTAGAATTGCTACTCCACCCGCGGCCCTTACGCCTCCAAGCCTGTCGGCCCTGATGGTGGTGTATCCTCTGAATTTTAGATTATGTTCCTGTCGGAGTTTTGTCTCGGACAGAAGCACTATATCTACTAAATGTGTATGAATGAAGTTGCTGAGAAGCGCAAACTTCCCAGCAACTCCATTCGCATTAAACATGCATACCTTCAAACCTCTATTTACCGCCATTGAAAAGGAAGAATTGTGTGGTAAAACTTTCTCTATTCTCTTCTGGCATTTTCAGAAGCAATTCATATAGGTTTTTTAGCGTTTTCTCTACCCGCGTTAAGTCTACTAACCTGCCCTATGGGCCACCTACCTGTTTCTCTAGTACATACATTAAGGAAAAAAATTACATATTATTTTTGTATTTCGGTGACGTAACAAATTGTATAAATCAAATAATCTACAACTAGTTCGTGAGTTTCCCTGCAGTTCGAATAATTTTTCAACTTAGTAAGCTGTGGAAAACAACATTTCTGAATCTTGTCAACTAATTGTGTGAGTTATACTTATAAGCACGATAATGGTGTTTTTTCGAATTCTTCTAGCGTTTTCTCGACTCACATTGCATTGGTATTCCAATTCCCGTGTCGAAGCGGTTGGATCAAAATCAACATAAGCAAAACGTTAATTTCTGCCTCCTCACTTACGATCATCTTCTCCATTGTTGGGTTCTTTTCTGTGTGGGTATCGTTCAGCGTATAATTGACAAGCGGCGACACTGTTTTAAAGACATTCTCCGTAAATTAATAACATATCAACCTGTTCACTTCTTATGAATCTATAATTTTGATTTCACATTTCTACTAAACTAATTCTCGTAAGTTAACTGATTTTCGAGAGTTGAGATGAAAGATGACAGCGAAACACAATTAGTTGACAAGATTCAGAAATGTTGTTTTCCACAGCTTACTCAGTTGAAAAATTATTCGAACTGCAAGGAAACTCATTGAACTAGTTGTAGATTTTTGAATGTATACAATTTGTCACTGCACCGAAATACAAAAATGATATGTTGTTTTTTTCCTTAATGAATGTTCTAGAGAGACAGGTAGGTGGCCCATAGGGGTTTCATTTGAAAAAAATTAATTTTTGATCAAAATGTGATGTGACTGAATTAATTCATCAATAAATGACACAAAAAATAATTTTTCAGAAAAAATTATGTTTCTCTGTTATGTGCGACTCATTGTGAATAGTCTTGACCAAATCTAATTTATCCACGAAGTAAAATAAAAAAACAATTTTAATTTTAATTTTTTCAAAAAAATAATATTTGACATAGGGTTTATACTTGTTTTGGCCTGTTGAACTTGAATATGTAAAAATATACAGGGTGTTCCATTTGAAAAAACAAAGTTGCTGGCATTTGCAGAAAAACCGGAAGTCCGCCATATTGGATTGTAATGTAATCAAATCCGAAATGATTGCTTATATGACTGTACCGAATTTCAGAAAAATCCGTTTACGAATGCAGAAGTTACAGGGGTGGCCCGATTTCCTGTGTCACCCGGTATAACGAAATAGAAGTTTTCGATGTAAGGCAACCATATTCTTTCAACTGCAATATTTGGCAACACAAACATCGAACAGAAATGAACACCCCACAACACAATTACGAAACGCGAAACAAAAAACATGTTCACCTCCCAGAACCTTGAAATCATTTGGACAAAAAAAATTGTACGTATCTAGGACCTAAACTTTTCAATTCCCTTCCTACCGATCTGAAAGACGTGGTATCCACCCACTGTTTCAAAAATCACTTGAAATCATATATTAGGTCTCAGCCCGGTGATCAAATCCATGATCTGATAGATCGACCTTAACTGAAATAGACGCCAAATGACTAATTAACTTGTTATACTTCACAAATGAAGTTAATTTAATTATTATGATTATATCAGTGTGTGTGTGTATGTGTGAATATTTTGTATATTTTCTTTAATTAGCCTTTTGTATCATATTATATTCTTTACTGATACTCATGGCCTCTTTCGCTTGCTTATATTATATAAGGAGGATTATCATTTTAATTACTATCATATTGTATGTCAGGCCTAACCTATATTGAATCAACTCAATTATCTATAATATATTTTAGTATTAGCTTTTTTATTAGGTTTAAAACTATTATTTTTTTTAAAATTTTATTTTTATTCACAGTATATTTATATTACTGCATATTTTTCATGTTGCTACTTTTGTAAAAAGAAAAAAAAAACTTATTATTATTATTATAATCTACCTCATGGTGGTGTGGAAACAAGTTCACTTAGAATTAACAAAATTATGATTATAGATATAATAAAAGAATACAAAAGGTTTTTTAATTGAAAGAAAAACAAGCAATTGCACGATTTTTTTAAAGAATATTCACGTTTGAGCCGCTGATTCTCGTTACACATCAGACAAAAAGGTGTTCATACAACAAATGTAGGGAATTTAGTCTTCTTCAAATTCAAATTGATGTAGAAGCATTTTCCATATAATCTCATACAGTGTTACCACCCCTGTAGAATACGCATTTTTCAGTCAATCTCAAAAATTTTTTTTTTAATATTGAGCATCAAGAACTGTATCTTGACACAAATTTTCATTACTTTTGTTTCATTTCCAAGGTTTTTTTCTTTGTCAAAAACGGAAAAAAATTATTAGGCATGTTTTTTTCCTAATTTGACTACACCACTGGATTTGTAGTCGTTATAAATGAAAACCATCAAAATTTCATGAAAAAATATTGGTTAACAACGAAGTTACAACAACTTTAATTTTGGAAACAAAGTAATTGATTATAATTTTTATTTAGATTGCAGACATATTCCAAATCTGGCAACACTGCCGATACAAAGTAGAGCACAAGTGAATTTGTTCAGCGAAAATCCGAAGTCAATAGCTCATTCCGTTCAACAGTTATAACTACTGAAAATATGTGAGCGATTTGTGTTGTACTAAATCACAGCCTACAATTGATTTAGTACAATACCTATGCCCAATGTATTAGTTCAGATTTCCTCAAATTATTGATACCTTCTCTGAAAGCTTGTTTCAGTTGAGTTTTGCAGGATAAAAATGGAAATTTTTTTTGTCCTGCTTTCTGTTTTAATATTTAATAAATGATTTTGATACTTTAAAACTTGATTCGGTTCATTCCGTTTTTATCGGCTATTGAAAACTGCTTAACTTGGGAAGGAATTTTTGATTTTCTGTTATTTTCGGATACACTTATAACCTAAACTCAAATAAATGATTTTAAGGGAATATAATTCACAAATCCAGTGGCGTAGTTAGATTTTTATTACAAAATCGCTTCCACCAGAAATCGCTCACATTACCATACTTTCAGGAGTTATAACTGTAGAACGGAATGAGCTATTGACTTCGGATTTTCGCTGTACAAATTCACTGGTGTTCTACTTTGTATCGGCAGTGTTGCCAGATTTTAAATATGTCTATAATCTACATGAAAATTAATATCAAATACTTTGTTTCCAAAATTTAAGTTGTTGTAACTTCGTTGTTAATCAATATTTTCTTATGAAATTCTCATGGTTTTCATTTATAACGACTACGAATCTAGTGTAGTCAAATTCCAAAACAAAAATTTACTAATAAACTTTTGCTGTTTTTAACGAAGAAAAAAAACCATAGAGTGCCTTGGAAATTAAACTAAAGTTATGAAAATTTGTGTCAAGATACAGTTTTTGATGCTCAATTTTTTGAGAATGATTGAGAAATGCGTATTTTACAGGGGTGGTTCTATTTTAAATGGGTCACACTGTATCTTAAATCGACAAAATGATTGCATGAAAAATTGAATTTTATTTAGAAATGATAATAACAAAAGAAACTACCCCACAGGCTGAAATACATTGAAAATTGATATTCAGTTCATTACACCAGTACATCCAAAATTATTTTATAATAACTTTCAAATTTAATATATCCGTGCAACAACAAATTCATATTGGCCAATGTCTATATAATATTCCCAAATATATTCATCTTCATGATTTCAAAATGTTCATTCGGTGAAATTATTCGTATTGTGTAATGAAACCTTCCGAAAGTTTGAATGTTCTTCATTTCCATCATTACTTCGAAACACACAAAAAATAATATGGATACTTCCTATATGCACAAAATGTATGCATTGTGATAATCCCCTTACGAATCCACTACGCCACTGTATGTTGTTTATGTCTGGTCGACGCGAGATCCCTGAGATGTACCGTGGCACCTGGTTGATGTCACGCCGGACTTTCCAACAGAACAATTGCGATTTTTCTAGGAATCAAGAAAGAGTCAACGATGATTTTCTGGTGCTAGTGACCAGAAGCAGGCGAGCGACAGGACAGTTTATTGAATAGATTGATTCAGGTTGGAAGTGCAATGTCACGCGCGCAATTTTCAATAGTGTATTGCTGATTGACTTATTTAATTGTCAGAGTACAGTATTGTGTTGTTTCTGTGAAGCATAGATAAACGGACAATAAGTTGAGGAGAAACATCTAATGGAAAAGAAAGGCAGATAAGGAGAAACGACAAGAAAGGAAAAAATAAGAAAAGGGAGAACGACAGGAAAGAGAAGAACATGGGGGGAAGGAACAACGAGAGTAACGAGAAGCACTTGTTTCAGAAAATTGAAGGGCAAATCGCACGACTAAAAAAGAAATTGATGCGGTACGAGAAAGAAGTCAAAGCAGTCCTGAAACAAGCAAAGAAAGAAGTGTGGGCGGTGCAAGAAGTGACTGAGGAAACAATACAGCACTCTGAAGAACAATAAGGGAAAGGGTGCTCCACTGATAGGGTTGCCACAGCGAATAATTTCGTGAAACCCCCCACTTCTGATAGGAAGTTGCCATCATAGACAGTTTGGAGCTACTGCAGAGGCCAATGGAGAAGATTGCAAAGAAAAGGCCAGTGCCTTCGGGAGGACCAGCTTAAGAGATGTCATACACCAATCCAGAAGACTTACAGTGCAAGAATGGAGACCCGATTGATGCTCTAGATTCAAGGTACGGAGATCAAGAAGAGCTATACCGGGCAAAATTGAGAACACGAGTGCAAAAGTTAGGTGAAAGCCCACAGAAATTCAAAGCGGACCTGAGGAGGATTTCAAAGAATAGTTGGCGCAACGACTCATCTACCTTGAGATGAACTACTTCAATAAATACAGTGAAGCCATGGTTTACCAGTAGTAGAGGTGATTCTCAACACCTCAAGGTCGAAAGTAAGAGTAGTATATATAATATGAACCAGATGCTCAGCAGAATACTAGAATAAATGGAATCAAGGAAAAGCAGTGGAAAAAAAATCAGATGTGGTGGGAGGCTGGGGGTGCCATCACGTTCGTCATCTTCTGTGCTGACTCCCCCACGTTTCTACTCACTTACGAGGACGGGATCATCTGGACAGTCCTCGGGTGTCGCATGCTGGTTCATTAGGCTCATGGAGCCAAGAGAATGAGAAGAACTACAGATAGTTTAATCATCAGAGGGAAAGTGAACCAACGAGATGGATTATGTACCATAGACCAATCACATCCAATATCGATCTACGAATAGTCACTGGGGAGTCTACGCCTGATGGAAAGAGTTTTTGTGACAGACATAGAAGTGACTATGTATTTTCTTCCGATGGTTAGCAGGCGGCTATGAAATACGGTGGGAAAAAATTCATTTCCACACAACACTAGTCGGAAGAGAGCGTTATGTGAAACTGCGGATAGCCAAGAATGTCAGAATACCTGGATCATCTGAGAAAGTAGTTGAGTCACGATTGGAAAAAGATCTGGGGTGCTGCGTTGGGATAGTACAGCCTGAGTCTCCTAGCAGAGTTCGTGAAAGTAATACGAACTCAAATTAAGAGACACCCCTGTCAAAACTGCTAAAGTATATCCTGATGGAATAACAGTCCGAGAAGAAGACATCTTAGGAGTGTGCGAGCAAGTTGACTGGGTATCAGACTGTCTATCAAGTGGATAATACACAGCTGATGACATAGGATCGACTGTCAAGGAAAAAAAACATTTTTAGTACCTTTAATCTAAGATAACGGACCTTTTGTAGGGCAAATACCGCTACATACTTGACTATAAGTATGACGTATTATTGTGAAACCAAACGGCTGAAGATGTCTCACTATCGCTCGAGATTTATGGACCAGGGTTGTACTGGCCATTACTTTCTTCTCAATCATATTCATATTTGAAATTAGAATTTTGATTTTTGGAAAAGATTTCTATATCTCCTTGGGCTATGATTATGAAAAACATTGAGAATATTCATAAATTCAAAGTATAGTTGGATTTAACAAGAAAATGTTCACTTTTACATGTTATGTCAATTTGAAACTGAAAATATCATTAAAAATTTCTCAGTCAATAGTATTTTGGGAAATATGTATTTCTTGTATCAACATCGATCGCTTTGAATGGCAAATAGAGAGGTCAAAATTAAAAATGGTAAACACTCTAATTATATTCACCGGTTTTAATTGAAATTCCACGTGTCGTAACGTAATGGGCAATTAACTTGTCCATGAGTTGATTCATTTTGTTAATAGTATATAGTAGGAGAGCCCGGTCGAGTTATGTACCTTGAACCCCCAGACGATTCTAAAGTTTTTTACAGGGTTCCCCATGAAAACTTATCCATGAAACTACAACTGTTCCGGGGTGAATCCTGCCAGAAGTATTTTTTATTAATTAATAAACAGAGGGGTTATCTACCGTTTCAAGACACATAAAGATATCGGGATTTGATTTTCATAAAACTCAGACAGCCAAGCGGTAAAATAGCAGCTCAACAAACATAAGTTTCTAGGTTCAAAGCCCAATTCAACCAAATGAAGAGTCTTTTTTTCATTTATTTTTCCCATCCCCAAGGAATAGAACAAAATAGGGTAAAAAAGCAGCAGGGATAACCCCTTCTCCCCCAGCCAGGAGGGCAAGCGAAGCTACCGAGTACCCCAAAACTTCCCAGCCACAAATTGACTTATTCTCCTAACCTCATCATTAAGAAAAAACATTTCAATCTAGATTAACTTGTATACAGGGTGAATCAAAAGTACTTTGACAAACTTCAGGAGGTGATTTCTCACAATATTCTTATATGAATTGTCTCAATAAGTATATGTCCGGAAACGCTTCGTTTCCAAGATACAGGATGTTGAAATTTTATTTTTATTTTTGTTTTTTTTCAAATAACTTTCGAGATACTGACCCTCAGTTTGACGAAAATTGGTATTGAGAGGTTTCTTGAGGTGTCGAATTCGAACCTGATGTTATTATTGCTCGTACTCAGAGGGTGCGCCACCTACACGTCTTTTTCTTTTTTGAAAATTCATAACTTTTTTGTGCCTACTTCTAGCACATTTTTCAGTGGGAAAAAATGTTTCTATCCTATCTACGTGAGAAAGCTACCCTTGTTACAAGTCGCTATAAGCAACCGTTTTCTAGATATTTGGACTTGAAAATTTTAAGTCGATTATTTGATAATCGATGCGTGTTGAAGTTATTACCATTATTTTGCATTAGGAAATAAATTTGACGTTTAAGTAAGTAGTTTTGGTTTTTTCGTAGGGAGTGCCACCTATTCTATTTATTTTTACTCGTTTGAAATAGTTATTTTTGTATCAAGGGTGCAAAATTCATATTTGTTCTACAAAAAAAGATGGGAGTAACAAAATGGTTTTACACATTTACAAATGACTGGGTGGATCTATATACTTCATACATTGCAAGGAATATCAACATTTTATTTCAAGAAATTTTGAATATGTAGAATAAAATAAAATAAAGGAAACTGAATTGTATTCAAATGGATTGTTCAAAGTTTCCACCTTCAGCGAAGATACAGGCATTTAGTCTTCTAGTCATTCAATCTCGTACCCGTTCAGAAATTGTTGGTGTGTTTCTTATTGTTTCACAGGAGTCTA
Organism: Gonioctena quinquepunctata; assembly: GCA_018342105.1. Taxonomy (NCBI): domain Eukaryota; kingdom Metazoa; phylum Arthropoda; class Insecta; order Coleoptera; family Chrysomelidae; genus Gonioctena; species Gonioctena quinquepunctata. The sequence continues at coordinate 262,634 of JAFIRS010001192.1, forward strand.
CCATTCGGTTTCTCAGATCTTCCTCGTTCGCTACTGGAGTTCTTTGAACTAGTGACTTCAAATGTCCCCAAAAATAAAAATCTAGCGGGTATAGATCTGCGGACCTTGGTGCCCACGCCTGGTTAGGTTCTTCTACACCCCTACCGAACCATCGATTTGGATAGACAGTGTTAAGGAATTCCCTGGCTACAACGCTAAAATGGGCTGGAGCCCCATCATGCATAAACCACATGCGGAAACGAATTCATAATGGTATATTCTGAAGTAGTCCCGGCAATTCATTTTCTAAAAGTCTCTGTAAGTTGCGCCATTCAGTCGGAACGGAAGAAAGGTAGGATCTATCAAGTAATTATCAATTATTGCCGCCCATACATTTACAGAAAATTGATACTGATAATGTCTTTCACTAACTGCGTGCGGATTTTCCAGAGCCCAAACATGGTTGTTATGAAAGTTTGTGATAGCATTTCGGGAGAAGTTTGCCTCGTCCGTGAAGAGTACATATCATAAAAATTGAATATTTCCAGCCAATTTTCTCAAAAACCACTGACACATAGTAATGCGTTGGGGAAAGTCTCGTGACAAAAGAGCTTATACCCTTTGAATGTGGTATGGATAAAATTGTTGATTGTGGATAATTCTCCAAACTGTGGACTGAGTAAAATTGAGAGTTTCATCAATTATTATTGTACTTGTTTCAAAACAGCTTCTTTCAATTCTGGGGTTCGGACTGCTCGTGGTCTTCCAATAATATCAGCTGTCCTCTTAAAGCTACCTGTTTCTGCCAAATGACGGTGGAGACTGGTGAATGTTGGAGCTGAAGGCAGTACTCGATTAGGAAAACGCCCCTGGTAAATACGTCTTGCTTCGCGCGCATTGCCATCCGCAAAGCCATAAACGAAATGCATATCGACTAAATGAGCATTATTGTTTAAATAATCCATTTTTCAAAATTAGTGTTCTTAAACTTATAGAAACTTTAACAGAACAACAAAACGTTTATTTGTCACATAATATGTAATTACCAAAACTACTTACTTAAACGTCAAATTGATTTCCTAAGCATTCTTGTGAAAAATGCAAAATAATGGTAATAACTTCAACACGCATCGATAATCAAATAATCGACTTGAAATATTCAAGTCCAAATATCTAGAAAACGGTTTCTTATAGCGACTTGTAACAAGGGTAGCTTTTTTACGTAGATATGATAGAGAAATTGATTTTTTCACTGAAAATTGTGATAGGACGCTTAAAAAAGTTATGGATCTTCAAAAATGAAAAAGACGTATAGGTGGCGCCCCCTATGAGTAAGAGCAATAATAACATCAGGTTCGAATTTGACATCTCAAAAAACCTCTCGAGACCAATTTTCGTTTAATCAAGGTCAGTATTTCGAAAGTTATTTGAAAAACACGAAAATAAAAATAGAACTTTAACACCCTGTATCTTGGAAACGAAGCGTTTCCGGACATATATTTGGGTGGACAATTCATATTAGAATATTGTGAGGAATCACCTCCTGAAGTTTGTCAAAGTACTTTGGAATCACTCTGTATAGTAGGATAAGATTAGAACTGTGACTGAAGGGACAAATAAACGTATTTGAAATTGAACTGAATTAAAATTGAACACATTCATGAATCACTAGATTACATTTCAATTGGGACAACTAGGAAAACGCAATGTGCCGCGTCTCATCCTGTCGCAACCCTCGGCACAGCTGCGATAAAGAGGTGGGAAAAATACAGCCAACAAACAACTGTGCCGACTTTGATATTACCGAAAACCCCCGGTATAGTAGGGCAAATCAGCAGGTGTTCGGGACAATTTTTTGTGTGCGGCTTCCCCATGAAAACATAGCAATTCTGGTTCTTTGGTTCTAATGACGCAACATGGTATAAAAAGCACTTTTCTTCAAGTGTCAAAATGTTTTGTTCCCCAAAATCCCAGCTACCGAGTCATTGGCCCAAAATTCTGAAAAAAACAAAACGACAGCTTCTTTGAATTTTTTGTTCCTCAATTTCAATTCAATTTCAAATACGTTTATCTGCCCATTCAGTCACAGTTCTAATCTTATCCTACTATATACAATTTATTTTGAATTGGAATCTGAACCTAGGAACTCGTGTGTGGCAAGTCGCTATCTTACCGCTTGGATATCCGGGTTTAATAAATATCAAAACCAGATAACCAAGCGGTTTTATGTGTGGATAGAATATAGACGAGAGTACTTTCGGTAGGATTAATCCCGGCACAGTTGTTGTTTCGTAGATATGTTTTCATGAGGAACCCTGTAAAAAACTTCAGAATCGTCCGGAGTTTCAAGGTATATAAATCGACCGGGCTCTTGGACAATATACCTACCGCTTCAGCGTTGAGTATAGACAATTTGGAGTCTGGGCATTATTTTTCATATAACAAAAAACTATCACGAGAGGCACACTCGGTTTCTTTTCCTGTGTCCGAGGCATCAGTATAGATTTTTCTCTATTCATTTGTTTTCTAGATGGGATACAAATAAACAGAACGGAAACGCCACACATATTTTCTCGCCGTGCCTGCACTCGTCGTGGAATATGGTTCATTATATAAATAACTCCTATATAAGACATTTTTGATGAACACTTATAGACATTTTGGGAAAAAAGTTTCTTTGGCGTTTTTCCATCCAATTTTTCACTATATGTGGGCACTGTCACTTTCCCGTTTATCCTAGAATAAAATAATGTGGTGTTACTTGTATTCAAAGTTGAGTTAGACACGGGTACCCATTTATTTTGCAGGGTGGGGGTTATTTTTTGTAGCAGTACTCTTTCTGTAGATCTTTGCTATCGAACTCATTTCCTCAACTTTTTTTTTAATCCGGGAACTTGAGTTTTAAAATGAATTTATCCGCAGATAGGTTCTTCTCAATTCCTGATTTGTAATTTTATCAAGTCTTGTAATGCATTGCTGAACCATACAATGTTTGTTGAAAAGGGGAACATTCTCGTGCATCTATATGAGTCCTCAATTGAGACTGGAATAAAAAATCGAATAACTATCTGGATGAAACCGCAAATATTCACTTTCAGATTTTTTCTTTCGGGTTAGGGTCCTTCCTCAATATCTATCAGATGTAGTTGAATATTCAGCGTACCTTCAGCTAGGAAAGTAGTTGTTTTCTGTTAAATATTACAAAAAAAAAGTTTTTTCAATTTTAATTCGCAGATTATTCCATATGTTCAAACAAATCATACTGTATATCATCTGTTTAAAGGGGTGAAACATGCAACCCCTATTCCATTTTTCAACAGAACTTTTCAACGAAACAAAATATTCCAATTTAGGAATATGTGTTGAGAAGAACGATTCATTAAAAAACTTTCTTAATTCTTGTGTTGTGTCCATAAAAGCAATAGTTTCCTAATAAAAAATATGCATGTAGGTGGTAGGTGGCTGTCACGTTTTGTTTGCACGACTTGTGACTTCAATCGTAGTATTTAAGGAATATTTTGCTCGTTTCACCTTTTAATGTAGTCATGTTGGTAGCATGTTTTGTTTCAAAAGAATATCAAATTAAAAAAACAAAAGAAAATTACGTTTATTACAACAAAGAAAAAGGCAACAAGATCAAACGGAACGGAGTTATAAAAACTGCTCGAAATGAACACCTTCAACCATTAGACAGGAATCAAATCTTCGCCTCATAGACTGGCGCAAACGTTGAAATATTCCTGGTGTATTTTGGATTGTCTCGCAGGCTGCAATGATGCGATTCCTTAAATCATTCACACATTTAATGGGGGTTGTATAAACCAAAGATTTCAGGTGACTCTAGATGCGAAAGTCCAAGGGGTTGAAGTCTGGAGAGGCCAAGGTTGAGGCCCTGCTCTGCCTATCCAACGATTTGGATACACGTCGTCGAAGTACTGACGAGCATTTATGCTGAAATGGACAGGCGTACCATCAAGCATTAACCACATTCGTGGTCGAATAGCTAGTGGAACATTTTCAAGTGAAATGGGAAGCTGCTCCTGGGGAAAATTTGTATAGGTTGCACCAGTTAGCCTCAGTGGTAAAAAATACGGTCCAATAATATTTTCGCTAATAATTCCGACCCACACGTTGAATGAAAATTCACATTGATACCGACCTTCTTGAATTGCATGTGGGTTATCATCGGCCCATAGATGATTTTTATGGAAATTTGTGATTCCTTGCCTTGAAAAGTTGGATTCGTCAGTTAATATTACGTTTTCTAAAAACTTAGCATTTTGAATGATCATTTGAAGACTCCATTGACAAAAGTCTACTCGATGGGAAAAATCTCGCGGCAAAAGTGCGTGGACTCGTTGAATATGGTAAGGATTTAATTGGTGATTTTTATAAATTTTTCCAGTTTAGTTTATTGCTAACATTAAGTATGTTATCAATTTGTCTTGTACTTAATTCCGAATTCTTATTACTCGTGGACGACCACAATCAGTTGTTCGTTTTTGAGAAGTCCCTCTTTCACAGAGACGTTGGTGAAGATGTGTAAAAATTGTGTGATGAGGTATCACGCGCTGAGGATACATCTCTGCATAGAGCCGTCTAGCTTCCAAATAATTTCCATTGGCACGACCCCACACAAGATGCATATCGGCCAATTCAGCGTTAGTGTAATTATTAGTATTGAAGATACAAAAGACACAATTGAACTGTCAACTACCACATAGAAATCAAAGCGACTCGACGCCACCTACTAGATTTTTTCAATTTTAAAATATCACGATTGAAGTCACAATTTGTGCAAACGAAACGTGACAGCCACCTACTAGAATTTTTCGATTCCATTTACAGAAGATCCGTTCATGCACAATGTTGTATTTTATTTTTTTATTGGGAAACTATTGCTTTTACGGACACAACACATGATTTCAAAAAGTTTCACAATGAATCGTTTTTTCCAACACATATTCTTTACTTGAGAAATTTTGTTTCGTTAAAAAGTTCTGGTAAAAAATGAAATAATGGTTGCATGTTTCACCCCTTTAGAAGATCACAACAAAATTTAAAAAATATTCCTAGGTAGCTTTTTTATTGGTTGAACATGCCCACATAATGCCATCTCTTCAACTCTTCAGCAATTTCAAGAAAAAAAACTATTTATTTTTTATTTTTGGAAGAGTGTAACTTTTCGAAGAAAGACCTAAGAGCTTTTATTTACAAATAAGACTCCCTTTTATTTTCGACAAGGAATCACCCCCCAAAAACTTCCGCACTCATTTGGTAACACCCTGTATAAATGGATGCTGCTATATATGTATGAGATTGATAAACCATGACACCGTTTGACCGATCACCATGAGAGTTGACATATCAGAGTATTTTTTCATGACGAAGGTTTAAATGCTATCCATTTTACTTTGACTCGCCACTAGATGGCGTTGCAGCGCATCGACTTCTATACCGTTCAACCGATCGATATGAAAATTGGTATACCCCTATATTTGAAAACGGAGAATATTTTCACACTATCAATTTTGCTAGATATAACTCGCATAACAAAATAATGGGAAAACGGGATAACTGGATAACTGGATTACGGAATAACGGGATAACGGAATAACGGGATAACGGGAAAACGATAAAACAGGATAAAGGGATAGCGGGATAACTGGATAACGAGATATTGGGGTAACGGGATAATGGGAAACGAAAAAACGGGGTAACGGGAATCGGGCAAAGTCACAGCTATAACATAGCTGGAATAATACAAAGAAAAACACAATAAAAAACAAATAATTCTACGTAAACGAAGACGCGGGAACCAGTTAGTATAATATATTTCCTCAATCCATAATTGACCTGATATATGCTTTATAAAAAATCAATTGGCAAGAAACCTACTGGATATATCGATAGCACACAACTTGCTCAATCCAAAGAAGAGTCAGTCAATTCTTTTCGCTCCTAAACCCAAAGGACTTGAAATTGAAGGGTTAATCCAAATCATACTGGGACAAGATAGTCTCCCAATAGGCAGGCACAAACACGTTAGCTCGCTCTGTCAAAGTTCTTATAACATTTAGTAGAGTAGAGATATTATGTCCTCGAAACTCAAACTGAAACTCTGTGAAACACTCATACTATGAAAACTTGCATACTGTGATATCATCTATGGATTTGCTTTGATACAAGATGATGTGAGACGTTTACAAAAAATTCAAAACAATTGTATTCGTCATCTTGAACACGGTATTGGCAAATATGATATCTGTCAAGTTCGAAGAATCAGGTTGGTTGAGACTTGAAAAAATCATTTACTCGTCAATACACATAAGGTTATAGTAAAAAAATTCTGGACAACCTCCACCAGAGATATGCAACCTTCGAATCACAAAGTAACTCGAAAATACCTAGACACTCTTCACTTGGCTTCACACGATCAAGCACTATAATTATCTCCCTAGTAATTTCAAGCCCTATACCATTCGCAACTTTAAAAAAAGTTGCAAGAATATATCGGATCTGCTGGTTAATTCAAATGGATACTGTCATGCTTCAACTACCTGGTTTCTTGTTCACCTAGTTAATGTTTCATAATGATATATTGTATTTCATGCTGCTTCCTGAATGTTGTGATTTGAATAGTTAGTTTCTCTTTCACTGTGCTTATTCTAATCATATTTCGTAGGTTGAGTTGTAAAACAGCGAAAGCTGAACTTCGCTTGTTCATCGATCTAATTACTTTCTGTTTTACCTATATATCGATGAATAAAGCCCGATTATTATTATTATTATTTCCGGACTTGCCCCATGTTCATCGAATCATTTTCAGGAAACTAGTTGCTTGGTGGCACCAGCTGATATCTTTATCAATGAATAATAATATCAAGTCCATTTTTTATATCCAATGTAACTCCTCGATAGGTTACACCTGGGCAAAATGAGCAGATACAAATGTCTGGATTCGTTAGAGAGTGACTTTGTTAGTTCAAGTATCGTGGGGACCTTATAGCATAAACTTGAATACGGGGTTTCGAAGTGATACGTACAAATCGTGGTCATAAGATCAAGCATGCTTCTTTTTTGAGAGTCAATGAATAAATTATTCGCCAATATGAATTTTGAAAACCATATAATACACATTTTCAGAATCAAGTCCATCCCTGTTAAGCACATTGCAAATGAAGCTATCTTGTTGGAATTACGAATGGGTGAGATCACTAGTTTCTGGAAAAAATACCCAGAACGATGAGAAAAGTAGTTTTTCCAAACTAAATCCCCAAAGAAATGTTCCTGTTCGAACACTGCGGAAACTGCGACGAGATGTGACGTCGTCGATCGCCAAGAGCGCTAGAGAATAACAGCGTTGCCAAACGTTATTCGTAATATTTCTTCACAATATGAGAAGGCTGAAAAACTAATGCCATAGTACTCGGTGTACATACATATTATTCAGGAATAACCAAATCAAGAACAGCTATCAAATCAAAAGTCTTCATTTCAATATAATACATGCCGACACAAGTTATGTTTTATTAATAGGATGAAACAATAACATTTCCTCAGAAGTTCCGGAAAATAGTGATAATGGCAACTCAGGAATGTGTCAATTAGATGACTTATACCTCACAAGAAGTGACCATAACACTGTTGTTTGAATTTCTCACTAAATTGGAGGGTTTTAGAGCGGCATTTATTCAAATATCTTATATATTCTTGAAAAAACTATGCATACTTAATTTTTCATCACTATATTCCAACTACAAGCACATTTGAACCAAATCTACGGGTTTTTTATCTCGCCTATTAGTGTTAGAAGTGTCTAAATGCCTAAATAAATTTTAAATAGTTCTCTGTTGGCATGGACATGAAGTTGGAGCTCAATTTTCGGGGACGATGAGATGAATATCTAAATACGCGAAATGAAGAATCAGTGAGGGAGAAACAAGACGTTTCCTTAGAGTAATTAATTGTTTCTTTTGATGTTTCAATTAAACCTCATTCAAATGGGTGGTTGTCATTTTCTACTTATCTGCTTTGGTACTGAAATTGAATATCTGTAAACTTTTTGCTTTGTTTTTATTTGAAGTGAATTTTCTTTGGGTGCATTTTATCTTGACGAATCCTGAAATGTATTGAAATTCTGTTAGGATATTAATGATTATGTAGAGGGTATGTGGTCTGTTGTAAAATCAAGACGGTGGATTATGGGTATGGGTAAATGCGTGTATAGATGTGTTGAGGTGTCTTAATCACTAAAGGGTCTCTCGAAAGATTAAAAATATCATTGTGGGATGATCAAGAGTTATGAGATTATTTTCAATATCCCACGATTCCAAACCAAGTTCAAAGCTTTCTAGGGGATCTGTTGATTCTATTGGTATAGTATTTACAAAGTCAGTTGATTATGTTTATCTTCAAATTCAAAATATAGGGTTTGTTCAAATTATTTCACGATGATGTAGAATAATGAAGGAGAACGGAAAATAAAATTCATTTTATTACCTGTATCAAATTTATAGTAGAATATGTTGAGTGAGTGAGGGAGTGGAAACCGTTCGTCGTGTAAAAACCAATCAGTAACTTCGCTGGCCGCATATGGCATAAATTATCATAAATCACCATACATTTCATTGCCCTTCAGGCGTTTGGGGTTAAAATCAATGGCAGAACAAGTAGTGTGCTGTATGTTTGTATGAAGTGGTGCAACATGACATATTGGTAACTTTCGAAAAAACTTGAGGAACAACTGGAACAAGACGCACAAACTGAAAAACAACGGTAATTCAAAAACAAGTATCTCTGTCTTCAGACCCCAAGACTTATACTGATTATCTACGAGAATCTTGAAAAGGAAATGATTGAATGATCCGACAATATAATTTTTGGAAGGATAGCTAATCTCACAAGCTTATACCGGCGTCTCACGACGCTAGACTTGATGAGCTTGGCTTGGGGGATTATGCTTGGTTCAGAAGAGTGAGGTTTGTGCAAATATCGAACCTGATCGGTCCCACGGCGTGTATAATCAGATCGACTCGTCGTCTACTAGTGGTGTAACACCCTGTAGGAGTTATTGATTTTTTTAGGTTGGTCCTAGGGTAGGCTGTTTATTTTTTTTTTCGTGTTTTTTGAATTCCAATTCCCTGAATGAAAATACAACGATAAAATGAGTTCATATTTCGATTTACGATTTACAGAAATTTGGTGTTACTTCTCGGATAAAAGCATATATTTCTACACGAACGAATGATTTTATTTATTTCGAAGTCCTTGCCATCTATAGATCGGTACAATGTATTCATTTCATCTAGAATGTAATCGTCTGGGGACATTTACATGGAACCGTTGACGACTTCGTGTGTGGGCGTTCGTAGGTAAATTTTGATGACTACGTGGAACGCCGGAAACCCAGAATGAACTTTGACTTGCATTCCCAGCCATGAGGGGAATTTTTGACCAATCAAGATGTAGAATGAAGCATTGGTTTAGCTTCACGGGCATCTAAATATTGTTGGATCGGAAATATTTCCATGGGAAAAGCGTCCCAAGTTTTTTATTGACGCGTGCATCAGAAACGTGCGAGTCTGGTAGATGTTGTCCGCTAAGCCTCAAAATCATCAAAGATATTTTGCTTGGAAACAATGGTCCAACGCGAGGAGAAAATTATATCATTCAAACGGGAATAAAGTCTTGAAATCTTGTTTTGTAAGCAAGTTCGAGGGCTATGTGTTAATCTGTCATTTGTTCCAAGTGTCGACAGGAGAAGTCGTACGTAGGAAATGGGAAGATTATTTGGAATGGGGAGAGAAATGGAAAGATTATTCGGAATGGATATTGGGCCATCCCTGTAACTTCTGCATTCGTAGGCGGATTTTTCTGAAATTTGGTACAATTATATAAGCAACCATTTCGGATTTGATCAAGTTACAATCCAATATGGCGGACTTCCGGTTTTTCTGGAAATGCCAGAAACTTTGTTTTTTCAAACACCCTGTATAATTTTACATATTCAAGTTCAACAGGTCAGAACAAGTCCGAACCTCATGTCAAATGTCATTTTTTTTTTATTAAATTCAAATTGTTTTTTTATTTTACCTCGTATATAAATGAGATTTGGTCAAGGCTATTCACAATGGGTCGCACATAACAGAAAAACATAAGTTTTTATGGAAAATTATTTTTTGTGTTACTTATTGATGAATCAATGCAGTCACATTACATTTTGATCAAAAATTATTTTTTTTCGAATGAAACCCCTATGGGCCACCTACATGTCTTTCTAGAACATGCATTCAGGAAAAAAATTACATATCATTTTTGTATTTCGGTGCAGTAACGAATTGTATACGTTCAAAAATCTACAACTAGTTCATGAGTTTCCTTGTATTCGAATAATGTTTCAACTTAGTAAGGTGTGGAAAACAATATTTCTGAATCTTGTCAACTGATTGTGTTTCGCTGTCATCTTTCATCTCAACTCTCAAAAATCTATAATTTTCGAGAGTTTAGAGGAAAGATGACAGCGAAACACAATTAGTTGACAAGATTCAGAAATGTTGTTTTCCACAGCTTACTAAGTTGAAAAATTATTCGAACTGCAAGGAAACTCGTGAACTAGTTGTAGATTTTTTAACGTATACAATTTGTTACTGCACCGGAATACAAAAATGATATGTCAGTTTTCTCCTGAATGTACGTTCTAGAGAGACATGTAGGTGGCCCATAGGGGTTTCATTTGAAAAAAAATAATTTTTGATCAAAATGTGATGTGACTGTATTGATTCATCAATAAGTGACACAAAAAATAGGTTTTCATTAAAAATAATGTTTTCTGTTATGTGCGACTCATTGTGAATAGCCTTGACCAAATCTCATTTATCCACGAGGTAAAATAAAAAAAATATTTGAATCCAACTTTTTCCTGAAAAATTACATTTAACATGGGGTTTGGACTTGTTTCGACCTGTTGAACTTAAATAAGTAAAAATATACAGGGTGTTCCATTTGAAAAAACAAAGTTGTTGGCATTACCAGAAAAACCTGAAGTCCGCCATATTGGACTGTTATGCGATCAAATTTGAAATGGTTGCTTATACAACTGTACCAAATTTCAAGGAAATCCGTTGACGAATGCAGCAGTTACAGGGGTGGCCCGATATCCTGTGTCACCCGGTATACGTAGGGTAAGTCGCTGGCTTGTAACTGGAAAAACTAACTTGGCTTCAGATAACTAGATATTCGTTTATTGAAGGTGAGACTAGTTTCGGACGTCCTCAACTATAAGAATTAGAAGAAAAGCGGATGCCAGTTACTGGTAATAATAAAATATGAGTTCTGGGGGGAGGACAGATTAACTATTTCAATGATAAAAATATGTAATATGAAACGGAAATATGAGCTCTTCCATTCGTAACGTTGGTTATTAGTATTTTAAAGTTATTAGTTTTCTTTCATTCACAAAATATGAGTGATTTAATTTTTTTATATTTAATTTTCTGGTCGAAATTATTTATTCGACAAGCGTCGCATTGTAACATATATTTTGATATTTTTATGTTGATAGACGTATTGAAGTTATTTTTGTAGCTATATCATTTTCTCAACTATAGTTGAGAAAAAGCGAAATTGAGTTCAATAAGAGTAAATCATTTGAATTGAGAACTAACGTTTATTCAATTCGTTTTTTGATATATATATATCTCAGAAGAGAAATTTTACTTTATGAAAAAGTCATTCAAGGCAGTAATAGAAAAAGTTCATCATTTTACTAGTTGAAAAAAAAGTTCTTCAAAAAAACCTCGCATATTAATCCGAACTCCTAATCAATGTCCTAGAAGACTAATGGTGACTGAAGAAATAGAGACCAGTGCCTTACATGTGTCTAGTATAGAAATACTCTATTAAAATTTGTGTGATGTGTCCACCAATCTATTTTTTCTCTATATACCTTGGTGACAGCAGCTGCCCTTATAATATATAAATATTATAACTGGAAACATTAATTTTTCGAAAAAAAGAGTGTGACTATACTTTACCAGAGGAGTTGAGATGATATAAGTATGGAAAATTTCATTATGGTAATTAGTCGGGCGTACGAATTGATTTCCAGTTCGTCCATTTTGCGATAAATATTTTTGGTAGAAAAAATAAAGAAAGTTTGTATAAAATTTTCTTTTAATAAAGAAATGCAACAGTTCTTACACCTGTTTATTACAAATGGTGACATCGGCTAAATATTTTCAATGAAGTTCATTATTATTAAAAAATTAAAAATGGTCTTCATACCGACCGTTATAGTGGCTAAAAGTTGGTACACGAGCCTAGGAAGGGATATATTGTCCAGTGCAGTAGTAATAGATAGGCGACGTTGAGAGGATAGCATGTGCAGCAGCGTATTATTGTATATAGATATTTCTTTGATGCTCGTGTGTTGGGTCCCAAATATTTCTGAATTGTTAATACACAATAATGAAAACAACACTAAACTATTATCTCTCTGTCCGAAGTGGCTTGCCTTCCGTCGTAGCCGACACTCTCAACGGGCACCCTCCAGCCGTGCAACAAACCATACAGCACGAGCCAGCATTCCATGGGAACGGCTGAGCCACGCTTGACAAGTCTCGATCCTACGCGATTCGACATGAGGCTCGACAATTCACAAGTCGAGCTCGTCAAGTCTCGCGCCGTGGGACTTCGACTTTAGGGCGGTCAACTATTCACAGAATCGTTGAACATAAACTAAGAGATGTTGTAGATCCTTCTCTGAAAAAAAAAACAAAAATTAAAAAAGTTGTGAGATTACTAGAGATTTTATTCGAAGGCAAGTTTATGATCTTTATGAACAAAACATTGCGCTTATCTTTAAATCGATTGAAAAGAAATTATCCGACTGTCCTGAATATACAGTGCGACTTTTAATAGTCCCCCCCCCTCCCCCTGTTAACTTTTGAACGGTTCGACGTAGAACAATGAAAGAACAGAAATTGTTGTATGATATTACCGATACTACTTCTTGAAATAAAATACATTGTGATTACCCGATAGATGGCGCGGGGGGGAACATCAACTTCAAAATTTTAAATAGAATGGGAGGTCATGTGGCACATCGTTGGAAAGATAGTTCAATTCTCTTTTCAACCATCTAATTGTTTTAATAATTTCGTTGATTTGTTTTTTCACAATGTGCATTTGAAATGTCAAGCATAGGTGCGGATCTGAATGGTACCCTTATCTCGATAACTTCTGAACGGTTTCATATGAAACAATGGGACAACAAATGTTTTGAATGCTATTACCGATCCTTTTTTTCGGGAGAAGAAACATTGCAATTACTCGACAGAGGGCGCTAGGGGCATAATAACTTGGAAATTTCGAAAGGCATAGAGGTCGAGTTGCACACCGTTGAGATGATAATTCAATTATAGTTTCAACCATGCTTGTTCTACGGATTCACAATTGCGATGATCAACACTGAATACGGTCAGTAGAGGAGGGATTCATTACTTCAATGATTTTTCATTTTCGAATTCATTTCAAAGCTTAAGTAGATAGAAATTTTAAATCCATACAGTAATCCAATTTTTTTGATTGATGCGGCCATAAGTTGAGGAAAATCCATATTGAAGTAAATATGAGGCACTCAATTCACTGAATGATTTGCACCAAACTGGGTTTACAAAACCACGAAACGTATTTCGCTATACAATAGCCTTTCATAGCCTTTTCAAGAGATTATACCCAAATAATACCCAACTCATTTATTTTCAATGACCATAATTATACAGGGTATCATTTATCGGATTTAGAAAACTGATAATCAAGCAGTAACCTAGAAATGATCATTATGAAATTGGATTATTTTGTCGATGTTCAAGAATTCCTAATGTAACAATGATTATATCATCACTTACCTGCTCTTGATATTATCGAATTTTTATTTAAAGAAGAGTTTCATTTTACTTCTAGTATCATTTTGAATTTGAAACATTATCATGGTTCGTGTACGTCCTATCGGAGAGAAAACTGGAGCAGTCTACATTTTTGGTGAGTCCCGTGGAAACCACAAGGAAAAATTTTATGTGATGCCCAGACACGCTAACCGCTGCACTTATTGCAGCTTGATTAGTGCCGAGTACTGTTGGATTTTTGGCCACCATACTAATGATGCGTAGATGACCATGGGTTTGATGATTGTTTGGTATGACCAATATATTAATTCTGGTGTCAAACCCCATATCTCGCCAAATACGACACGTCTAGGTTGCCGCTGTAGCCTTGGAAAGAATGAGATTGATATGATTGTTCCATGTTAATCGCTGGTCGATTGTAACGCCCAGGTATTTGACTTCCTTTGGAAAAAGTTAGCTGAGTTCCATTCAGGTTTGGGGCTTTCAGTTCCTACTTTCGCTTCTTTGTGAATGGAACCAGTACTGTTTTGCTAGGATTCACATTAAATCCCAGCTTTGCGAACCATCTTTTGATTATATTTAGGGCTTACTGCATGTGATTGGATATTATCCCGTCATGTTTGCCTCAAAGAGTGACGACCAGGTCATCAGCGTTACCTGGAGTTGTGATTCCAGAGTCATGTAGCTTCATTATCAGATTATCCACAGTCAGTGACCACACCAAAAGTAATAGGACCCCACATAGAGGGCAATTTTTTTTGGTATTATTCTGACCGTTTCCTCCCCAAATGAAGCCACAATGATTTTGTATTTTAGCATTGCATGTATCCATTTGATCAGTGAGGTGTTTATATTCCTTTCCTCTAGTGATCTAATGATGGAGTCATGTGGAGTGTTACCGAAGGCACCCTCTACATCTTGTAACGATATATCTATTACATTTCTTATTGATATGCTCAGGGATACAAAATAAATTAGGAGTAGTTCAAGTTATCTTATTAACTCCAATCGACGAATCCCTATTGGAAATCTTAGCGGCATCTAACGGCGAACAGTCATTATAGTTGATAGGAAGATGAACGATTTTGACAGAACGATCATATTAAAAAGGATTCAGCGTGCCATTCTCGGCCCTTACCGATTGATCTGCGATCGAGCTATCATGTGTTCTGAAACTTATCAGCCATCGCGAAAGTGATTTCAAATCAGTGAGTTCAGTGTGATATCAAGGTATGTAAGAATGATCATTCTGGCCAATATTTTTGAATATGTCACGTTCAGATATTTTCTAACGAGAACGTGAATTATTTCTTCAGAAAAAAGTGATATCTTGAATCATCTATCCATTTTGTTCAGTATACAACGAATACATTTAATAAGGTCAAGCAGGTAAATGATTCGAGTGAAGTATTATATTCATTTTCCAAATTAGTTCAGGCGGAATTATAGAAATCACATGTGATATATCGAAATGAATCAAGATATCAGTGTTCCGTCTCATCTGATTAGATTGCCTTCTCTGATAAGGCTTCATTGGGGTTTAAAGAGGGTTTCTCAAATATATGGTATCACTCACATCGTATTTGGATATATTTTTGGTGTCAATCACAAGAAGTATGAAATAGTTGAATATTATATATTTTTCATGATCTTTTGGATATATCTTTGGTATATTTTCGTATCTGGTGATAATTATCACCGAGCTGTGATTTTGCTTCTGATTCAGGTGAAGAGATCATATATATATTTAATTCTTGGAGTTTGGAATATTTCTTATCATACAGAAAAACTTTATGAAGGAGTATTTGACGATTGGTCGAAGATGGTTCTTATACACTTGTATCATTGAAATTGAAGTCATTTCTGCATATTAAATTCTTCAAACTTAATTGTGCTGAATTCTGATTTTCATCTTTGTAGAGTATAGTTTGGCTGATCAAGAATAGAACAACTTTTTTTCTTTATATAGAGCAAAGATCAATTTTTGTGTAAATCAAAATTTAATCTTGGAATTACAAATTCAGTATTGAATATTATTGACAAATCTCAGCACAAGCTGATTTCTATGTTCAACGTATCTCAAGCAAAAATCTCTTGATGAGAGTACACTCAACTGTAGCAACTGTGCGTTGAAGAGTGCATTGAGAAATTCCAAATTTCAAGAAGTTGAATTTTTAGTTAAAACAAATTCTGACACAAGCAATATTGTTTTCCATGTTGTGTTGCTGAGAACTATCATTCCATGGAAAAGAAGCTGATGTTCCACCTGATTGATCGTCCAGCAGTCATAGGTACCGCCTGATTGCGAGCCACACGACTACGTGAAGTCTAGCTACGAGCTTCACAATACACAATCAGAGGTACATCGTCGTCGATAAAACCGACAGGTTCAGCAACCAAAAGCAATATTTCTTTTTCTAAAAATTGTCATGCAGCAGACATATGATACATATTTGTTAAACAGCTGAAACTTATGTATATTTGTAAATAGACTAATATAAGTTTGGTATTTGTTTTATTGTAGTTATTTACAGAAGGAAACATTATTCGATTTGAAATTATTATTGAATAGGAAATTATAATTTTTATCCTAATTTAACAAAAAATTCTGGCGTCCATTCAAATTTACAACTTCTTAAACCTTTGCTTGAAACATAAATAAATTCGAAACTAGCAAGGCGGTCCAAAAACTCCAAACCGCTCTTCACTGAATAGTCTGGGCATTCTATTACAATAATTAACTTGTTTTTTCATTACAATCTATGAATGCACATAGAGCCATTTCTTTGGCCAGGTATGTCTTTTCAATGCTTTCAACCAAGCATTCTAGAATATTGATCGTTGATTTGCCTGCTGGATAGGCGAACTGTTTTTTGTGAAGCAGTCTGTCCAAGGGGATTTCACTTCGGCATCATGTCGGCTTTGCTTCTGGCATCATGTTGCGCAGTGCAAGAAATTTTAGCTTCCTGCTCTTGTTGTGTTATATACTATTCATGATACTTTTTATGCCCAGGAGTATCGGGTCTACTTGCAATCATTTCATAGTTATTTCGTCAATTATCCATTGTTCAACAACGCAAATGGGTCAGACCATTCATCGAATCGAAAACATTCATCATTTCGGTGCTCAACATTCCCATTATCTCTATTTCAATTGCCATTAAAAAGTTATCACACTGTAATTTCATATGAGAAAATTTCAACATTTCTATAATATATCGCCTGATATGAGTGAATGAACATGATTTTACTTTCAACAAAAAAAACAAAGCCAGAAAATCAATTAGTGAAAAATCGAAACGACTGTATATGAGTGAACAGTGGAATCACAATAAATGTGACACAAACCAATCCAATGTACTCGTGACCACCATTGTGGAAGATATAAATTAATTAACGCAAAACGCTCTGGTCTCCTTTTTTTTCTCTGGTTGACATCAGTAAGTACATTATTGAACATATAAACAAATGCTATCGGAAATAAAAATATGTAATTAAAAAAAAATACATCTTTTTATCACACACTAAAAATCATAAAATAATTAAATTGACTTGTACCCGTTAAAATATAAGTAGGTACCTATGCATTTTACCCTTGCCAATATTATAACTTCTTTGTAGAGTGGAATCAAACTTCTTTTAGATCTAATGATTAATTCAAAAAGTGTGGAGCGCTCTGTTTAAATCAATAAAAATTTTACACAATCAAATTAATCATTAGAAATAAAGGAAGTGACAAGCTTACTAATACCCACCTAGGATATCTATCATCCACCACGTATTGTTTACTCTACAATGAAGTTAAAATATTGGCAAGGGTAAAATGCATAGATACCTATATCGTGACTAATACAAGTCAATTTGATTATTTCATGATTTTTAGTGCGTAATAAAAGTTTTTCTTGAGCTTTTTCCAAACTACATATTTTTATTTTTGAGTTGTTAGTCTTAAAATAACTTCAACATATTTATTACTGGTACAGAATGCATTTAAAGTTGGCTTAGTTGTCATTGTTTTTAAATTTATAATAATTAAGTTGTAATATTTACATATTTAGAAATATATTACACACACATACACACACTAGGTTTAATAATCCCATATAATTACAAGTAAGTTACACCAAGTCTCAACGTGATTATTCGCATGAGTAGGATCATAGGGTATTTATTGTTCCCTCTCTGGGCTCTTGTGCATCGAAATTGTATCTTTGAGCACGCCCTCTTTCCATTTCCGGCAATGCTTCAGAATAGCAAGGAGTTTTGTTTGTGAGCTTTGATCAGTCGAATTCCTCAATCTGAGGTCCACTTAGCAGTTTTATGCGATTTAATTTGGCGAATATGCCGAGAAGCAGTGCATTCGATAAAAAAAACTTCATTCAGAATTAAAAAATACAAAAGCGAAGTTTTAAATATAAAATAATATCAAGATGAAAATCTTGATTGAAGCCCGGGACTCGAAGTGATGGCGCATTTGCTGTTTCAGTTGGGGGAAAACCCGGAAAAACCCACAACACCATCAGAAATCAGATCATCAACTTTCTCATAGAAAAGGACACATGCTCCCTGGGAGCTGGGAGAATCAATCTTGGAAAATACACGGCAGTCATCGAAGAGGTGCCAACAATTAGAATAAGGGTGTTTGCAATATGCAGTATAGTGTTCATTGGAAATGCTGCCGCTATGACTAGATATGGCGTAGATATTATGAAGAGTATTCCCATCCTTAGCAGAATATTGGTCCAAATTCAAATTGTGTATGGGAAAATTAATTACATTGTCCAATTTACTGCCATCAGTCGAAGAAACACGTTTTAAATGTATAACTAAAATTTTTGGAAATATTTGTATACGAATCATCTTTTTGAATTCCCTTTTCATTCCACAAGTTGAACAGTATGGGCTCGCATTGTTGGTCAAAGTCTCCACTTCTGTCAACAGTTCAATACATTGTATTGAATTCACGACTTTGTTTGGCAAGTCTGGAATAGGGATTGAAAGTACCCAGAAAGGTTGTTCAAAAGTAACGGAGCAGTAATTACAAAAAGTACATCTCAATATAGACTTCAGCTGACCGGCAAATGTATCCACAATTCTGGAATTATGAGTAGACAGATATCTTGTCCAAGAAATGAAAGCTTTCTGATTATCATTCGTGATAACAAAATCGTTTGGTGATGGATGAATCTCTGCACTCGCCTTGTTCAAATCTTCATGTTAACCTACCAGAAGGTATCTTAGAAATTCTTCCGAATCTGCTGGGACGTTATGATCGGAGGAAGGAGCAACATTTCTGAATAGACGGACGAAATGTGGAGTATCCACCATTTTTCGAGAAGAATCAGGACTCCAGATATTTTCTATCAAAGATATAAAAGATTTCACTAAATTTCCTTTCATTCTTGATGTAGTAATATTTAAATAATCCATACAAAAACCATTCTTGAAAGATTCCATCAAAACCTTGGTGTTCGAGAGACACTGGATCGTGCTATTCATAAAACAGGTATTTCCTACATTCTTCAATCTTCTTAGGCCAAATGTAGAAATGGAGTCTCTTGTTGGTATGGCATGCTCACTCATGTTTAACGGAGAATCCATAGGTTCAGTGTTCCTGTAATTCAAAGAAGGTGATAGAAAAACTGATATTGATTTTTTCGAAATTACTGAGTGATTATCTTTGATAACTGATATGTATCTCGTAGAAGAATTGGTACGATAAAATAATTCATCCCGTGGATGCGATGGAGAAATTGTACCCATTACAGAAGAAGCATTGCCTCTTTGAATTGCTATACTAATTCTTTGTATAAAAAATGACGTTGAACGTTTATCTTTTGTAGCGCGGCCCACTCTCCTTTCAATTTCATGAATAAAAGACAGAGATTCAGGGCCAAAGATACCAAAAGTTTCGACAGCTATTGGATGGAAAAGATAATTATTCCCAAGATTTTGATATTTCTTTCTTTTCAATTTCTCGCTGGATATTGCTGCAGCACCTGCGGATTCGGAAGTATTTGCTAAATGAGACGCTACAACTGTGTCAGCACAAGTGAAGTCCCACACCAAAGGTTTGCCACATTTCCAAGGTATCAGCGTCATACCATCAGGACGTTTACCATCATCTCGGCTAGTTCCAAGAGGTTCTAACACAGCTGGAATACCTGCCGATACCAAAGAACGTTTAATGATATCATTGACTTGATAATGTCTGTATAAACGACCTGCACTTCTATGACAACTCAAACCATGAGTTCCTTTTTGATTCACTTCACTACCACATATACATTCATGAGGAATACAAATATCTAAACCCAGTCGCAGTCCAATTGATATTCTGAAAGACTCATCGTCTAAAAGGGTTCCGAGAGAAGCCACAGGTAGAGCATTCAGCCAAGCTCCGGATTCTTTGATACTAACAGATCTCAGACGAGCCTTTTCTACTTCAGTAAAAGTAAATTGTTTGAGGTTATATTCGAAAGTGGAAGGTCCCAGGATTTCTGAATGTTTCTCGTAGCTGGTGGCAAATCTGAGTTGGTTTGTAATAACCAAAGAGAAACAGCTTCATCAAAAAATTTACCAGTCGTTTCAGAAAAAGTGGAAGGGAGGATAGAATCAATAAGACTTGATACACTACTCATGGAAGCTGAGATGGCACGTAAAGCTAGGGAAGAAGCCAAACGGAGCCCCAGACCTCCAAGATTCACCGGAAGTGTTGCCTGTAACCAATAATCTTCATTGAAAGAATTATTAGTAACAAGTATGGCGCATTAAATCGTCGAAATCTTGAAGCTCATTGAGACTTTTCCAAGATGGAGAACATCTGAGGGTATACATCAATTTTGGTATAGCGAGGCAATTTCTCAAGAGAAAGAATGAGATGTGAGTTGGTAGTTCATTCAGACGGGTGGAGAGTAACTGCAGAGAGTCCTTCTCATTTTTTATATGTCCAGAAAGAGCATTCATAGAAAGGGGCGCACCAAGAAGGCGGCAATCTGACTTTTCCAAAAATTCTATACCAGGGGCTAATGATTGGAATTTGGATTCAAAATCAGTTTTTGGGTCTAATAGTGAAATCAGTTCGCACTTATTGAAATTAAGTTCAAGACCAATTTGTTTCGATAGGATGATAACCTTATCCAAATCTTCCAACACTCTATTGAAATTTCCAGCAATGGAGCCATCATCTGAATACCAACAGTTGAATTCAGATGACAAACTCTTTGTCAATTCTTCGATTGTGGGACAAAATAGTGCGGGTCCCAAAGGGTCACCTTGTTGAACACGTCTTTCAGAAGTTATTAAATGATCACCAAAATTCAAATATGATGATGAATTATAACATTGATTTACAAAAGGTTATCTCTTACTTTGAGGAGCATGACTTTCCTATCGATCATATTGAAGGCATTGTTGAAGTCGAGTTTCAAAAACACTTTGGAGAAAGGGTCTGGATGCTAATTGATGTATCTACGAGCTGAATGAGCAACTGCATCACAACCTCCTGGCGTACCGAAACCAAACTGTATGGGACGTAGTAAATAACCAAGATCCTCTTTAATTTTCATGCAGCAAAGTTTTGCTACTAATCTGCGATGAAAAGTACCAACAGCAATTGGACGAATACCTCCATCTTTTTCTTGGAGTGCACAGAGAGAAGCACCAAAAAGTAAAGGACATATTTCTAAATTCACCTTGCCAGATAAAATAAAATTGATTGAAGAAATAAGTTTTTGACCAGCACTACCAGAGCTATGACTGATCATGTCTTGTATATGGCTAGGTCTAAAGGAATCCAGACCACCTGCAGAACCGGTACTAAAAGATTTTATAGCTGCCACAACATCTTCTTCTGAAACTTGGAGAATTGAATAATTTGATAAATCTTGATTGATATCTTGAAATTTCATTCTGGAGTCTGAACGAGGATGTTTCGAACGAAGTTTCGATGAAGTATAATCATCGTATTTTGCCAAAGTGTCGCTGGAACTCAAAATCCTGATAGCTGAAGTAATGTCTCCATCTGCGATTTTATTCAAAACTATCTTCGAAGAATTTTGGTTATATTTTTTGGTATTGAAATGTTCTAAGGGAGATGTACTTATTGTAGGATCAACCTTTAAATTCAGAGTTATTATATTCCTCTTGATCAAAGATGCTAGAGATACTTTACGAGTTTCTTTTGAACTAGGTACAGTGAATGAACTATATGAAAAAAATTTCCAACTATCAAAAGAATTCAATTTTATGTATTTATCGATGATTCCACTCAGAGCTGAGGCTGAACAAATTCTAGCAGACTTTGGATTTCTTTTGATTACATGATTATTTCGTTTCAAAGAAGACGATCTTGAATGCAATGCAAGAATATTAGATTGTATTTGAGATTCATCAGATATTTGACTTGATTTAGATGAATCATAATGAGAATTTTCTCTAGAACATTCTGGTATTGCTGAAATTTTGTGAGTTTTTGCTTTGTGAATTTTTAGGCCCTTAGAAGACTTGAAACTCTTATTACATATATCACAAGAATGATAAATAATTTCAGTATCGTTCATAATCTGATGTTGAGAGTTAATTATTTTACTTAACTTTTATTCAGTAAATCCTTTTTCTTTTCCTGGAATGATTTTCGAAAGGTTTCACTGCATTTGCCTCAAACGTGAGATATACTTTGAATTGTAAATTATTCACAGAACGGCCTCAGTGCATTCCCCATATTCAACTAGTAGCCACTGAAGAGTTTCACTATTCACCTCCTGACTCAATCATCAGATCAGCTCCAAGATACCAAATTATAGTATTGTCATCCATCCATCCATCATAATTCCGATACGACAATTAGAAGTAGGTTAAAATTGACTTCCAAGATTTGATAACATTATTTGTTAGTTACGAGTGAAGCAAAAGGCGTGTTGAAAAGTTGAAAGAGGCTACTATTGAAGAATAGTTTTTCGCATTTTTTATGGTAATGCACTACATTAACAACCTCAAAATCGTACAGTAATGGGTCATTTTATACCATAGCAAACCATTACAGCATAGCAACCATTACTGCGTGAGAAGGAGATTTGTTAAAACATTTAAAACATTTAGGAATTGTTTTACCAATGGCCTGATAATATCATTATCAACCCTGGACTGACATTCCTCCTTCTTTCCTTGTACCCTTCATTTAAAATACAATTCAACAAGAAAGAATAACGATTATTTCAAATAGTATGATAATAAATATTGAAAGAACATTTGTCTAAGTTAGAAGAGGTTTCAACTTCTAACCTCGCTGCATCAACCAGTTGTTGCTGAACATTTTCTCCACAATTCCTATAGGGACCTCTTGAGATAGTCCGAGTTGGACATTGTTCAATATCCTGCCTGAATTTTTTATTTTATTACCAATGCTTTCTTCCACGTATCCCTCAGCTACGCTTCTGGATCGCCATCCCCATGCCATTTGAGAATCTGAATATCAGCAGGAAAAGTTGCAAATGTTCTTCTCAAACAATGGCCGGTGTAACCTGAAGCATCGGAAGTTTCAAATATTCCACAATTTTTTGTAGAATGTTTGCAAAAGTATGAATTCGAACTGGTGGTAGTGTACGGTACATTCGCCATGACGATAGAACAGGAAAAATATATTATGACTTACTGTTTTGGGTCTTAATAATAACTATATGTGATGAATTTATACCCGTTGCAGTCTGGGCCCACGGTAAATACACGTTTTTTCTTGTTTTAGTATCGTGTAACGTTACAATCAACATTGTTCCGGAATCTTATATATGTTCAGTTGTTAAACTACATAATTCAGCCCAAAAATTAATACTACTTTCATTAACAGAAACGTGTAGTTTGTAACCTCATTCACAAACTTTGTGGCGTTTTCCATTGTCAAAACTTTGAATTTTTCAGATTCATACCTATCATTCTGGCTTTTCAAGAAAGCGATTACTTTTTTATATTGTGAAATATCTGTATTTTCATTGATTTGTATCGTGTTTTCGATCATAGAGTATGTAGCCCATAAACCAGAAGCTTTAAAGACTTGTGCCTAAAACAAATGATAAAATTGGTACCCATGTACAAACTTCAACCATATAAAATAGCCTACCTTTTTTTTAAATGTCAATTCCTTTGAATCTCTTGGTGTTTCTCCACTCGCAGAACATATTTTAAACTTTCTCGTACCTTTTCTTAAATTTCACTGGAAGAAGCTTGTCAATTAGAAAAAACACCCTGTTTAGATTGCTCAGTTACCAAGAAGGCAGACTACTATGTTTTTTTTTGAAGATTTTTTCAGTAACTATTATTATTTATAGATTTCAATATGAAATGACAAATGAGTAATTATTAACAAAATACGGAGAAATAGTATACGCACCTCGTCAGAAAAGTGATTTTACTTGACTCGTATGATATTCAAACTCATCAAGCAAAATCCCACTTTTCTGAACTTGGTACGTAATACACTATTAACAGCCTCCATTTTTAAAATACACAGCCGATTTGGACCCTCTATGAATTAACCGAGGTATTTTTTTTTTTTTTTTTTTTTTTTTTTATTGGCTTTGACATTTCGTCATTCGGCCAGTCACAAGTTGAGTATTTTATGTATCATTTCATAGTGTTCTGGGTAGGCCTTGTTACTAACTCCATACGCCACCTAGGAGCAGCACTGTTAATTTGAACGCAACAGCGAATCGTCGAGGACCATCCTCGGCCCGGCTACGAAATTTAACATTTAATTCTCTCAAATTAAATAGAAAAATTTCTGCCCTGGCCGAGAATCGAACTCACGACCTTTCGATCATGAGTCGGACGCTAACCCACCGCGCCAATCCCCCCAAACCGAGGTATTGATACAACAATTTTTTTGGGTCAAATGTTACATATATTATAGTGTGTGAATATTATCCGACCACTGAAATCAATTCGTGGTCATATTTGCGCAGGACCATGTTTGAAATCTGGATCACACACGTGAGTATATCCGAGATTGGAATAATGTTTTTTCATCAAAATATACAGCGGATTTGCAGATGTAAATGATATTTCACAGCTGACTTGGTTTCAACGCCCTATATTCTGGAATATATGATAAATGATGATAGGTTGTATATTTTAGATATATCCCATATTTTCACAATTCAAAATGTTAATAATCATCATATAATTTCCTGGACGTAAAAACTTAATTTCTCCAACTAAACACACAGCGTTCGCTCTGAGTGTAACAGTCGGTATGGAGAACGTTTTATAATTTTAACAATAATGAACTTCATTGAAAATATTCCGCCAATGTCACCATTCGTAATAAACAGGTCTAAGAACTGTATATTTTTTTCATTAAAAGAAAATTATTTAAATATATATATATATATATTCATATATAAATATATATATATATATATATATATATATATATATATATATATATATATATATATATATATATATATACAGTGTCACACATAAAGTTCGCAACATATGGAAGTTTCTTTTATTAATGGATATAAAGAAAATTTGACTTCGCAGTTAGTTCGTGCTTGGAAAATGAGTGAAAACAGCCTCTTTCCTTTTGTCATGTGCTACTCTAAACCTGTCATATTTGTAATTTTTTTCGAAAATCCTCAACTCAAAACATCATTTTTTTTTTGGAAATTTCGAAAAATGCCAAAAAAAAGTTGCTCAGTTTCCAACTTTTTACCTTTCCTCCAGATTTGGAGTTGCTACTGTCATTTCGACATTTTTCCAATTTTTCGAATCTTTCGCTCTACTGATTCGAACGAAACATTATTCAAATTCCATAATTTTGATGAATACGAGACTTCAATGTCATATCTTGCCCAGAAAATACCCACATTGGCCTGTTACCGGAAAAAAAAATGCACCTCCAGAAATTCGTCTTTGTTGTTGCAAAGTTCATCTAGTTTTTTCATTTCATTGTAAAACTGATCAATATGTCAGTAATCGAATGAACAAATTTCTCTTCATTCTTATTACACTCGTATTTCTTTTTTTAATAGATTTTTATCCAGTTTTGATTATTTTTCTGACCAATAATTCAGTTACAAACAAACCCGAAATATCATATTCTTCTGTAAACTAAACAATGACCTACAGTTTCATAACTATTCAAAAGACGTTCGTTCTAGCGATTTGTACTTAACATGATGTAAAATTCAGTGATTTTAAACAATACAAGACTAATGCAACATCTCGGGATGAAAATAGTACAATTGAACGAATTGAAATTAAATTTTCCCTTAGTAGGCTTTTGATAAAAACATTTAGTTATCTTCAATGTCAAATTTTTGCGTTCAATAAATTGAGTTGTTTTGTGTACAGATTTTCGAACATTTATAATGCACAAATAAGTTTTATATACAATGTTATCCACACAAGACAAAATCACCGGCATCCAGGAAGAAATATCCACTTCAGTACCGTGGGAAGGATATTGAAAACATTCAAAGAAACTGGCTCTGTGGACAATCGTTCCGAAATACCACATAATCCAATAGGTATAATGTTTGTTTGAGCGTTGTTGAAAACGAAAAACTAATATTAGGAGTATTAGTGAAAATACAGGGGTTGGCAGAGAAACTGTCAGAAGAATTTTGTACAAAAATAATTTTCATCCCTATAAGCCAAAGTTCATACACACTCTTAAAGAAAGAGATTTTGATATTCGAGTAGGATTCTCATTTTGGTTCCAAGGTGAGATAGAAGATGATATATCACATTCTCCTACAGGATTTTATGGACGCAACTTTCACGTCGAACGGAACAGTTAGTTCCCAAAATTGTCGCTGGTGGTCCAACAATAATCCAAATTTTGTAATAAAATGTCGTGACCAATATTCATTCAAGGCAAATGTGTGGTGTGGTTTATTACATAACCAAATAATTGGACAATATTTTTAGAGTAAATTTGAACGCAGACATGTACAAAAATTTCATTATGAATCAGTTGTCTGAAGTTTTGAATAATCTGCCTCTAAGTGTTCAGCTTGATGGGGCACCGATCCACCAAACGGTGAAACAGTGTCTCAGTCAGATGTTTAGGGGCAAAGTGATAGGACGAGATTGGAAAGATTATTGGCCACCAAGATCTCCGGACTCACCTCCAATGGGGTTATCTGAAACAAAAATTGTATAAGCACAGACCATTTGCAAACAAAGAACATTTTGAGAATACCATTTGGGAGTGTTGTGCTAACATAAATCCCCTATTTATTAAAAATGCCACAAATTCTGTGAATGGAAGGACTATAATTTTTATAGAACGGGAAGGACGGTTTAATGAATGATGAATTCGGATTCTTTATAAAATTATTGAGATAAATCAATGAATATTACGATATTTTGTTGTGAATTTGGTTATAGTTATTTTGGTTCAATATTTTTACACTTCTAATGGTAAAAATAAAGGATATGCGATTTAAGAAATCAATTCAAAAAACGTTGCGGAAAATTATTATCTGACGACAGTTTACATCCAACAGTCACACTGTTGAGAGTAAACTACATCAAAATATTTGGAACTCATATGCAGCTAACGGGATACAAATCTGTTAAAAAAAGAAATACGAGTGTAATAAGAATAAAGAGAAATTCGTTAACTCCATTACTGACATAGTAAAGTCCATACATTGATAATCCGAATGAGTTTCACAATGAAATGAAAAAACTAGATGAATTTTGCAACAACAAAGACGAATTTCTGGAGGTGTATTTTTTTTTTTGGTAAGAGGCGAATATGGGTATTTTTTTTGGCAAGATATGACATTGAAGTCTCGTATTCATCAAAATTATAAAATTTGAATCATGTTTTAATGGAATCGTTAGAGCAAAAGATTCGAAAATTCAGAAAAAAGTCGAAGTGACAATATAAAAATAAAAAATTGGAAACTAAACTTTTCTCTTTGGCTTTTTTAAAATTTAAAAAAAAAATTTTTTTTTTTCGATAAAAATGTCAAATTTGACAGGTTTAGAGTAGCATATGACAAAAGGAAAGAAGCTGTTTTCTACTCATTTTTCAAGCACAAACTAACTGCGAAGTCAAATTTTCATTAAATCTATTAATAAAAGAACCTTCCATATGTTGCGAACTTTATGTGTGACACTGTATATATTCAGTAGTTTTTTATTCTTGAACCATATATCGTATATTTGTAGCGGAGTTTTTCTCTTCAGGGGGTGGTTCGTCGGAGAAATGATTTTGGATGCTTCTTTATAGATTCTTCATTTTTATTACTTTGAAAAACAATAACGTTTTGCCAGGGGGCCCACAGGCTTCATAATATTTTCCTTTCGACACTCGGAACAAATGACAGATTCACACATAGCCCCCAAACTGGCTTACAAAACAAGATTTCAAGACTTTCATTCCCCTTTGAATTACATGGTCCTCGCATTGGACCATTGTTTTCAAGAAAAATGTCTTCGATAATTTTGAGGCTTAGCGGACAACATTCACCAGGATTGCGCGTTTCTGACGCCACGCGTCAAAGAAAAAAACTAAGACGCTCTCGCGTCCCATGTGACCGACACGTTTCGGTCCCCACGAAATACGCCCGATCTACCAATATTTAGATGCTCGTCAAGCTAAACCGACGCTATACTCTGCATCTTGATTGATCAAAAATTCCCCTCGTGGTGAAGTCAAAGTTCATTCTGGCTTCCTGGCGTTCCACGTAGTCATCAAAATTTTCCTACGAACGCCCACACACGGAGTCGTCAACGGTTCCATGTTAATGTCCCTAGACGATAACATTCTAGATAAAAAAAATACATTGTACCAATCTGTAAATGGCAATGATTCCGAAATAAATAAAATCATTCGTTCGTGTAGAAATATATATGCTTTTATCCGCACACCAAATGTTAGTATATCGAAATATGAATTATTTTTATCGTTTTATTTTCCTTCAGGAAATTGAAATTTATAAAACATTTGAAAACATTACACGACTTGTAATATCACAGGCAAAACCGCAAATATATTCGAAAAATATATAATGGTCATTCAGCATGGGAAACAACAATATCGCCAAACCATTAGCCTAACTATATTACGAGCTATAGTAAAATCAAATGAGGTGAAATGAGGCGAACGTGCTTTACTATGGTACTTATAATAAAATAAATAAACGTTGAAACTCATATTGTCCGATTTGGGTACTTTTTATATTATGTTCAATAGGGGCTCGTTATCTCCAATAAGCATAATCCACTTCGTGATTGTTATAGTCTATGAATTTCCCTTTCACTATTATTGAACCAAATCTACACGAATACGTGAATAGATGAATTTGTCTCACCAAACACAAGCGTTATGATTTTCGCCTTTTCACAGGGTAATATTCGTGTTGAACTTCTGTGGTTTCAAGTGCTCTCACCAGTTATTCTTAGAGAGAGAGAGAGAGAGAGAGAGAGAATATACTTTATCGTCATAAGAGTAATCTTGTGGACAAAGTTCAAGTTAATCTATAACGCAGTTTATATGTGTTGTATTATATGTATGTGTATATGCATTTAAAATAATCAATTTTCACTTGATACATAAAGACATTTCGTATATATAAAAACATGTCTATTCATATAAATATAAGAATAAAAATGAATAAAATATATAAGTCACATTGAAATATCCCCCAAATAAAATTTAAAATCATATTATTGATTGGTTTTTAAAAAATTATCATTATAAAATTCTTGTATATTATAGTATGGTTTATCACTTGAAAAACATTTCACAGCCTTACTGAAGCATTGTGAAGATTTTATTTCTATTACATTCTTTGGCAAATGGTTGAACATTTTACAACCATTATAGACAATGGAATCCCTTATGACTGATGTCATTGGTATTGGCACATGGTTGAACATTTTACAACCATTATAGACAATGGAATCCTTTATGACTGATGTTATTGGTATTGGCAACTTAATGTTGTTGGATTGCCGTGTCACTAATAGGTTGGATTGAAATTTGTTTAAATATTTTTTAATCAAACACACTGTTTCCATTATGCAAATAGAAATCACTATTAGAACTCCATGAGTGGAAAAAGTATTCTACAAGAGTATCTACGTTTGGATTTGCACATATATCTTACGGTTCGTTTTTGCAAAATTCAAATATTTTGCAGTAGATAACCACTACATACGCCTCAAAATGAAATTCCATATCTCAGGTGAGATTCCACCAGAGAAAAATAAACAGTCTTAGCTGCTGTCAAACCAAGTTCATTTGCGACTACTCTGACTGCATAACAACCAGAAGACACTTTGTTACACAAGGCATAAACATGGTCTTCAAATTTTAGTTTTCTATCGATATGTACTCCTAAAAATGTTAAGCTACTTTTGTTCTCAATGATGTCATTCCCAATGGGTATATTGTCATGTTCACATCTGAAAGTTTACTATATTAGTTTCCGAAATATTTAGAGAAAGACGATTTGAATCACACCAACTCTTTACTTTCTTCATATCATTGGATATGATTTTATTTAAATCATTTGCATTGTCCGATTGCCAAAAAATGGTAGTATCTTCTGCAAATAGTGTAAATTTTCCTGCGATATTTATACTTGTCAAATCGTTTACGTTGATGAGGAACAATGTTGAACCTTGAGGCACACCATAATGTATTTTCCCAATTTCCGAGCGATGGTTTGTTTTCACCATCTGACTACGACCTGACAAATATGAGCTGAACCAGCTAAGTATCACTCCTCTGAAGCCGTAGTAAGGAAGCTTCCGCAACAGTATTTCGTGATCCACACAGTTGAAAGCCTTCGAAAAATCGCAAAACACTGCAGCAGCAACCTCGCCACTATTGATTCCTGTATAAACTTTCTCCATGAGTTAGAAAAATATATGATTAGTGCCTTTGTCACTTTGAAAGCCAAACTGTTCTTTATTAACGATTTTATGTTCCGTCAGAAATGCAGTTATCCTTATCTTGACTAGTTTTTCTATAAGCTTTCCTAATGTGGGAATTAGGGAAATAGGCCGATAATGCGGGGGGTCGTCCTGATTTCCTCCTTCATGTAGTGATATTACCAATGATACCTTCAGGAAATCAGGAAACTTTTCTGATTGAAATGATACATTAATAATAGTGGTTAAGAGTTGTAATGTGTTATCTGGGAGATTTTTCAAAATGTTTGCTGTAATGTCGTCGTAACCAGATGACGACTTTTTCCCAATGGAAACAGCTCATAAATATTAGAATGCAAGTTCCAGAAATAAGGGGGTTATGAATCGTTCCATAGGGTCGTTATGGGTAGTTATTTTCAGAATCTCTGTCTCAGGTTCCAAATTTCAACCACGACTGCTGTAAAATCATATTTTTGTTTTACTTTGGTTCACTTAATCAACAAATCTCAAATAATACTCACCGGGGTTGAAGCTTAAACCCAATGAAACTTCTAGAAAATCTAGCAAATATTTTTTCTGATTTTGCCTCAATTCCAAAATCCCTGACAAAATGTCACTTCTATTATATTTTGTTTAATTACCCAGTGGCACTATAAAATTTTAATTTATCAGATGGTTCCGTCTCATCTTACCCTGGAACCACTCAAAAAAAAATCAATAACCCCTACAGGGTGTTTCACGCGTTCACTATTTGAGTTTTGAAAAATCTCAATCTATCATTTTCATTACAATATCGGCAAACAATAGGTTTTTTAATAGTGCTTCACGAGCTTCACAACATTTATTCGGAATTCTTTTCTCTAATATGTACACCTGAATAAAAAAACGATGTAAATTACCATTTATGAGAAACAATTTATGTTTACCTGTATGCTCCTTCAATTTCAATTTCAAATTTTCTCCCAGCGACATTTCTCATTTCTCGATTCCAAATATTAGCTATATGAATAAATGTAGGTTATAATTTTTTTAAGTGATATCAAGATTTGAGGCAGATTACATAGAAATATTGGCAAGCATTTAGAGAGATTTGAATCCTCATCATTTTTTAATTGAAAAGTTCAAGGTTTATACAAAAATAGAAATCGTGTTTTCATATCCAATGGAAATGTTTTTTCCATCATCATACATATTCAAGTGCGAAACAATATGATGCTTACAACTTTGTTGAGGTTGGTTTCAATGATGTTAAACATATTCATCTAACATAGTGATACAAAAGGAAAGAAAACGCCGATCAGGGAATAAAGCGAAGTTCAAAGTTACTACAACCACATTAGCGTTGTTTGAAATTATATAAATATAAATGTGTACTCTATGTATTTATTTATTTCAGTCAACGTCACCTGACGGGTGTCACTTGGAATCAGTTACAGTGGTGCCAACTGTTAGATTAGTACCAACTGATGTCACCAGGTGACGGTAATGTTAAAAAGGAATATTATTTTATATTACATTGTTGTCAATTTTGATTGATATCTAAAGACACTAAATAAGAGATCTCGTTCAAATGGTAATTTTTTTTTTATTATTATATTACATTGTTGTCAGTTTTGATTGATATCTAAAAACAATAAATAAGAGAAGATCTCACTCAAATGGTTAATGTCTGTTTTTCTATTAATACAATTCTTTTCTTGGGAAAAGAAAGCCATTTCTAAGAATGTTATCTTAAATGTATGTGACTCTGTCGCTAGCACTTTCACTGAATCATAATTCATCTGGTGGTCAAATTTATTCACATGTTCTCAAAGCACATCTTTCAGGATGCAATCGGCAGTCACTTTCATGAGAAATTGTTCTGTTCGATAATGATCTTTGCGTTTGACCAATATATTGTTTATTACAACCATGACAAGGAATACTATAAATTACATTTGACATTGAAAGTAATGGAGTTTTATCTTGAATCCTGTTCATGGAATTCAGAATCTGAGATTTGCAGTACTCTTAATTCCATTTGTTTTACCAAGTTCACTTTCATAGACTGTTTGTGATGCATGGTTTCCTATATCAATCTACCAGTAGCTTGTTTTCTGTTGCCCGGAATTTTCACTGTTCTCAGTTTCAATTGTGAACTGGATATGGGGATCGTAGCTATTGAAATTGTCGAGAATCTCATCCACACCATCATTCGGTAATGCTAATATAATATCATCAACATATTTTTTTATGAAGTTCAGATTGAAAAATAAAACTGGAATAACATTGTCTAACAAATCATCCATGACGTACGCTGCTAAAATGGGTGAAATTGAGGCTTCCATTGGGGTACCAAAGGTTTGTTTATGAATTTTATTATTGAAAAAAAAATATGTATTATCAAAAAGGGAAGTCATCAATTTCAAAAATGTCTCCTCCTTAATGGAATAGTAATTACTAATACGATCCCAATTTTTGTGTATTGCTCTAATACAAGCATCCAAATAAACATTGCTAAGAAGGGAGACGACATCTAAACTTGCCAGAACATAATTGTCTGGAAGTGCTGAGTTATTAAATTTATTAGTGACTTCAAACGAGTCTTTTATATTGTATTCATTGTCAAAGTTGTATGCGTTAGTTGAAATTTTTGTCAAAAAATAGGCTATCCTTCCAGTAGGGGTTCCTATAAAAGCCACTATAGGTCTGACTGAAATGATGGGCTTATGAATTTTGTGTAGAGAATAGAATTTTGGAGAATGTCAGTTTCTTTTACATAACTTCATCAATTTGGTTTGTTGTATACATTACTTCAATTAATTCATTGCCTTTTCTCTGTTAGCTCGATTGATGGCAATTTCATAATTAATAAATACACTCTGAAATCTACCTTTCAGACTGGCTACGCCACCGGCTTTATTCTTTATGTTATTTGATGTCACTCTCAGTTTGCTCTAGTGATTCACCCTGTGGAGCTAGAGAGTGTTTTCGAACTCAGCTATATTTATAATCAATAAAATATCTTTTCGTATTTCGTGCAAATTGTTCATTTATCGCAGAGCACTTTTGAGCTAGAGGGGTGAGTGAAACTGGATTGGGTTTTTTTGTGCATTTATTATTTTGAAAACTTCAGGTAATACTCACTCGTCAGGTTAGCACAAGAAGAAATCTATAAAATAACGACATTCACAATGTAAAACAGATCAAAACAAATTTCTTCTTGTGCTAACCTGATGACGAGTAAGTGTTACCTGAAGTTCTCGAACCAATGAGTTCACCAAAAAAAAACACAATCCTGTTTCACTCACCCACTTACTTTTCAGGCAGGCTTTGATAGGCCAGTAGATATAGACAATCAATTAACATGAATTCCAAAAGTTTTCATACTTCAATGGTATATAAGTGCATTAATGGTAACTAACTATAGAATTTTGGAGAAATCTGCGATGTACGGAACATTGTTCAATTGCAAAAAACGTTTTCATGCTTAATTTTTGCACTGAAAATTGCAAAAGTTCTGCAAACTAGGCATACCTATAGTAATGGTGTTTAACAACATGCATTAATGAAAGATAAGTGCCATGTGAAGTGGAATGAATAGAAAAATCGAATTGAATGGTTTTCTTCACATAAAGAATTCAATATAAAATTGAACCAGAAAATGGTAGATCTCAGGTGAAAAAACAACTACTTTCCTGGCAAATACCACGCAGAACGTTGAATGATATTCACCTGAAAATCCATGCATACTTCCATATAATATCAATGGACATTGAATGCAAATGCAAAGCTAGACGGGCTTGCCACTCCTACTGAGAAGGAATCTTTTATTTAGAAACCTATCGAGGTGGGAGATTTTCGGAGTATTTCTTTCTGTCACTAGGTACCGCCAGTTAAAGTTTATCTTTTCCGGCGTACCTATAGGTGTTACAAGATCGATGATGGTTTGTTTACGTTCTCACTTCAGCCAGAGTTCTTTGGACCTTTGGCTGGTTGACTACTCCGTACTGATGAGGGCCAAGAAGCCTGAAACCGGTATGCGGATTGTTAGGTGAACACGACATAAATTGAACATAATCGAGCTTATCAGAAAGAAACATTTGCATTCAATGTCCATTGATATTATATGGAAGTATGCATGGATTTTCAGGTGAATATCATTCAACGTTCTGCGTGGTATTTGCCAGGAAAGTAGTTGTTTTTCACCTGAGATCTACCATTTTCTGGTTCAATTTTATATTGAATCCTTTATGTGAAGAAAACCGTTTAATTCGATTTTTCTAAACATGCATTAAGTTTGCAACCTTGTTAAAGTTACGGAACTTAATTTTTTGTCATTTGTTCAAGTTTTTCATTGTAATTTGTTTGAAAAAATTGAAAAAGTTCTGCAAATTGGATAAGTGAACGGAAAAAAATTCAAAATATTCACGTATATTTGCAACCATTTCTGAAAAACGCATCATTTATATTTATCAAACTTTTATCGACGCCCCCATTTTCAATACACACAAGCATTGAAATAATGACGAAAGTTTCTTAATGTGGTTGCAGAATATCGATCTCAGTGGATATGTAGCTTTGCAACCTCATACGAAAATCGGAACCTATTTATCCACTTATATAAAAATTTGGCATTATTACAATTGCTGAAATAATTGCAAAAGTTCTGCAAATTACAATTAAAATTACGACTAATATTTTACGTGACGCAAGCGATTTGCAACCGTCATTGTTCAACGCAATTTTTGTTTGTACAATTGTTTTCTTTTAATAATTTGTCAATAAATTGCAATATTATTATATGTCTACAGTGGTCCAGTTGAATACTTGATTATCCAGCGTGTATATCTGTTATATTTTGTACTGGTTGATTGAAATTGCATCCGTAGAATAATACGGTTACGTAGTTAACCATTACAAAATTTAAAACTTATTATTAATCTCAGAAGCAATTACCATTTTCGACTAATCAGCGAAATAAATTTAACCTAATATTTTCGAATGCAACAATCGAAAGAGTACAAAATTTTGCCAAATTCTGCTTAAAGACTATTAGTGCAAGATCTCCAAGCCAGCAAACCTATATCATTTTAGCAAAGCTAAACATTTTCAGTATGAGTTGTGTGATATGTAGTTAAGAACGTTGCATACTTGCTAGAAGGACCCTTTCACAGATAGCTGGTACTCATATATATATAAAAATCTCACTCACCTATGTTGAAGTATAGTAATACTTTTGACAATTACCATGATCCAGTTGTCCAGGTGGTCCAAGGCGCCAGATATAAGCTCTAGATCTCGAAAGATAACGTGGGTTCGAACCCTGACGATATTTTTTTTATTTTTCCCATCGAAATTGAGAAATGATTCATTTTTTTTTATTTGAAAATTCGTCCCAAAACAAATTATATTGCAATTCCGTAATGAAAAATAAAAAAAATCGTTAGGCGTGGAGTTTCGAACCACGCTAACTTTCGAAATCCAGAACATAAATCTGGTGCCTCAGACCGTTTGGCTAACTGGATGATATTACTTGTCGAAAGCAATGCCATACTTCAACGTAATTGAAAAAGTTTTTCATGTACTTTTGTACCTGCTACCTGTAAAAGAGCCCTGCTTTCAAGCTAGCAAGTACGCATACGTTCTCAACTACATATCACACCAATCATACTCAAAATTTCAGCTTTGCTAAAATGACGTAGGTTTGCCGGCTCTGTGATCGTACTCCATATTGGAAGACATTAATTTTTTATCGCATTAGAAACGACATGCACTCATTTGAAATTTTCACTTGCCACAACATGACTTCATGGCAATCGACGAAATTTTAAAATGAATCGATGCTCTATGGAAGTAAGGATATCAAAACGTTGTATATCTCGTATATATGTATATAAGTACATAATTTTCGTCATCAAACAGAAACGTTGCTGAAAAATAAAAATTTGTGAAAACGATATAACTTCTCAAGTTCAGTTTTCACAGGTATGTATATCTTGAAATAAATAAAATTATAATTTACCCTTCCACTCGACTTTCTCACTCCAATTGTGATTTCGCATGGAAAATTCTGTTGAATCCGAATGGAGGACTGAAATGTAATCGACACGTCGATCACTTTCTTGATTTATAAAAATTCTGAAAATAGTTGTAGCTCCAGGACTATCAGATGAATGTGCATTGTTTTTGGTTAGTTATATAGTTGTCTTTCATAAAAATACAATTGTTAGTATTCTTGTTATTCTGGTAATGAATCGTGTTACCAAACTGCTGTGCATTCATTACTCTGTAAACAAAACACTGTGACGTAACACAGTTATCGGTTAATCGTACTAATGTATAACTGTACGAGTGTTTTTTAAATCTCAGTATTTCCTCCATTTTTTAATGGATCAAGATAATTATCAAAATTTGTTGAGAGATTCTCGATCTTCCATCAAACGTACTCAGAGTCTTTTTTTATGCAAATTCCTAATTGTAATATGATGTTTTGAATTCTATCGAAAACGTTAGCTTTCAACATTGAATGATCTCACCTAGAGTTGACGAGCTCCTTCTTGGTCGATAGTTAACTTGGTAACACAATGAATGCCATTTATTAGGTATATAAAAATCTTTATTATTCAGATAACACAAGTGTTGTAAAAATGAATATTTTTTTAATTCCTAATGTTCCGCATTCTAACGTAGTTTGCAAATTATTATACTGCCACCAATTGGTAAAATGGGTTGTCTGCCCGATTCGCAAAACTTTTGCTTTTTCTAGTAGAGTACAAATACGAAATTTTTTATTTTTTTATTTTATCCTCATGTCTGTGTTGCAGACGAGGTTGCAAATTAATGAAAACATTGTACGTCAGGACAACTCCACTTGCAACCCTTATTTGAAACTTTTGTAAAAATTCCGATACTTATTTCAATAAAAAAAAAACAATTTGATGAAAAAATATATTTTCCGTTTGACACAAGAGGTTGCGAATTGAAACACTTGTCAAGAACATTATTTTAGTTATTTTTTCGAGTCTGCCGAATTTTTGGAATTTTCATCGAGAAATTAGAACTAACAACCATTTTTTTTTTATAAAACAAACATTTCCGATTTGTTTGAATGGTTGCAAATTTTTCAGAAGATGTAAATTGCTATTTTTCAAAACTTTGCAGAACTTTTCCAAATGTTTTCGCGCTATTAATGTGAAAATTCATTAAATCCTGATTTTCCACATCTTCCGTTCAGAAAAAAGGGTTGCAAAATCAGACTACATATCATATGAAAGTCCTCTTCACTCTACGGAAGTTTTGAAACTTTTGTAATTATTGTTAAATATTGGGAAAATCATGTCTATCTCTACTGGCCTATGAAGATGACCTTGTAGGTCCAAAGCGCTCTGCGATAAATAAACTATCTGCACGAAATTAAAAAACAAAAATTTATTGGTTATGCCACGTGCATACAACTTCACTTTCAATATTTATAATCCAACAAAAAATATATACACGTTCTTAAAATTATTGTCAAGGGTCAGAATTTCATATAATCGGAATCCTTTGAATATTTAAATCTCTCCAGAATATATCGAATCGACATATTATTTCCCAATGTTCTGTTTACAAATAAGCAGCCAAGCTAAACGATAGCAACTATCAATTTTTTTTTCCGCGATCTGGTGGTTTTGGTGGGATCATTTTAGTTGGGCATCGAATGTCAGGGTCAAACCTGTTATAAATCAATGTTGCCTGTCTTGCTAGAGGTCAGCAAGTATACTCCACGAGTCTTACATTAGTTGTGTAGTTCAATCAGTGGAGTGGCAATATTTACAAAGTGATTTCAGGTGAGTTCTATTTTCATAAAAAATAATTCTTCAATTGAGACTTGATGAAAATAAAACTACACTAGAGGAATAAAAATGCCAATACAAAATAACGATATATGAAGATAATGAAAATTAAATAGTTATTATCCTTTCAAATATTCAAAAATATTCTCAAATTAATATGTTTCACTGATGGAATTATTTTGTAATGCTTAAAATTTTCTCTCGTTCATTGTTTTTAAATCGGAATACATTTTATTGAACCTTCTGCATATTCTTTCTACAGTGCTTCTCAAAAGTCCGCTCCACCCCCCTTATTTTTGAAACGATTATACATAAACAAGTTAAATTTGGAAACTGAATATTAAAGGTTGTAAACTTCCCTACTAGTGATGATAGATGACGAAATCGTCAAAGATGACGTCACAAGGCCATTGTGACCAATAATTTCAAATGGAACCCTATGGCAAGCGACACCTCTTTCAAAAGGTATCCAAAAAACCTATTGACTGATACTAATTTTGTTTGTGTTCATGGCAGTTTTGGCAACTCGCTTTTAAAAAACGCAAAGCTGTGATGAATTGAATCAGTTGATACTAAAATTCCAGATTCAAGCTCCGCCTCTGGATAGTTGTCAAATAAGCTGACATCTCCCTGATTCGACGTTTTTGTAATTGTCCAAGTTTTTGTACATTTAATAATTCGTGCATTGTTGATCGAACGTTTAAACTGTTTTAGCAGCTTTTGGTACTTTTAATATTTTTGTACATTTTAATAATTTGTTAAACTGTCGTGAGCCGAACGTTTGAGTGCTTCAAGAAGCGAAATGGTACGTGCTTTAGGTGATAAGGTAGCAGCGATCCTAATTCTTGGTGAAACTGGAGAAATATTCATGCAGCAGAACGCATTTTCAATGAGAGGTTTCCCGATCGCCCTGTTTCGAGGACATATGTAAGGGAGCTTCTTCGTAAGTTTGAAACAACGGGTAGTAATGATGATGCGAAACGATCTGGCAGACCACAAATTTCTGATGAGAAAAAAATTGATATACTGGCAGAAGTAATAGTTAATCCTACTTCTTCAACAACTCACGTTGCATCTACCTGTGAAGTCAGTCGAAGTAGAGTACACAGGGTGTTGAAAAAAAAAAATTTCATCCATACAAATTAAAAATGGTTCATCAACTCTCAGACGACGACCCAGACCGAAGACTAGAATTTTGTGAAAATATGGAAACTAAAATTAACCAACAGCCAGACTATGTCAAAACAATTTGTTTTAGTGACGAAAGTACTTTCTATCTAAAAGGAAATGTAAATAAACAGAATGTGAGGTATTGGAGTGACGCAAATCCTCACCTGTTTCGTGAAACACATACCCAATTTCCCCAGAAGGTGAATGTTTGGGCAGGTATCCTGGGAAACCACATCGTTGGGCTTCTTTTTTCAAATACTTATTTAACTGGTGAGGTTTATCTGGAGGTGTTGCAGAACGCAATAGAAGCGCTAATCCTTGAAATTTTGGAAGATAATCCAGATGAATTCGGCCATTTGGAAATATTATTCCAACAGGATGGTGCTCCTCCATACTATCACGGTGCAGTAAGACGATATTTGGATGAGGAGTATCGTGGTAGATGGATTGGACGACGAGGTTCAACGGAATGGCCAGCTCGATCACACCTTTGGATTCTTTTCTGTAGGGGTACCTTGAATCAAAGGTTTATGCCACTGAACCTGACAATATTGACGTTCTTAAACATCGTATTGTTGCAGAATGTGACGCTGTTTCCGCAGACACATTTGCAAAAGTACGAAAAGAGTTTAAAAATAGGATATTTCACTGTCAGAAGTAAATGGAGGTCACTTCGATCAATTTCTTTGAGTAGATACTGATTCTTAAATCTGTAATTAATATCATACTGAATGGAATTTGAATTTCAATGTTTACTAATGAGCCATCAAAACTGTCATAAACACAAACAAAATTAGTATCATTGAATAGGTTTTTTCGATACCTTTCAAAAGAGGTGTCGCTTGCCGTAGGGTTCCATTTAAAATTATTGGTCACAATGGCCTTCTGACGTCATCTTTGACGTTTTCGTCATCTATCATCACTAGTAGGGAAGTTTACAACCTTCAATATTCAGTTTCCAAATTTCACTTGTTTATGTATAATCGTTCCAAAAATTAGAGGGGGGGAAAGGGCTTTTGAAAAGCACTGTATAATTAGATCATATTGACCATGAAGAATGAACAATTTAATCAAAACTTCATTTGAATAGTTATTGCCTTCCATTTTGATTCTTTTCAGATCAAATTTAATGAACGCGCAAACGTATTATTTGTGCACTGATTGTCGGAATTTGATAATGATAAATTTCATAACATTTCATAGGTACCTAATGTATACAAAATGAGACAAAATAATATCATTTTCATAGGAACTTGCTTTTATTTCGGAAAACTGACTATTTGGGTATAGTAACATGATACATCATTTGCGAGGAACTTCAATTGTCTAAGAGGATATTCGATAATATACAAGCTGTTCTGTTTGAAAAATATATTTTTATCATTTTTGTGTCTATCGGTACACCGAGAAAAAAATTTAATAACCACTATTCAAACTTTAATATTGACAATCAACAGAAGCATCTGTATCGGGGACTGGGTCTCACTTCAATTTCTACCAGAAAAAAAAAGACTCTGAGAGTATTTAATTGTCATTATCAAACTGAAATTCGAATATAAAGTAGTGCTGTTACCTACTATCAAATCAGGTACTTTTGCCCTAAATACATATTTTGACTGTTATTATTATCGGTTTTATTTGGTATAAGGAAATAGGTATTTGGTATAAGGAAATAGGTATTTGTCATTATCAAAGTGTACATTTGGTACTATCAGTTGATTTTACTTATTGTTATACAACCCCGTCATTGTGGTAATGAAAATAGGTAATTGCTATTATTCAACCATACGTTTATGACAAACACACAACTTACAGTTAATAACTCAACTTGGTTAGTCATTTTGCTTGGGAAATTCCAAATACGGAGTTCTTCAAATTTATGGTGTTGAATTGAAACTGGAGATTTTCTCTGGAAAAATGAGTAGGCCCCATTATTTTTTCCAAATGTGCTAAGATGCATGCAGAGCAAAAGTAGTGAATCGAGTTAAGTGTTTGAAAAACGTTTCATCAAACACTACAAAATTCGATATTCTTAATGGAGTTTTTCTTTCAACTCCAACATTCTGAAAAATCTACAAATCCATTGAGATTAAATAGCAGTCACATTCATTTATTGGTTGTGAAACATCCTGTAAATTTTCCCAAATGCGAATGTTAAATAAAATGTATCAAATATCAAAATGATTTTCATTATGCATCCAGTCAACGAGGATATAATTTTTGACTTATATGGTGCCCGTAAAAAAGCAGGCACCAATGATGGAATAAGTGATGAATTGTTACAAATAGTTGATGATACAACAACCATTTCCGATTGCACTATCATTTTCACTATCGTTGTGGATAATTTTGATAGGATTCATTGCTCAACTGCATTCACTTCGCTTCAACTATTTCAAATGAAAAAATATGCCTGAAACTTGAGATGCAGAGAGTTCGAACAACTCAATTGAAAACTAACTTGAAAATCAAGGACGACTCAAGAAATTATGAAATAGGTTATACAAATTTCCATTTTTTTTTTCAATTTGATGGCACCAATAAATCTACAAACTTAAAATTCTTCCTTTTTTTTACCAGGATGTGTTATTAAAATATATAAAATAATATTAGTCGCTTCACTGCATTTATATTTTCAACATAAATATACATGGAATATGATCATTTGTTCAAAAGCGCAGATAATAAGATTGGAAGTTGCAGATCTCGCCCGAAGGCGAAGGTCAAAACCAACGTCCGCGGGTCAGAGAAACGAGGGAGAAGGAAGGCGAGACACGCCCAACCATCCACCTCAACTGGCTCTGAAAAAAAGGGTCGGTGAGCCAAACACTGGGCAATTGGACGTTAGGGCTCCGCTAAGGGAAACATCAAATCGCCCGTCCAACGCTCCGAAGCCAAGGCTGGACAGCCAGAGTCTCAGCCCTCGAGGAGAAAGGCACCTGAGCCTTCAACCAAGAGAACTAGGAAGAACCCCCGGCTAAACACCCGATGATACCCTGCGTGTGGCTTAGCGACCACGCCCTGATCCCAAACATACGGGATAGGGTGCAACTGGTCCGCGAAGCTACGCGCAGGCAACATCAGAAAACCGAGCTCTGCAGCTGGTTGTCTCTTGGAGGGGCCAAACCAATGTGGTCTTCACGGAGGAACAGCTGAGTTTTTCGATGCTGTGCTAATGGCAAACATTAGAACGTCAACGGGCTCAGACTCGCCCCCAATACAGTTAGCCTCAACGCGGCTGTGGAGAGGGCAATTGCTGGCTTCGCAGGAAATTGATTAACATCAGGCCCTGGACAGGCATCAACCTC
Source organism: Gonioctena quinquepunctata (assembly GCA_018342105.1). Classification (NCBI taxonomy): domain Eukaryota; kingdom Metazoa; phylum Arthropoda; class Insecta; order Coleoptera; family Chrysomelidae; genus Gonioctena; species Gonioctena quinquepunctata. Next base: position 305,711 of record JAFIRS010001192.1, read on the forward strand.
ATATCGGTCGATCCGGACAGGTTCAGAACGGTCATCCGGATCCCGATAAAATCGCCTGACCTATTCAATGCCCTGGAAAGGCAGAACCCAGGCCTGTCGACCCGACAGTGGAGGAACTGGAGCAGAAGAGAGAAGAAGCGTGGCCTCAGCCTGGTGGTGGGTATGGACACCGAGTCTGTGGCCAGTATCAGGCAGGCCAACTGGGATCTGTTCTTCGGCGCAACCAAGGCGCTGATCAGCAGGGACTCTCCTACCTCTGCTGCATACTCTCCAACCAACGGCCCACATAACCAACCGGTGGAGACGACAGTCTCCGTCGAAAATGAGTCGACACCCGCTGAAGTGGTAGAAAGACAACTCTTAGTGGAGGAGGGCTTCAAAACGGGAGCCCTCCTTGACCCGGAGGATGTGACCTTGACGAAAATCAACCAAAACAGTCTTCCGACAGGGTCTTGTCAGAATACGGGTAGCCAGGACGTGATAGGAAGTCCTGGCAGCCTCAGTCTAACAGAGAAACAGGAGGACTAGGCTACCAAAATCGTGGTCTCTTCCCCCTGCTCCTCCGAGCCCCTTCTGCAGGGCCTCCACGGCGCTTCTATGCAGAAGGCTCACGGAACTCGATATGAATATACTTCTTATTCGAAAACAGGATGAGAGGCATGGGCCAAGCCGGAGGATCGCTATTGTACTGCACCTCCGAAGCAAGGCCCAGGATATGCATGCACGCAAAATATGACGATGCCACTCTGCTGCCAGTCTTCTACCACAGGGCCTAATAGCGGTGAAGATCAAGGTGGTCGACGATACAAAAGACGAAACGGAGAACCCTCCACGAGAGGAAGCTTCACTGATCGAGCACGGCGAGGAGCGGGGATTGCCCCTCCTATTGGGTTGCAACGCAAACTCCCACTACACATTGTGGGGAAACCGCGACGCGAACCCATGAGGTAGGGCACTCCTCGAATTCCTGAGTTCCGGTAACCTGGAAATTCTCAACAGAGGATCAGTGCCCACTTACTCCACGCTTCTGGCTCAAACAATCGTCGATCTCACGTTTTGTTCCTCGGAACTAGCCGGGAGCGTCAGCGACTGGCATGTGTCGGTGGAAGAAACGTTAGCGGATCACCGACACATACTTCTCTCACTAGGAGGCAATAGCTAGGCAGAGGACAGCAGGTATAGGAATCCCAGAGCCACCCGATGGAATCTCTATGAGGAGGAACTGAAGGAAAGGCTCGGGATCATGCCTACACGTTACGGATCGAAGGCGGAGATTGGGACATTTGCAAATTGTCTCAATTCCGCCGTCCTATCATCATACGAAGCCAGCTGTCCCTTGAAAAAGGTGGAAAAAGCAGATAAAACTTAATGGTGTTCTACCGCAAGAAAGTCCGCAAACTTCTCGATAAAGCCAAACGGACAAAGCAACCCACACACTGGGAAGACTATAAGTCAGCACCAAGAGAATACAAGAAGAGTATTCGAATAGCACAGAGGGACACTTGGAGAACCCACTGCCAAGGTATAAACACGTTAACAGAGGCAGCAAAACTCAACAAAGTCCTATCCAAAAATCCAGGAGCGATGCTGAAGGTGCTCTGACTGCCCGAAGGTGGTTATAATGCCTCGGACGGGGGGACACTCCAACACATGCTCTCAGTCCATTTTCCGGGCAGTAACACTGCAACACCCGATCCACAGCGTACTGTACCATCAAAAATGAAAGTTGATTACAGTATGGCTGCCAGGATTGTAACTAACGAAAGAGTGGACTGGGCCATTGAGTCCTTTTTACCTTTCGAATCTCCGGGAGAAGATGTTATATTCCCAGCCTCATTACAAAAAGGCTAGAATATCCTAATCCCCATCTTTTGAAGATATACCGCAGCTGCCTCTCGCACGGATACGTTCCTAAAGCATGGAGGACAGCCAAGATCATCTTCTTCCCCAAGCCTGGCAAAAATTATTACACCCAGGCAGAAGCGTTCAGAGCCATCAGTCTCACGTATTTTTTTCTGAAGACAACTGGAAGGCTGGTGGACAGATAGATTAGAGAGGAGATACTGGAATCAAACTTACTCAGCGACCTCCAGCACACATACCAGAGTGGCAAGGGTACGGAGACTGCCCTCCATCGACTCATTCATGGGGTTGAGGGGTGGGGGGGTCAGACCAGGGCGGTGCCACTCTAGGTATATTCATCGACGTAGAAGGAGCATTTGACGATACGTCATTTGATTCCATATGTCAGGCAATAAGGGAAAGGGATGTGAACTCAACCATAATAAGATGGATTCACGCCATGCTGTCCCAAAGGCCTAAAGCAACTATCAGAACTAGCTCTAGCGAGGCCGTACCCACGAGGGGCTGTCCACAGGAAGGAGTCTTGTCCCCTCGTGGTGCCTCGTGGTGAGAACTTCCATACGTAATTCTGATATTCATGGTTATAAATCAAGAAAAATGTACCATTTTCAGGGAAATTTATCTCTAAAAAAATAAATTCATGTGCTCCTGATTATATTGGACTTAAAATATTCAACAATCTTCCGGAAGAACTGAAGGGTATGAACATGTTGTCTCCATTCAAACATGAGTTGAAGAATTTTGTATTGGAAGAATGTGTTTATAGTAGGGTAGGGCGGGGCGGGGCTAATAGTCCCAATTGCCACTCCAAGCCCCATATGTGTTAAAATCGATTACTTATTGATTAATAGTCAAGAATATGATTATTCATTCAATTTGCGAACAATTCCGGGATAAATGCAAAATGTAATTCTTTATACTTTTTGCCCTCACGGAGTAAAGAGTCCCAGACTCGGGATAAAAAGTCAATCCATCCTAGAATTCGGTATTTATGATCGAATAAGAGCAAATAAGAATGGAATACTGAGAAATCAGAATTAATTTATACTTTATTTTATTAAAATTATATTATAATCAACATAATTTCCATATATTAGTGTAATTAACATGAAATTCGAACTTGCAACAACCAAACAAAACAGAACATAAATTGTTTTGAACTTTGATTTGAACAAACACAGAATCAGTATTTCATCATAATGGCAGTAATTATTGATGTCTCAATTCAGAATCAGCTAGTTAGAACCTATTTAATCTTCATCACTGTTGAAATTAACACAGATAAAATTCAATTTTGAATTAAAACACACATATCGCTCGTGTACCCAACCATTTCAAATTGAACATTGAATCCACTGCTCTCCTGACTGGCTTTCAGAATAAGATTCGCAGCATATAATACAGAATACTCTTCATCAGGGAAAGGGCTCTTTTTTTTCATTTTCTTTTTCACTTCCATTTTTTCCTTATTTTCTTCAGTTGCCCTAGTATTTCTCATTTAAGTCTTCTCTTGTTCTTTCCGTAACTCACTTTTCTCAGGAGTATCACTTGAAATTGTTGCTTTGCGACGTTTTCGGGTGTTTGTGGTTTTACGGGGTCCGGCTTCGGGCACAGGCAGAATGCCACTTTAGATGTAGAGGGTTGAGGAGATATTGCTCTCGGTTGTTGTATAATTATGTTTGATTGTGCTGACTGAGTTTTTTTGGACTCATTTATAAGTGTTGGTATATTTTCAATGTTATCAACAGCACTAGGAAGATCTGTAACAATGCTTGGGGCATAGTGTACATCTGTGAATATTTCGCGTTTAGATGGACTTACACCTGATGCTTGGAACCACTTGATAATGTCAATATTATCGAGTGGTGGAAGAGCCATTGGTAATGCAGTGCAAACTAGCGACTGGATGTCATATATTGCATTATTTCTCATCCATGAATCTTGAGCTCTAGACAAATAAGTCTTGAACGGACCAAATACAGAAACATCGAGGAGCTGTTACTCATGTGATCAGTGGGGGGGAAATTATAGTATAACTACCCCGTTTTCTCTAGCCATATATTTTTTTTTTATATGTTCTGGTTCCCACGAAAAAGGATATCCTGTAATGTTCAGAGAATATCGTGGGAACCAAGGGAAAGAAGGTAGGAGTTGGTGTTCTTCTTAAATTTCTGGAGGTTGTATGCCTCGGGGATTACCTCCCTAGGCAATGTGTTCCAAAGCTTCGCAGTTTGTTGGATGAATGAGTCTTTGGAAAGTGGTGTTCTGCAGGTCTCCAAAGTGACCACGAAGGGGTGTGAAGACTGAACTTGACGGGTTAATCTCGAAGAGACTGCCAAAGGAGGAACGATTGTTGATATTTCAGAAGAGCATCGCCCATGAAAATATCTATAAAATAGAGACAAATCGCCAACTTTTCTACGGTGTTCCAGACAAGTGAGCGAGTTTGTAAGCGAGGCATCACCGACGAGACGAATAGAGAGTGTTGACACATAAATGTGAAGATAATTATCCAGTAGAAGAAGAATATGAGTACCATGACTTTCATGGCGGATAAAATATTGAATAAAACAATAAAATTCTTCGTCTGTGACCCACCCACTTGGATTTGCTCCTTCGATGCAGCCTGGTGGACCATCACGAACGAAGTGATCCTGATGATATTTCTTCGGGAAAATAAACATTGGAGGGATGAAAGAGCCTGTAGCTGACTGCTACTACAAGAGCGACACTTCTACTTGAGATGTAACAGAACCAACATTTCGTTTGCCTTCTGCAGCTACTATTTAAGACGGTCTTAATACAGTTGGAACCCCAGTTTCATCTACATTCCAGATAGAAGAGGCTCGAAATTTATACATATCTATCACCTGAACCAATGTATAATAATAATAATAGTCCCCTTCATTAACCAGCAAGAGAATAAACAAGCAATATCAATATTATAAAGTACACTGGTTAAGTGGCACTTAGTCAGTTGAAAACTGTTCTACTCTACATACCAGATTGGAAAAAAAATAAAGAAAAAAACGAGACTAAACAAGAAACGAACTGTTAGTAACAATTTTGAATAAGACAAATGGTAAGACCACAACAGTGGTATATCAGCTCATGCTCGTGCTCATAGCTTTTTGATCATATTGTCGAAGATTTCTTTTCCCAAGCTGATAATGGGTTTATGTTTTAAATCTGATCTCAGGTCATTGTAAGCAGTCGCGATTGAATATAAAAAAGATCGTCGAAATAGTGCAGTTTTATGTTTAGGAATGGCTATCATGTTTTTTCATCTCAAATTGACATTATGTACATCTCTCCTGAACCTAATCTTCTTATGCAGATATGGAGGATTTTTCTTTGTGATAATTTTATGGAATAGGGTGAGGGCGTGTGATTTTCTTTGGTTATTCATATTCAACCACCCGATGCTTTCTAATTTATGACTGATTCTATCGTACTTACGAATTCCATAGATAAGCCGAAGACAATAATTTTGTAGTCTCTGTAACCTTGATGAATCGCACTTCGATAAAAATGTGCCATATACATAATCACAATGGTTAATTTGTGAGAGAACGAGAGCTTTACATGAAGTCTCTTCGGTGGCACTTGATGGCAGGTGTCTACTAGAAAACAGCACTTCCAGATTTCCATACCCTATCGAATTATTTTTGAACATTGATACGGTTGAATGAGGTCGCTCTACTAAGAACCAGGTACAGTAATTGCAAACTTGATAGCATAGTCATATGCTGAACGACGCATATCTTTGGGCCCTATTCCATAGAACATAAGCAAATAATCGCTTGAAAGCTTGGTCTTTAGTGGAAACTTGGCGTGTAGGAAGGTATCCAAAACATTAACTGAATCTTTCTTAAATCGCACAATAAATCTTTTTAGGGAATTCCTGCAGATGTAGTCTTCAGCAGCTTGACATAACTTCTTCTCGCCTTATTGACCCCATCTGCAGCTAATTTCATAATATCCAGGGGTATGGTTCCTCTATTTGTCTTTCTCTTATGATCACGCATTCTGAAAAATAAATAAAACAATATTTATTAAATATATCACTGCAATGAAACATATGGGGCAAAAAGTCCTGTCGCAAGGCGAGAAGTCCCATCGGTGAACTTCTCGCCCCGTACCTACGTCCAGTAATTTGTGAGGTTATGTGAAAATGGTTACAAACAGGAAAATTTTACTGGCGAGTATTATTTATAGATATTATAAGACAGTAATACGAACTCATCTTACTACTTTTTCTCAGATTCAGTATGGATATATTAAAGAAACGAGAACGAACACTTTCTTTACTTAGAGACACTTTCCGATAACTGTGTTACGTGGATGTGCGTTTAGCGACGACTGTCTGCTCGCGGCATTGTCCTCGCTCCTCAACCACTAAGGTGATTTTATACAAAATCAGACTCTGTGATCAATTATGTGTGTCGAAAGTGTTTCTCTTTATTATTTTGTATCAATCTATTGTTCTGTATATACATTTTTTCATAAATACATTACATTTTTTTTTTTTTTTATTTTTTATTTAGATGCAGTAATGAATTGTAAAAAAAATTTCAATACATGTTAGCTATTTCGAAAAAATGGAAATGAATATTGATTGATTGATTAATCGAATGATATGATTATAATTCCACTGTTTAATGCAGTAATCACACCCAAATACAGTTTCATCATTTGCTGATGAATTTTCGATGATAAAATGTTATCCAGTTGGGTTTTACCGTTGTGAGTACAAACACTCAATGTTAGAACATATTTTATCAGAACACTCTCTCTCGTCTAGTATGTTGACCTTTTCACCTCAGAAAGTTGACAATGTCCGAGGGCCTCGTGGGATTAACCTCACTTACCCTCCTTCGTAGGGCACCCTGGATGTTTCATTCGAAGTGATATCACAAACGCCCATATAATTTTCACATTCAACAATATTGCAATGCAGTTAAACGGCAACATATATGATACAATTTCTTCTGGTTTTCCTATATTAACGTTCCCCTTGTTCCGACAAATCCGTTGTCATCCGGCCTGGGTACCGGCGTAGAGAACAAGGCACCCGATAAGTTTCTTTAATTGTTCAACTTCACAAACATTCATATATTTATGCAATGCTCGTTATCAACGGCAGGACGATTACAAAAAATAACTTGACTTCCAACTTAGAGGACGCCACCTGTCCTACTTGCAGTTGCTAGGAGGTAATTCGAAGTGGCCCTCACGAAGTCGGTCCTATTCGAATCTGACAGAGAAAAGACACCCCTAAGGGTAGAAAAATAGAGGATATTTATCGTTCATCCACTGAATTTTTACCCGTTTAACCAATTCTACTACTCATATCTTTGTACTGGGTTATCCGATTTAGATGATCCTTTTTCATTGCATATGGTATACTTTATTTTTTTATTTTGGAAGGAATAGGGTAGAAAAATAGGTCATTATAATTTTCCATCTGTGAACCGATTCTGTTGAAACTTGACACACATATATGTAGTTCTGATGACACTACTACATAATGGATACCTGGAGTTAATTGAGTGGGTATTCATCACTGGATTTCAGCCACAAAGAAGCAAAAAATATAAACTTTTTAACAAAAAATTAAACCGACGAAAAAATAAACTGAAAAGCAAAAAATAAAATAAACCTCCTTAGTCTTAATCATAACTGAGCTCCTAACTAATATCACTCATTTTGAGTCGCCGCCAAACAAAAAATCAACGAAGATTATTGTATTACTTTGAAGAAGTAATCAAAACGCCGCCGTGCATCCCGCTGCCATCATTTCACGCTTTACCAATTCAATTGCTAGTTTGTTTGGCGCCGACTCAAAATTAGTTACTCACATTAGTTAGGAGCTGTTATTATTAAGACTAAGGAGGTTTATTTCATTGTTTGCTTTTCAGTTCCGTTTTTCGTCGGTTTGATTTTCTGTTAAAAAGTTTCATAAGGTATATTTCACTATATGGCGTGCAAAATTAGGAATTGAAAAAATGTCTCCTAAGCCAAAATATTATTGAAAAATGTCGTGTTCTGCCGTTTTTTATATATCATTCATACAGTGTGACCCATTTAAAATGGAACCACCCCTGTAGAATACACATTTTTCACTCAATCTCGAATGGTTTTTTTTCTTTGTCAAAAACGGCAAAAGTTTATTAGGCAATTTTTGTTTTCAAATACGACTACACCACTGGATCTGTAGTCGTTATAAATGAAAACCATCAACATTTTATTGAAAAATATTGGTTAACAACGAAGTTACAACAACTTTAATTTTGGAAACAAAGTATTTGATTATAATTTTTATTCAGATTATAGACATATTTAAAATCTGGCAACACTGCCGATACAAAGTAGAACACCAGTGAATTTGTACAGTGAAATTCCGAAGTCAATAGGTCATTCCGTTCTACAGTTATAACTCCTGGAAGTATGGTAATGTGAGCGATTTGTGGTATACTAAATCACAGCCTACTATTGATTTAGTACAATACCTATGCCTAATGTATTAGTCCAGCTTTCCTCAAATTATTGATACCTTCTCTTAAAGCTTGTTTTAATTGAGTTTTGCAGAATTTAAAAGGAACATTTTTTGTCCTGCTTTCTGTTTTATTAATCAATAAATAATTTTGATACTTTAAAACTTGATTCGGTTCATTTCGTTTTTATCGGCTATGGAAGACTCCATAACTTGAAAATAGGTTTTTAATTTTCCATTTTTTTCGAATAAACTCATAACCTTAATTCAAATAGATGATTTTAAGGAAATATAATTTACAAATCCAGTGGCGTAGTCAGATTTTTATTACAAAATCGCTTTCACCACAAATTGCTCACATTACCATACTTTGAGGAGTTTTAACTGTAGAACGGAATGAGCTATTGACTTCGGATTTTCACAGTAGAAGTTTACTGGTGTTCTACTTTGTATCGGCAGTGTTGCCAGATCTCACATATGTGTATAATATAAATAAAAATTATAATCAAATACTTTGTTTCCAGAATTAAAGTTGTTTTAACTTCGTTGTTAACCAATATTTTTTCATAAAATTCCCATGGTTTTCATTTATAACAACTACGAATCCAGTGGTGTAGTCAAATTTCAAAACAAAAATTGCCTAATAAACTTTTGCCGTTTTTTACGAAGAAAAAAAACCATAGAATGCCTTGGAAATGAAACTAAAATTATGAAAATTCGTGTCAAGATACAGTTATTGATGCTCAATATTAAAAAAAAAATGTTTTTGAGAATGATTGAAAAATGCGTATTCTACAGGGGTGGTTCCATTTTAAATGGGTCACACTGTATATCCAAGAAGGAAGTTTCAACCCATTATGATTCATTTATTTTGAAAATCCTTCTCTAGTACGTATCTTAACCTGGAATATAACCCTCGTGCAAAATTCAAATCTCTTTGAGAGGGTGAGGGTGAACCTATCAAAACCCTATATTTTATTACAAGAGCATTTTGCCGAAATAGGGTTTGTGTAGTACACTTTGTAAAATTTCCGAGATTTGTTGCAAAATAAGAAATTTGACATATTCTGGAGTGAATATGTTTCATCAAATTGAAATTGTAATAGACACATGAGTACATCACAAAGGGAACAATTCCATTAAGCTTCACAAGAACAGGAAATGATGATCAACAGAAACATTGAGGAAAGACTACTCATGACTCAAATGAGTCATGTTCCACACAAGCGACTAGCAGGTTGTGTGGTGGTTCTAGTAAATGAGCCCCGAACTCTAGCAAGCATTTCTCCATCAGTTGAACGGAAGGCTTCCGTGATCCTGTTTTTCATATCATCTGCAGTTGTTGGACGATCTCTGGAAACTTTTTTTTTAACGAATCCCAAATAAAAAATCTATTGGAGAATGTCTGGGGTTTGTGCGGGCCAAGGAATAGTACTTCCTTTGTCTATCCAACAATTAGAATAGGATTGATCTAGAAATTCTTGCACTAGCCCATGGTTATGAACTGCAGCACCATCGTGTTGCAACCACATGGTCCTTTTGGTGTTCAAATCCACTTCTTCTGACATTCGGGAAAGAAGAACTGTGAATACCTTTCACCACTCAGCGCATTGTCGAAAAAGTAGGATCCAATAATGTAATTTCCAATAATTCCTCCCCAAACATTAATGACCATCGTTTTTGGTGATCAACAGTCCCCGACCAGTAAGGATTTTTGATTGCATAATAATTCATAATATGTCTGCTGATCGACCCGTTGTTTTTAAACGTTGACTCAGCAGAAAACAAAATTCATTCCAATACGAAACTGTACTTGCAAAATCTTACCATACAATTCTTGATCAAGGTTCAGATAATAATATTCAGTTCACTTGATTTGTTGAAAATATAAACAGGATAGTCATAAAATCAGATGTGGAATCATCTGCGACTGAAAGATAAACTTCAGTCACTATCTTCCATCGGCAAGATAACCTCTTGTGGGGTATTCATGTTGAAAAGGGAAACATTCTGAATTGAATATTGATAGAAAGATTTTTCTGTGAATTGAAAAATCCACGATTAAAATGAAGTTATTTTTTGTGAATGTCTAACAGAAAACAACTACTTCCCTGGCTAAAGCCACGCTGGACATTCAACTACATCTGATGGATATTCTGAAAAGGCCCTAACTCAAAAGAAAAAATCTGAAATTGAAAATTTGCATTTTCATTCAGATAGTTATTTGATTTTCTATTCCAGTCTTAATTGAGAACTCATAAAGATGAATGAGGCAAAGAAGAATGTTTTCCAAAAGAAAGTACTCACCAGAAATCATTCGTTACATTGACGCAGGAGCGACATAGCATTCACTAGGTCTTCAATACATTTTTGTCGACGAAAATCTATTTCACGCTTCCACGATCATCAGGAAGACTGGAAGGCATGGGAAACACATTTTCGAGAAGCAATCTCACTTTGCAAAGATGGAAAAAGTTAGAATCATTTCTTTTCGAGAGACACTTTGAAATTAGTGTTTTCTGACATTAAAACCTGTCATGGCGTATGATAGATTGATTTGTTGAAAATATAAACAGGATGTTCATAAAATCAGATGTGGAATCATCTACGACTGAAAGATAAACTTCAGTCACTATCTTCCATCGGCAAGATAACCTCTTGTGCGGTATTCATGTTGAAAAGGGGGAACATTCTCAATTGAATATTGATAGAAATATTTTTCTGTGAATTGAAAAATCCACGATTAAAATGAATATTTTTTGTGGATGTCTAACAGAAAATAACTACTTTCCCGGCTAAAGCCACGCTGGACATTAACTACATCTGATAGATATTCTGAAAAGGCCCTAACTCAAAAGAAAAAATCTGAAATTGAAAATTAGCATTTTCATTCAGATAGTTATTTGATTTTCTATTCCAGTCTTAATTAAGAACTCATGAAGATGAATGAGGCAAAGAAGAATGTTTTCCAATAGAGAGTACTCACCAGAAATCATTCGTTACATTGACGCAGGAGAGACATCGCATTCACTAGATCTTCAATACATTTTTGTCGACGAAAATCTATTTCCCGCTTCCACTATCGTCAGGAAGACCGGAAGAAATGGGAAACACATTTTCAAGAAGCAATCTCACTTTGCAAAGATAGAAAAAGTTAGAATCATTTCTTTTCGAGAGACACTTTGAAATTAGTGTTTTCTGACATTAAAACTTGTCATGGGGTATGATAGATTGATTTGTTGAAAATATAAACAGGATGTTCATAGAATCAGATGTGGAATCATCTGCGACTGAAAGATTAATTTTAGTCACTATCTTCCATCGGCAAGATAACCTCTTGTGGGGTATTCATGTTGAAAACGGAAACATTCTCAATTGAATATTGATAGAAAGATTTTTCTGTGAATTGAAAAATCCACGATTAAAATGAAGTTATTTTTTGTGAATGTCTAACAGAAAACAACTACTTTCCCGGCTAAAGCCACGCTGGACATTGAACCACATCTGATAGATATTCTGACAAGACCCTAACTCAAAAGAAAAAATCTGAAATTGAAAATTTGCATTTTCATTCAGATAGTTATTTGATTTTCTATTCCAGTTACATTGACGCAGGAGAGACATCGCATTCACTAGGTCTTCAATACATTTTTGTCGACGAAAATCTATTTCACGCTTCCACGATCATCAGGAAGACCGGAAGAAATGGGAAACACATTTTCAAGGAGTAATCTCACTTTGCAAAGATGGAAAAAGTTAGAATCATTTCTTTCGGAGAGACACTTTGAAATTTGTGTTTTCTGACATTAAAACCTGTCATGGGGTATGATAGATTGATTTGTTGAAAATATAGAAAGAATTTTCATAAAATCAGATGTGGAATCATCTGCGACTGAAAGATAAACTCTAGTCACTATCTTCCATCGGCAAGATAACCTCTTGAGAATGTGTCTCTTTTCAATCCTGTTCACTTTATTGAATATCCGTTTGAGTAGCTATTTCCCTAGTGCTTGGGTAACTATTTACTTGCAACTCATTGAACCGACCACCAACAATTTCTTTTCAAGACGCACTACCAGTGAGTCAAAACCGATCTCTCAACTTTTGGATTGAAGACACCCGTGATGTTTGCACTACTAACATGAATAGGCAAATTCAGGATATTAGAATTATAACAATAAAAGAGAGACGTTGGAATTGCGGGTTCTTATCCATACTGCTCGTTCCATACACGCTACTTCATGAGAACATCATTGATCTAAAAAGTGGTCGGCGTTTTAAAATTCTTCTTGCATTTGGCCGCCGTAGGCGGGGATCTTCTTATATTGTTCACTGCATACATTACACCTCCTCTCCTAAAATCACAAGTATAATCTAATCGTACACGAGTCTTTTGGGTTCACTTAAATCACTACGACTACTTAATATGGGTCATATCCCTTGAGACGGTGCACAGACGGGTATTTGAGCAATCTGGGCGGCCAAAATTAAATATGTATTCATAGTTACACTTCAGGAAGAGTTAAGTAAATTCAGGATATCTATACTTATATTTTATAGAAAAAGCAAAAAAATATACACATATATACAGGGTGTCCATGAGCAGCAAAAATTAACATATTCTAAAAAAATACGATTTGGAAAAATATTGACTTGACGCATCCGATCCTTCTTCGTCTGAATCAATTGTTTCTTCTTCATCGTCCGTTGATGATTCCGACTGATTTCCTACATTAGATGAACCCGGAAGTAACAAAGTTACTCTCAGTTTTAGGCTTTGGTCTCATTCCCATCATAATAGGATCTGAACTAAGCAATAACCTATTTAACACATCTAAATTGCAAGATACTCTTGGAAACTTCCTGGCAAAATTCTGGCGATAAATCCGGAAATGTTTATTACGTGCTTCTGATGCTTCCTCCGATAATTGGCCTACTGGAAGCAACGCTTTCTCGATAACCATTGGACTATGAATTAATATCTTATGCATGGTTTTTTTTGCAAATGCAGGAACATTTTCTATATTGACTTTATGCCCACTCGATAATACCTCTAAAATTATTTTTAATCTGTATATAAAATTTTTGTCAAATCCAGTCATTTCTGCTGCCAACTCGTAGTCCCCAAAAAATCTTCGACTGCTGTTACCATCATTGGTGTACCATAACCAGGTTTAGGTACATCTACTATTGGGCCCATTTTTTTTTCGGAAATCATCCTGTATTTGCATTTTTCTTTGTTTCACTTCAGATTTATCAATATCTGTTCTCAATTGCCATTTTTTCACAGGTAATTTATATGACAAGTGTAAGACTGACTCAAAGAAGCGGATTCGCGCATGTAAAATTGATAGACCAAAATGTAGGGTATCTGGATTAGCTTCTCTTTTTATTTTCAAATTATTTAAATCTTTGGAAGTTAAACCACAGATATATCATCTCATTGTTGATGTTGTATTTGTAGCAGCATAACAGACTTTTCCGTCGACCATGGTAAACATCATTATATAGTTAACACTGTAATTTTTATTTTTCGTTGCAACTTCAGTCTGTTGAAAATTATTTATGGCAGTTTTGACATGATATATTTCTTGAATTGGTATATCGGTGGTTTCTTTAACAAACGAGGTGAAGATGGAGTAGGATTCTGCCATATAACCTTATTGTTTTTGGTGTATTTCAGCTGAAGGGGTACAAAAGAACTCTGAAATAAGTTGGCATCAGAATCAGTATCGCTACCCAATTTTCGTTTGTATTGCACTTGTTGTGCACCATCGCAACCCCACTTACATATCAAAACTAACGTATCGTTCATTTCACCATGTGATTTCAAAACTTCTTCTAAATGCGTTATCAATCGAATAGCAGTATGGTCCAATAAAGCAACTCTAGATTAGTTGTTTTGCGAAGATCTTCAGTTTTTCTTCTTTTACTCCTCTCGCTTGATGCCTCAAAAGGCTTTGAGGGTCGACCCGATCGATTTTCAACCTTTGGATTACTAAATGTTCCTTGCAGCCATTCCTTATTTTTCTCCAAAAAGTATTCTTCTTTTCTTAATGCTTTAGTCCACCTAGCCTTTACTTCAGACTTAAAACGTGAAAGATCATGCTTTATTACATTAACTTGATCCGTAGAGAAATCTTCCGATTGGAGAAGGTGGTTTTCAAGAAATTCTAACTTTTCGTTCATGGTATTCAAATTTTGACGCTGCATAATCGTAAATAATTGTTTTCTGTTCATTACTCGTACATTTGAGGACCCTGAAAAAAAAACAACCCAATCAAGAACGCAAACAAGAAATTATGAAATAGTTATATTTTTTCGATTTTGTACGTACTCAGTTATTTCAAATAGCCATGATTCACAAAATCGCAATTTTTCGCAAAAAAATGTATTATTTCCTCAAAGTACGCAGCCTAAGCTTCCAAAAGAATTCAAAATCAATGTCGGGAAATATCAGGAAATATAACTTTTTGCATACAAATAAAACCATTTTGAAGAAAGTGTAAAAATAAACTATCAATCGAAGAAGCTAATTTTGGAATTAGCAAACCTGATAATATATCAAATAGTTGTAAAAACTAAGTACACTTACCTGGTTGTCCACAATCCATGGTAACTATATTTCAGTCTAAATGAACACGAATCAATACTTAAATCACGTAAACTAACTATATTTTATTCTAATTTGTCTGGTCAAGGCAACAGTCAGAGTCCAACTGACCTTAAAATCGTTAAAAGTGTGCCATGGGCCGGAGATGGATTTTATTATATTCGTAAACTATCTGTGCTTCTAGAGGGCTGGTATTCTGTACCTGCGGTAAAATTTACAAAATTGATTTTTGGCCGTCCAGATTGCTCAAATACCCGTATGTGCGGTGTCCCGTTCAATTTTCCGGAATCACTGACGTCCACAGTATGATCTATGAGAATCTACAATTCCATTACAATATTTGAATTCGATCTGTGAAGATCGTCATCGTTTTTGGTTTTAATGAATTCAGATCGTGGAATGATAGAAACCGTTTGATTCTGTTGATTTGAGGAATCATTTATCATTGTCCCTTCCTTGGTACTTTCACTACTCAAAAATCGGGATTTTAATTGATCAACGTGTCGTTTCCATATCATTCCATTTTCTGTTTTGATAATGTAAGTTCTTTGGCCTAGAACTCTGTTCACCACCCTCCTACACCAATGAGGCATATTTGATCTATAATCGCGGACCCAAACCCGATCACTGGCCTCAAATTTGGTACTCCTGTTTCCTCGATGATACTTCTGCGGCTGGTTTTGATTACTCTTGACTACACTTTTTGTTGAGAGCAAAAGCAAATCGTATTTATTACGCATAGTACGTCCTATCAATAATTTCGCAGGGGTCTCCCCTGTAGAGGAGTGTGGTGTATTCCTATAGTGAAATAAAAAACGATTGATGATCAAGTCTATCTCCAAAGTTTTGTTTTCAAATCGGTCCTTATACCTCGCGTTTTTCATGATCTTCACAGCGCTTTCAGCCAGTTCGTTAGCAGAGGGATGATATGTGTGCATAATACCACTGGATCTAAAAAAAAATTGAAAGTCGTCCGATGTATATGTTTTCGCATTATCGGTGCATATCTCGTAGGGTTTGGTCTACCTTAAAAAATTGAAATTCGTCCGATGTAAATGTTTTCGCATTATCAGTACATATCTCGAAAAACTTTTATTGTTGCTGATGGTGCCATACTAGTCATTTCTACCGCATTCTATCCATTTAGACGTGGCATCCTCACTCACTGAAAAAATTTGTTGAAAATTGGTCCGAAGAAATCTGCATATAGCCATGGCTCTTGGGGCCAATTCCAAACAACTAAGTCGGACTTTGGAGGGTCGCTGGCATGAACCGCGCATGATTCACAATTTTTTGCTACCATTTCTATCTGACCATCGATGGAAGGCCACCAGAAACAAGAGCGCGCGATTGCCATCATTTTGACTACTCCCATTGTGTGCTGTGGAGTTCTGTTAATATCGAGTACCTCAATTTGTCTGGCACTATCAACATATACCCCACATCACACAGCCTTGCTCTACGGTTATTCCCGTTTTTCTATTTATGAAAAGTCTGAACTCATCCAGTGGTGACCTTTCTGGCCATCCATTTCTTAGGAATAAGATTATTTTACTCAAGATCGGATCGACGGCTATTTCTCGTTTTACTAACTTGAAATCAAATAAAAAATTAAATTCGTTCACATAATTCAAATTTGGTTGTCCTTCGACGTGGTTAATTTGTTTCCTAGTGTCCCCCCAGAAGATTGTATCAGGTTAGTAAGAGAGCTATTATTTAAGGCAGATGTTTTTTCTTTTCATGTCCTCAATTCATGCAGTCTGTTGAATGCTGTTTTACAACAAAACTTCTTTCAGTTTCACAATGAATACTTTGCACAAAATTCTGGCCTAGCTATGGGTAGTAATTTGTCCCCCCTTCTAGCAGAGATTTTTATGTCTGATTTAGTACATAACCTCAAACTCTTTCCTTTATTTAACAAAATATGTTTTTGGTACAGATATGTGGATGATTGCATTGTTCTTTTCAATGGGAATCTTCAAGAAGTGAATCTGATGTTAGAATTTTTAAATTCCTTACACCCCGCGATACAATTTACAATGGAAATAGCAAAAAACAATTCTCTCCCTTTCTTAGATTTATTGTTAAACATCAACGATTCTAAATTTGATTTTTCGATTTATAGGAAACCGACTCATACAGATACAGTAATTCCCTTTTCTTCTTGCCACCCCAATTCCCATAAATTCGCAGCGTTCAATTCTCTTTGCCATAGACTATTTAATATCCCTTTGTCCCCTGAAAGTTTCAATATTGAATGGAATATTATTAAACAAATAGGTCACAACAATGGTTTCCCCCCTTACTTAATCAACAGAATTCGCGATAAACATCTAATCAAATCCCTCAATCGCAGTTTAGTTCCGATTGAAAAAACCAATAAATATTGTTCTATTCCTTATTCAGGCAAAGTTTCTCTTGATATCTTGAACATTTTCAGACGTTTCGGTAATGATATCAATTTCTCCTTTTACGCTACGGATTCGATTTCCAAAATGTTAGTTAATACTAAAGATAAAGTACCTCTCTCCCACAAATCAGGAGTCTACAGAATTTCATGTTCACAGACTGATTGTGTTGCCCAATATGTCGGTCAGAGTGGTAGAAAAATAAAATAAGAGCTGGAGAACATGTTAAACTGATTGAGAGTTCTAGAAATCCACACATAGATGATTATAATACTAAAAGTTCATTTGCTAACCATATTCTTAATCACAACCACAGCTTTGATATTGATACTGATTTAGATATTTTACATGTTTGCCAAAAGGGCTCTTTACTCAATTTCCTTGAAATATTTGAGATCAATGCTGTCATAAACAATCCGAGTGTCATTTCCTCAAATGAACAAGTACTGTTTGATTGTCGAAAGTTTTTTAATTCCCTTACATTTCATTAGAAATTCTTCCTGCCTCGATCTCCGATGAGCCGATTGTTCGATGTCATGGTGGATCTGTTCGTTTGGACAGGTGTTATTCCGGTTAGCTCTGTGGTGTGGTATTCCTTTCTTTAGTACAAGTTGCACTTCGGGGTGTTCGTTGGAATAACTAGTCTGTCACATACACACTGTTCTTTATTTTGATACATAATTGTTCTACTCTTATATATATATATATATATATATATATATATATATATATATATATATATATTTGCAAATATGGATAGGTGACATCTGAGCTCTTTGCATGGTATATTAATTGCTTTGGTTGTGATTTACATCTAGTTCATATTTGTTCCGTGCATGGAGTTCTCCTGTCGCCGCTCCATGGTTAGGTTTTGACAATTCAGTTTGCCAGATGGATGGCTCTTTGGGTGCTGTCAATCACCAGTCATTGCTACCATTGTTTTCACGGTCCTCATGTCGTCTTGTTATTTTGCATCGGCTAATGTATTTAGCCCCCCTTAATTTAAAAATGAGACACAACCCTTGAAGGCGAATTCTCAAGTTTCCATTTGGTCTAAATTATGAACTCTGGACTTAAAATAATTTTAATCGTTAACCTATAAAACATTTTTTCATCTCCATGTAAGTAGCACTCATTGTATCACACTACCTATGGATTTAAGTCTTTGTTCTTCTTTTATTGTAGAAAATTTTATTCTCCGCTGATGATGAACCTATAGAGGTTCGAAACATGTACACCTAATCGATGGTTTTTATCTAATCGATTGTTAATATTATATTGTGGAGACGACTTCGAGTTTTTCTACTTCATAAAATAAAATCAAATAGATATGTTCGTAGCTATACTGAAATTGCATAAGGTTTTTCCAGTTTCTTTTTTTCAATCTGAGACCTGAACAAAAAATCAGCGTAATTATTTTTACTTTCCACGTAAATAATCTCAAAATCAAAAGCAGCCAAAATGTGGGCCCACCTTTGAAAGTGGTTCGCATCAAAAACTGGGAACTTCTCATATTGTTCACTGCATACATTACAATCTTGCTCCTGGATATTTTTATGGTAGATTCATCTTGCTAATAAAGGATTTCTGTCAGCTTCGCAATACAGTGGACCATATTCACTAATTATTTGTGAGTGAAATTCGTTATCAACATTAAGACGTGTACAATTATTGGAAGTACACGGATGTATCAAATTTTACGACAACGGCCTACTTCATTCCATCAAAATTCATTATTTTGCAACAAATCTCGCCAAATTCACAAAGAAAACCCCACAAACCCTCAATCGACAAAATGGTCTTGAAAAATGCCATAAATTGTTGCAATAAAATATAGGGTGTTGCATTTGAAAAAGTCGAGTAATTGCCATGTTCAAAAAAGCGTAGTAGGCGATGGAACATCGACTCCGAGTGTGCTGGCATCCCAAAATATGCGCTAATGCCTGAGGAAACATCTGGAAAGTTGGCTAATTTATGTTGAATGGTTCTGAAATTATGAATTCTTCTGTGGGTCTTTGCACGACGCTATTTTGACACAGAAATTGATGTGGGTCAGAAACTATTGCAGATAAGTCTAAGGAAGCTGGGAGCGTTATATCGACAATTAAAAAATGTGACAAAAAAAGAACTCAGTCATGTTTCTCATTTTAGGAAATATTTTTTTTGAATGTACCTCATTTTTGGACCTAACGTTTGAAAAAATCAAGTCGATAGCTTGGAAAGAAAAAAAAGTTAAGGAGCTTGCACAGGGTCATCCTATGTAAGCTGTTTGAAAAAAAGTATTTTCAAGCAAAAATATATGAAAATGGCGAATTTGTCGTTTTTTTTTGAATCACCATTTTTATAGATAAAAATTATTTAATTATTCAGGGGGCAGTGTCAATCTCTTGGGATCCTTCATGCAGAATCCCCTTTTTTTATTACCGATACTTTTTGAGATATAACCTGTTGTCATTCAAAAGGCTAAAATTATACTTTTAATATTAATCGGAGCTGGTAGATTAGTTTCTCTTATTGATATTTTTTTGCAGGAAAAAATACTTGAAAACATTATTTTACCTTTGGAATGGATACCAAGCCGATTCATTGTGAAAAAACCAGGATACTGGAACTATGTCTCGAGAGAAACAACAAAACTGAAGATGAGCTGAAAGAAGATATTCACATAATAAGAGAATGGGTCAAAAACCAACCACATTTACCAGAAGTTCCAAGTACGTATGTAAATCATTGTGTAATCTTGATAATGAAAATGGAGGAGAACGCCTATGGACGTCACTGGCACATTGCAAACATTTTTCTATACTGTTTGTGACTTCCTGCACTGTCTGACATCCAGGAATTTTTTAACAAAATGCTATTCTATGTTTGCTCTATTTGGTACTTGGTGCCTGCAGATATGTTACATTATGTTCGGAAAAAATTTTCGAATCTGAGTTTGGTTTTTTGTTATACTAAATATTTCGAATGCATATTGTGGAAAAATGTATCAACGAAATGAAAAAAAATTAGAAGGTTGAAAAGAGAATTGAGTTATCTTAAAGAGGACGAAATTTCCAATGAAATTTTCAATAAATTATGGAGTGTTTTCAACACTTGAAAGAACAAGGTTCCTTCAGAAAAAAATATTTATTTTTCCACAAGTTAGGCATTTGTTAATTAGTCCTTATTTTTCGGACCTCAGTTTTCATAAAAAACGGCATAAATGTTTGAATAAAAGCTCTAAAAATGTGTCGCCCCTTGGAGCCCTTCTTATATACAGTGCTTTTCTTTAATGTCCCCCCCTTTTATTTTTTGAACGGGTCAACTCAAGAAATTGAAACTTGAAATAATAAAATTGCTGCATGAATACTATATTTTGGAGTAAAATTGACAGTTGAAACTTTCAAGATGGCGACTGGGCGCCACCTGGGAAACAAAATTTAATTGAAAGGGGGGTCTTGTGACACATCCTTCTGAAGCTCCTGACGAATACTACACAACCCTAGAATATAAAGTCAATATCTTCACCTACTACAAAATGGCGGAACATTTAATAATTACCTGCATACAAACACATTAATATCGATACATCTATAAATATTTGTTTTTCTCTGCCATATGGCAATCCCAGCAACCCGATAAGGTTTGATAGGTTATTTTTTATTAAAACAAAAAATGACAAGAAATGTCAGTGAGACAACGAACATCATTGTTCAGTTAAAATATTCTCATTTAGTTTTCGGTTTCACTAGTAAATAGGTACCACGTGAACTATCTCAAAAATGGTCAATTCTCGTCTATCGGAAGGAAAAATCAAAGCGATTTTCATTTACGGTGCGACGCGTAACTTTCATGAAACCGAAAGAATTGTTAATGACCGTTTCCCGAATCGTCCTATCTGTAGAAAATATTTAAGGGAACTTGTAACCAAATTTACAACTACCGGTAATGTACAGAACAAAAAGCCCTCAGGTCATCCGTCCATTCCAGAAGAACAGCAAGTTCAGATAATTGGTGAGATGATAGTGAATCCTCAGCAGTCTACTTCCTTCGTCGCGAATGTTTGTGAGGTGTGTCCTTCTACTGTGTGGGGACTTTTCAAGAGGAATAAGTATCATCCATACAAAATCAAAATGGTATACGAGTTACCTGAAGATGACCCTGATCAAAGAACAGAATTCTGCGAAATTATGACGGAAACCATTGCAAGGCATATTTGTTTCAGTGACGAATCTACATTTTATCTCAACGGCAAGGTTCACAGACAAAATTGCCGTTATTGGAGTGACACCAACCCTCACATTTTCCGGGAAACTCATACTCAATATCCAGAAAAAATTAACATCTGGGCAGGAATATTGGGAAACCATGTTGTAGGACCTCTATTCATTGAACAAAATTCAACAGGGGAACTGTATTTAAATATGCTGGAAAATACTGTTGACCCTCTAATCACCGAAATCGTTGAAGCGAATCCTAATGAATTCGATATGAATATTGTATTCCAACAAGATGGAGCACCACCACATTACTACGGACAGGTAAGAAACTATTTGGATAATACTTTCCACGGTCGTTGGATTGGCCGTCGAAGTCCTACGGAATGGCCAGCCCGCTCAGTACGAAACTGAACCTGCCGCAATATTGGATATACGGCAGAGAATAATAAATATTTGTAGAAATATCGACGTTACTGTGTTCGAAAATGTTCGGCGTGAAATATCGGAGAGACTGTTCTCCTGTCCAGCAGTTCAAGGCAACCATTTCGAGCATCTTCTGAAGTGAACTCAGCTTCTTTCCTCAAATTATGAAGTTAAACTTCGATGTATTCAGGCAATTATTAAATGCGGTTCAACTGAGCCATGGTGGACGAGGAGTTTTAGTTTTATTAAGAAAAATTCAAATTCATTGTCCATGGACACCACCATAATGATTCAATTGTTTATTTTGATTAGGACAGGTCTAATTAGACTTCTCTCTTGAACTTATATTCAATTACGATGACTTAAATGTGAGAATTAAGAGTCTTGTCTGGTCTTCCTTGGAATACTGGAACATTTGACAGATGACAGTCCTCATTAGATTGATCATCTTCTAGTGTGTTTCCGTATGACAGGGATATTCCTTTCTTGATTCTGATATCTCCATGATTTTGTGTTCCATGTCTTTCTACTTCATCGTTCACTTGTCAATTGTCAAGCTTGTCACTTGGGTCCAGCTATCACACCAAAATAATGGTTTCCTACAAGAAATGAGAAAAAAGAGAAAAATTTTAATCTCTAGTGTCATCCTGGCCTAGAATACTTATTTTAACATGTATGTTATGTAAACCTATACAATTTTCATTGATCATGAGATGTTTATGGTCTTTTTGGCTTCTTGTACACCTGACGAGTAAGTAACCTCACTTTTAAAATATGTCAATTTTCTTTCTCAAAAAATAAAACTTTTCAGTAACTTTTTTCTATCAATAGTACTTACTTTCAGGTACGCACTGATGATGACCTAACGGTCGAAAGCGCTTTGCTACAATGAATAAATTATTTTATGCACGAAATACAATTTTCTGTCATCGATTATATCGATACGTGCACACAGTCACACTTTTCATCCAATTATTAAATGTTCCGCCATTTTGTAGTAGGTAGGTAGGTGTAGTATATTGACTTTATATTCTAGGATTGTGAAGTATTCGTCAGGAGCTTCAAAAGTATGTGTCACAAGACCTCCCTTTCAATTTAATTTTTTTTCCCAGTTGGCGCCCAGTCGCCATCTTGAAAGTTTCATCTGTCAATTCTCCTCCAAAATATAGTATTCATGCATCAATTTTATTATCCTAAGTTTCAATTTTTTTAGTTGACCCGTTCAAAATATAAAAGGGGGGGCATTAAAGAAAAGCAGTGTATATATACTCAACAAGATCACGTCGTAAAAGTTTTGAAAAGTTGTTTATTTTGTTTATTATAATTTCATAAAGTTAACAAAAAATTTTCATAGATTAACAAAAAAAAAATAAAAAATTTTTTTTTTATTAATATATTTCGCTATTGCTGTTTTTGAATCAAACAAAGGCATTCAATAACATTCGAAAAAAAAATTTTAGGACATTTGTTCCCAAATTGTTTATAAACAAATTGATTAGTTGAATATGTTTGTAATTTCTTTTTTGCCATTCTGTTGTCTAAAGAATATGACTATTTTACAGAAAAAAATGTTTTCTTCAATTTTTTTTTTGTTTATAATCGTTTTTTCATAGTTCCATTATTTGGAAGAGTGTTTTTCATAAGTTCAAGCATATCTGTTTTTTTTCTCACATTTATAATCATTCAATTTTGTTCACGTACTCATGTTCATCACCATTATGTTGAAACTAATGAAACGAAGAAAAAGCGTTTTACTCATAAACAAGTTCTTGAGTGATCTTTAATGAGTTCTTATTGACTTTGTTTTCACTGTAGTATTACTAACTTCTTTCTATATAAACGATAAGCTTGTTATATTATGGTGTGACTACATCTAGCCTGTTCAGCGAATAAATTATTGTTATTAAAAAAAAAGAGTACGAAAGTTTTGAGCAAACTATAGGTCATTGGATAAAGCGTATGCTTCTTTTATTTGATGTTCCTTACAACCAGTTTTGTAAGATAATGTTTACAATTTTACACAAAAACAAGAGACTACTAACAATGCTTTTTTTTTTTCAGGTGACAGAGTAATAACAAATTTTTTGTTACTGAACAAGTTTAGTATCGAGAATACTAAACAGAGACTCGATATGTATTATACAATGCGATCTCTGTTCCCAGATTTTTTCCAAGATAAACATCCACTGTCATCCCATATGCTAAAAACTATGGATCTTATGTGAGTATATATCATCAAACATATAAGTTAAAATCAGTTTTGAAATATTAGAGAAAAATCAATTTTTGATTTCAATTGACTAGGTCAGTTCCAATAATAGTCCTATTCACTTCCCTAAAACTTCTGCTTGATACTCATAGAGATGATAAAAAGTGGTATAAGAGGTGGCCTCAGTCGAATGTGTTCAAAAAGTATAGCAAAAGCAATTAATCGGTATCTACCAGACTTCAATCCATCCGAAACTGAAAATCATCTCATTTACTTTGACATAATCAATCAGTTCAGATGGCTATGAGTCAACCGCTTCCACACGGTGGTTTCAAATGGACTGATATCAACATAAATGTCACCTCTATTCGTGATGATGCTGACGATGGTTACATTCTAGAGATTGGCCAGGAATATCCGCAATATCTTCACGATCGTCACAAAGATATACATTTATGTCCCGTACACATAAATCCTAAAACTGGAAAACCATCATCGTCCCCATGTGATTCCACTAAACTTATGGCAACCCTTCTTTCGAAGGAAAAAAATATAATCAATTACGTTAACCCAAAACGGTCTCATACCTACCAAAATCCATAGGTTACTCTAAGAGTATCAAAGGTAATGAAGAAGCGGGCAGTTTCACCGATGAAGGGACGAACAGTCAATTCTCTGGTCCAAAACCCAAATGTAATAAATACCTCTAAGATATCTTTCCAAAGCCCACACCAACGAAGAGTTTCGGCGCTGGAAAGCTGACCAAATTTGAACCCAATAGAATGAGGTTTCAGGGCGAAGACAAGCGGAAAGGCTTCTGAGCTCATCGCCAAAGAAAGCTGAACAGCTTCTCGAGTTGGAAAAGAAAGACTGGTAACTGGTAACCGGACTGCTCACCGGACATTGTCCTCTGAGGTATCACCTCTTCTTCTTATAGAACTGAATGAGTCAGGACTGTATACACAAGCGTATGCAGATGACTTAGTTATGTTGGCTCAAGACCAACCGGTAAACCTGCTAGGAGAAAACATTATGAAAGCTCTTGGCAGAGTAGAACAATGGTGTTCTGCCCGGAAAAAGTGGACTTGGTACTCTTTACCAAGGAACGCAAAATAGGAACTCTTCCAGAGATACTAATCTCAGGAAGACAGCTTCCGTATAAAGCGTCGACCAAACACCTTGGAGTCATCATAGACTCCAAGCTGACCTGGAACGAACAGATTGAAAATCGAACCAAGAAGGCTACCTGCTCCTACTGGGCATGCAGAAGAGCCTTCGGCAACACGTGGGGCTTGACACCCAAAACCCTACACTGGATATACACGGCGATCATTCGCCCGATATGGATCCATCATTTGGTGGACCGGTACTACAAAGGGCAAGTCCAGAAATGAACTTGATAAAGTACAACGATTGGCTTGTCTAGGAATAACAGGTGCCATGAGGACCACGCCCACTAGAGCTCTAGAAGTTCTACTAGGACTACCACCTCTGCACCTTGTCATTGAGCATGACGCCATGCGTGCTGCATACAGACTCAAAGGCGCAAGCCAATGGATCGGTACTGAGGCAGACCATGGACACTCAGTTATCTGGAACAGGGCAAAGGAAGGATGTCCAGTCTTATTAATGGAAAGAGACAGCACCCCGCCTGTTCTGGATTTTAGAAAAGGACCCAATATAACCATTCCCCCAAGGAAGGAATGGAAAGACAATGCGCCTGACAGACCCTCAAACCAAGGATCAACCTGGTACACAGATGGATCAAGATTTGGGGGAATGTCCGGCGCAGGGGTCTACGAAGAAGGAACAAAAAGAGAAATCTCAGTTCCTTTAGGCAAATATGCCTCAGTGTTCCAGGCTGAAGTATATGCTATACTCACCTGTGTCCAGGAAAATCTCGACAATAAAAGTCGATGGCCTACTGCCATCTACTCGGACAACAAAGCTGCTATTATGGCGTTAGGCGGATATTGGATTGTATCCAAACTGGTGTCCGAGTGTAGAAACGCCATAGAAAGTTTATCGAAAACAAGCAAAGTCAGCCTCATATGGGTCCCGGGACACTCAGGTGTCCCTGGGAACGGGGATGCAGACAGATTTGCCAAGATAGGATCGGGAAAGACCCCAGTTGGACCTGAACCCATCCTGGGACTACCCAGCAGCCTGGCAATCTCAAACATGGAGGAACTGCTACGAAAGCAGTTCCTTAAAACATAACAAGAGGCGCCAGGTATGAGCAAAAGCTCCACATAAAGGAGCCAAGGAAAAAATGTCTAAAGAGATCCTGTCAGTTAACAGACGGGACATCAAGACTGGGCTCCTAACGGGACATAATCACCTGAACAGGCACATGGAGCTCATCGGGATCACAGATGATCCCCTATGTAGATGGTGCCTGGAAGATGACGAGACATCGTCTCGCACATCCTCACTGAGTGCCCAGCCTTGAAGCACCAGAGGAAGATCAACCTTGGGAGCATAATTCTGAGCACAGAGGACGTCAAGGAGATTCAGCTGAGGAAGTTGCTGAATTTTGTCAGAGAAATCGGCATGCCCAGCTGATTTTCTCAGAACGAGTGGGCGCACAATGGGCCCAAATAGAGAGGCCTACGTGTGCGGGGTTCTTCGGAACCAGCCCACCTTGTGCGAAGAAGAAGAAGAAGGTATCACCTCATAAAGATGGATAAATCAGACCGTGAACTGTGCCGTTACTGCTATAACTTCGCTGAAACTGCAGAACACCTGATTTGCGACTGCCAAGCGCTATATTGCAGAAGGCTTACGTTTTTCGAAGGAGTTTCACTAACGCCCTCAGACATCAGGAACTAAGCTCTCAGGAAACTGATATGCCTCGCAAGTCTCAGAATCCCGGGTTTAGAATAGGTGAAGGGTAATGTACAAAAGACCTTATAGGTCGGGATACGGAGAGGCTACCTACCCCCTACAATCTACAAATATACCAAAAGTCATAGAAATCTCCAATTCAATCAGTCCGCTTGGTTGAAACCTTATATCGATCTGAATACTAATTTACGTAAAGCTGCAAGGAACGACTTTGAGAAAACCTCTTCAAACTAATGAACAACGCAGTTTACGGCAGAAAAGTGTGTGGTTGTATCAGTATACCAATCAATAGATTTTTTCGTGACAAAAATACTAGCAGGAAACCGACTGTGCCATCATATGAAAGACGTTCCGTAGGTATATCCTGTTATGTTTCCATACTCCCAACTGTCTTTGTTGTCATTTAAAAGCATTTTTTGATTTTTTTATCATTTTTGACTTGTAATTTGACTACTAATGACGTAATCTCGGTACTTTCAATGGACGAATTTTAGAGAATCAAAATGCAAAGAAAATGTGTACAGGCACGACTCGATCGGATTATTGGTAACGGGAAAAAATCGGAAAAACAGGAAAAAATTTACATCCTTTTAAATTAATAACACCGCCATTTTTCAAGTTTAGAAGCAGTCTCTCCACAACATAGTAGTGATTGATACGTACTTTATGTGTGAGAAACTCACTATTGGACTATTCGTTTTGTCATAATTGCAATTTGATTTCGTTAATGCACTTCATTGCAGTAGACCTGGATGCGTCCAATTCCAATTTTTCTGAAAGATTCTTAGGGTTGAAGTATATTACTACAAAATGACTATTCTCATTTTGCGTTAAAATGCTGCGATATAGGTGAGAAATACTAGCAAACATGGCCGAAAACCGGCGAGTGCATGAAAGCGGCTCAGGAGTGGGGGTAGAGCAGCAGATTCATAACGGGCGCAGCGCGCTTGTACCGTCATCCGGGGTGAATTCGAATACATGGTTTGAATTTGAACACGCCGCTATTTTTTGTTTAAACCTCTGTAAGATAGATGTCGCTAGTATTGCCAGATGTGTATTGAATATGATTAAAAACAGATAACAGCCACGTGCAAATTGTGTTTCAGCCGAATTTACAAGTAAGTTTTTGTCTAATCAAAATTTGTATAGAAAACCAAATTTCTTAAATTTGATTTTAGAAAAAATATTTTATTTTAGGAGTGAATTCGAACAATATGCTCAAAATATATAAGGCAAATGGGCCTGGCACAATACGAAAAGTATGACCAGGATAATTTAAACAAAGCGATCGAAGCGGTTGAATCAAAGGAGTGCACTTTACGAGGGGCAGCCGAGACTTACAGTATACGTTGCAACCTTGCGCATTAAGATAAAGGGAAAACACTTGTTGCCTGCAGGAGTTCAAACAGCGCTATCAACAAAAGAAGAAACCTTGTTAGTGGATGGTATTAAAATGGCCTCAGATTGGGGGTTTCCCTTCACACGACATATTAGTAGACTATAGTCGGAAGTCTGTTAAAGATGTATTACTTGAGGGAGCTTACTATAATTTGGAATAGTACTATTCAGAGAATTGGTAGAGTATGCAGTTTCGTTCAATTGTACAGCTATATATGTGTGTTTTGTATGTTAAAATTTGTTTGTATCTTATGTGTATATTTATTAAAAAATGTTTTTTTACACTTGTGTAATGATGAGAAATACGTTTTTAAGCGCATCTGACATACTACTTCATTAATGTGTAGTTACTATAATTGATTTTTATATTATTTACCTACAATTATTGTGAAAAATTTGTATTTTTAACTTTGTCAATAAGAACATGTTTATTCTTTGACAATAAAGTATATTTCTCTCTCTATAGTAAAACAAGCACCTTTATCGAATAGGCACAAAAATTTCCCGATTCAATGATAATTGTCCTGAAGAAGACTGGTTCTACCACTTTATGTCAAGGCACAGAACGTTGACGGAAAGAATGTCTCAAAATATCAAAAGATGCAGAGCAAATTTATCGCCTGAAATTATAAATCAGTATTTTTATAATTTAGAAGTCAATTTAAAAGATGTTCCAGCTTCTAATATAGTCAATTACGACGATCCTGGGAGGTTGAAAGTTGTTCGCAAGAGAGGGATCAAACGGGTCAATCGGATAATTGATTCTAGCAAAACTTTCTCATCTATAATGATAGCTGTCAGTGGCTCCGGACAATTGTTAAAACCTTACGTTGTGTATAAGATAACTCATTTATACCCAACTTGGCTGCTTCGACGGGAAAATATTGGAAAACTGGTTTCAAGAAGTTGCTATGCCTCATTTAAAAAATAGTCAGGGAAAAAAGGTGTTGGTAGGTGACAACTTATCTAATCATATCTCCTTATATGTTATCCAAGAATGCCGAAACAATGACATTATATTCATTATATTACCTCCCACTGCTACCCATTTATTACAACCTTCAGACGTGGCATTTTTTAGGCCATTTCAAAAAAGCTGGCGTCACATTTTTCAAGATTGGAAAAAAAAAGAATAGAGGGGTTATACCAAAATCCAAGTTTCGCAAAGGCTTTAGAAGAAACTGCATTGGAGTTTAGAGACCAATATTAAAGGTTTCAAAGCTTCTTGCCTTATTCCTTTAAACAGAACTGTTATTCTTAATAAACTACCAAAGGAAACCACAAAGATGGATGACATATCTGAGAACTGGTCCACAACGTTTTCAAGATTATTGCGTTATAGCCGGATAACTGAAAATGTACCACGGAAAAAAAGGGAAAAACTCGACATTCCTGCAGGTCAAGGCGTTACAGCCGAACATTTAAATGCTGAAACTCCATCCTCAAGTATTGGTGTGGACGATTAAATTCTCGCAGATGAGGTGTTAGAGGAAGCAGAGGCCGAAGAGCAAGAAGTGGAAACCTGCAGCAACGAAGATAGTGACAAAGAAAACATAACTTTTGTGGCCGACGACCATGTGCTTGTCCAATTTGATTGTCCTAATAATGAAACAAAATACTACGTGGGCAGAATTACTAGTGTTGTTGACGATAATCTATCAGTTGTTGATTTTCTTAGAAGCAAGAACTCACTTAAACATGAAAAATACTTTTTTTATCCTGATATAGAGGATGAAAGTATTGTGAATGGAAGATGTGATTATGAAAATGAAGACTCCAACTGACCTACGTAGAAATCGATTTGCTTTCTCTAAACTATCAGATGTGATCTTATAGTAGTTACCCAGATGGTTGAATATGTTTTTCTTGTTTAAAACTTATTTAGAATTTTTTACTTTTGTTCCTTTGTTTTTTAAATATTTCATGCGAGGAGTTTATTTTCGGTTTTTTATGTATTGTGCAGAATAAATTATTACCTATCTTTAACTGATTAACATGCTTCGTATATTTTTATATGGTAACTGTATCATCTAAATATTTTTTTTTTATAAAAACTTCGAATTCACCCTTATTTGTGTCTAAAATGAAACAATGGCCTTTTATAATGCATGTTCGAATCCACCCCACCCATCGGGGTGAATTGGTTGGTTGGTTGGTTGGAAGCTGACGAGCTAGAGACAGGATTGGCACTTAGCTTCCCCTGACACTGCG
The DNA here is from genome assembly GCA_018342105.1 of Gonioctena quinquepunctata. Lineage (NCBI taxonomy): Eukaryota > Metazoa > Arthropoda > Insecta > Coleoptera > Chrysomelidae > Gonioctena > Gonioctena quinquepunctata. The sequence goes on from JAFIRS010001192.1 coordinate 336,381, forward strand.
ACCAGCTGGGGTCTATTGTATCACTCTGTCGTCAGTGGTTCCTCATTTAAACAGGTTTGTGCCTTCAATTAGGTTTAGTAGCCTATTAATAAGGTTCTTCGGATTCATGCCTGTTTCCGGGCTGATCTCTCCAAAGGGTCTGTGTCGCCTTCTACTTAGGGCGTCACAGTCGAAGATAATATGAGAGGCTGCACACCACGGTTTCCCTGCATACTCCCATGGTGTTTGGGTGTTTTCTTAGGCCGCAGTGTCCAGTCAACAGACCTACTATAATACGTGCCTTCGTTCTGTTCAGGTTCAGAAGGTCAGCTGTCAGAATCCGGTTTGGGTGCCCTACCATGACTTTGCTGTGTATTTGCCCGACGATTTGATCCCAATATTGTTGGTGTCATCTTTCCATCCACTAATCGATCAGGGTCCTGCATCGGTTTTTGCTATTCCCATGCACAAGTTCTGGCCCTGTGAATAGCGTTCCAGATGCTTGTCTAGCTAGCTGGTCCGCTTTCACGTTGCCTCCAATGCCTCTATGACCTGGCACCCACATCAAGGTGACCTTGTTGTGTTTTGCCAGCTCGATGAGGTTCTGGAGGCAGTCCCAGACTAGTTTAGACTTCATCTGTATAGAGATGAGTGCTTTGATAGCACTTTGACTGTCAGATAGAATGTAGATGTGTTTTTCCTATAACCACTTTCTAGTTCCTTCTGGATGCATACCATAATAGCATGTGTTTCAGCTTGGAATATCGTGGAGCATTTGCCATGTGGTATTATGTAGTCCCTTCTTGGCCTTACCCCATGTATTCCAGCTCCCGTCCCTTCAACTGTCTTTGAGTCGTCTGTATACCAGACTATGTCCGTAGTTGATTGTGATTCTTCACTCGGGGCCCATTCAGATCCGTCAATTTGTGTTTCAAATGGTTTTTCGAATGAGTATAGGGTTTGCATGTAGTCTGAAATCATTTCGAGTTCGTCGATATTGATTACATGAGTGATTCTGGTATGTTCAGTTGTGAATGTCGGGGTGAATTAGAACACTAAACAAAAAAATATATACGATATATGTATATGTATAATTTTGACAGTATATGAAAATGACAGTCAAAGGTCTGGGGGTCTATTCTCAATCGGTGACATATTGTGTCGCATGCGAGATTTCTACATTGTCGAACAAAAAACGCAATCTCTCATTCTCAAATGTCGCATTATAAAATTTTCGATAGACAAATTGTAGAGTCGTCTGGAGCAGTCGACAATTTCATGTCGAATGCGAGATGATATATTCGAGGGATTTTCTTTATCAATTTCATAGGTTAGAAATGGCGATTTAAAATTTAGAAAATCAAGGAAACTATCAACGGCCTTGAGCCAGACAAGGTATATATAGGAATGCGTTCAGGCTTTTATCTGATGAAAAGTTGATCGAAACATTCAGAGTAACCAAGGAATTGGCTAGAGAGTTGATATCCCGGAACCATTTGTGGAACAGGGACATCGGGCTTCCTCAATACCTTTCGAAGAAAAAATGAGTTATCAAACATTTTTATAAGTACCTACCAACCAGATTAAATTGAGGTACCTACTTATATTTGAAATATTTAAATCGGAATGTTGTTTGCGTAAAACTATAAAGTGAAACTTCTAACCGTGTTCAAACTCCAACCAAAACTACAAAGAACACATCTTCAATGCATGTCGTGGGCTGGTTCCGGAGAACTCCGTGCACGTAGGCCCCTTAGCTTGGGCCCATTGTGCGCCCACGTGATCTAAGAATCAGCTGGGCATGCCTATTTCTTTGACTTAACTCTGCAGTTTCCTCAGATGAATCTCTTTGACATCTTCTGGGTTCAAAATTATGCTTCCCAGATTGATCTCCCTCTGTTCCACTAAAGTGGGGCACTCAGTAAGGATGTGCGTCTTTCCATTCGTCCCTCATGAGGATGATGATTTGTGGACCTTTTTTGAAATTCAGAACGAGCTGGCTGCTATCTCTTTCCATTTGTAAGATTGGACAGCCCTCCTTTGCCTTGTTCCAAATATTGGAGTATCCATGGTCTGTCTCCGTGACCATCCATTGGCCTGTGCCTTGGAGTCTGTAGGCAGTACGCATGGCCCCATGCTCAATGACTGGGTGCAGAGGTGGCAGTCCTAGCAGAACTTCAAGAGCTCTGGTAGGCGTCGCCTCCATGGCACTTGCCATGCGTAGGCGAGCCAGTCTCTGTACTTTATCTAGTTCATTTCTGGACTTGCTTTTTGTGGTGCCGGTGCACCAAACGATGGACCCGTAAGTTAGCATCGTGCGAATAATCGCCGTTTATTTCCAGTGTAGGGTTTTTCATTTCAAGCCCCAAGTCTTTCCGAAGGCTCTTCTGCATGCCGTAGGAGCAGATAGCCTTCTCGGTGCGATTTTCAATCTGCTCGTTCCAGGTCAGCTTGGAGTCTATGATGACTCCAAGGTGTTTTGTCGACCCTTCGTACGGAAGATGTCTCTCTGAGAAACCTATCTCTGGAAGAGTTCCTATTTTGCGAGTACCAAATCCACTTTTTCTGGATGGACTCTCAACCCTTCGGTAGAACACCACTGTTCTACTCTGCTAAGATTAAATGATCAATTCTCGCAGAAGGTGTACCGGTTGGTCTTGAGCCAGCAAGACCAAGTCGTCGTCATACGCTTGTGTGTACAGCACTGACTCATTTAGCTCCGTGAGAAGTTCGTCGACCATCAGGAACCATAATAGGGGTGACAGAACTCCTCCCTGTGGACACCTTCGTGATACCTTGCACAGAACACATTTGAGAATCGTTAATTCGGTGTTGCCAGCTCATGCTATTCGACAATTTTTGTCTCATACGTCTTGGATGGCGGAACCAATGGAGAATACCACAATTTCAAGTTGTGCGACTATTTCCATCGACAAATGTCGAATTCGACAAATTTTGTTCGACATTTCTCAATGAATTATTTCAACATTTTTGGAGTATGCTCTCAAACATTATTAGCAAAAAAACATGAAATTGTGTTCGAATTCACCCTGGAGGACGGTATTCCTAGTGGCTATGTGCGAAGTGCTTGGTGGGAACAGTCAAATCGATCGCAGCGTGTGCTGTGGCAGGAATGTGAAACAATATCGGGACTGTCAAATTTGTTTTGATAAATAATTTCACGTTAATTCACGTTGAATTCATACAAATAAAATCAATTGCTGTCAGATATCGACAATGTTTCATATTTTTTCAAGTTTTTCACTGGATTTTGATATAAATGATCAGTCATCTAACTGTCAAATAATTCTCGAGTCTCGAAATGTGGCGTTCGCGTCGTGCACTTAGCCAAGACATACGCTTCCCCGCGACTGCTGCTCTATCCCCAGTACTAAACCGCTTCCACGCACTCGCCCATTTTTGGTCATGTTTGCAAGTATTTTCCAACTATTTTGCAGCAGCATTTACGTTTTGTTGACCACCTATGTTTTGGTTTGCTGCAATGAAGTGCATTGAAAAATTCAGTCGACAGCGCCTGAGTTTTTCACACATAAAGTACATATTGATGACAACTATGTCGTGGAGAGCCTGCACTGCAACATTAAAAGTGGCGGAGTTTTGAATTTTTTTAAAAAAGCTGATTTTTCCGGTTTTTTTTGCTTTTCCTTCGTTACTAATAATACGATCGAGTCGTGCCTAGGCTCATTTTCTTTGCATTTCGATTTTCTACGATTTGTCTATCGAGAGTATCGAGGGTGCTCAATTAGTTTTCAAGTTACAAGTCAAAAGCGATAAAAAATAAAAATAATTGCTCTCAAATGTTTATATCAAATTGAGCAATGACGGTTGGGAGTGGGAAACATAACAGGATATAACTAAGAACCATCTTTCGTATGATGACACAGAATGAATATTTGCCTTGAGGCTAGCCTTCTCACCTTTCGGTATTAGGCCATTTACTACCATCTATCTGCTAACCGCTGCCATGAAAACCCGTCCCATCTCCGCCTTCCTAAAATCAACGGTGGAAGAAGACCCGTGTGCTTGTCTCTTTTTTCCCTTTTTTTTCCCTTTTTCCCTTTTTAGCTTTTTTCCCCTTTTTTCCCCTTTCCCCTTTCCCCATCTCTTTCCCTTTCTTTCCCTTACCTTTCCTTTTCTTTCTTTTTTTTTATTTTTTTTCACTTCTTTCCCTTTTTTTATTTTTTTCCCTTTTCTTCTTTCCCTTTTCTCTCCTTTGTATTCCTCATTTGTCCATTTAACTTCAATTGAATTGCATTGCTCCGTCGTCTCGAATTGTTGCATCACCCCATGCATTTATTTCTCTGTTCAAGGTTTTGGTGGATCCTCTCTGTTTATTCTTGTGGAGGGGTAGTTCATTTTTCTATGCCTCAGTATGTCTCTTAGTGAATTTCTGGCTCTTACTCTTTCGATTATTTCACATCGTTCCATAATGTGTTCCACGTTCTCTTCTTTTTTTCCACATGGGCAGATTCCATTTGTTACTCTCAGGTTGAATCTTTTGTAATATATTTCCATGTTACCGTGACCCGTCAGTATTTGGGTTGTCTTCCATGACAAGTTGATTAAATTTGTTTCTATTTCCTGCGCAATCTTGTGTAAGGGTTCTACCCTTATTTGAGTTTTGCCAGTTTATTTGCCATGCGTCAATTTTTGTTTTACTTTTTCCCTATTGAGGTCACTTTTCATGTCCGGGATCTATTCTTCATTGTCCCCGTTATATTGTAGCTTTGCGACTCCGTCTGCTGTTATTATCCCTGTCCTGTCTGTTTGGTTTCTACTGTGTGTTATGCTCACGTGCGTTCCTCTTTGCCTGTTCGAGTCTAGCATTCTCCTAATGGCTTTTGTTAGTCTGTCTCTGGTGTTTCCTCTGTCGATGTTATCCATTGCCCTATCTGAGTCGGTTATAATAAATAAAACATTTTTTTAGTTCCACTAAGCCTTATTTATGTGCTTTCCATATGGCGTATAACTCCGCTCTATGGATATTTTGGCCGTCGTTCAGCTTTCCCCCTTTAACTTCCCAATCGTTGCTTTGTGGGTTCCTTTTCATCGCCATTCCGTATGTCCTCCTGTTTTCTGTCCTGCTAGCGTCCGCGTATATTTCCGTTATTACCTCTCTTGCGTCTCGATTTGGGTTATGACATATTATTTCTTTCGCCGGGTGGATATTTCCGGGTGCATATAGAACAAGGGCCAACTGAAGCTCTAAATGTAATAGTAGGGACCATACCTCTGCACATAGAAGCAAGAGCGGAGTATGAATTCCAAAACGCAAACGTAGGCAAGTACGGAATCGCAAGGCACAGACCATCGTATGATGACACAGTCGGTTTCTTGGTAGTATTTCTGTCGCAGAAGCAATAGAGCAGAAAATCTCTATTAATTGGCCTATAGTATCACTTTGTATCGCCCTCACAATCGCTGTCGTGAAACGGCAATACCACGTGCGTGGGATCTGTATCGCAACATGTCGCGATACAAGGTATGAGATTTGTATCAAGTATCAACGTCTCCACACACGGTGATACGGAATCATGAAACATCATTTACCAGCAAGTGGTATCGCCGTTTCACTGAAGTGATTGAGACGGTGATACTGATACCGTGATACAACCACACACACTATGACATTTGTATCGCTACTACGGTATCATGCAACATGTATCGATACAGATCTCACCGTCTGTGGAGGCCTTTTTAGAGGGGCCATACTTGGATACAGGTTGCGATGCATGTATCGACGCAGAGGTTTCATGAAACACGTATCTTTTATCGCGAGTAAATACACTACTAAAACTGTTCCATTGTTATACTACAGTGGTAGATTGCTCTGTCACCTCGTCAGTAATATTTGGTTTGTCTTTTCTAGGGGTTTCAGAGTCGATAGTGAAAGTAAGGAGGTCGTAATACTATAAATTGGGAGTATAGACGTCATCTACCGAACTTTCTGTCTTTTTTGCGAATCCAGTACTTTTTTTAATACTCGTCTGGAAAAATATCTCATGCTATGGAATTTTTCACAACAAAATCCTTATTTGCAGTGGGATATATTTCCTTCGATTTTTCAATAAGTAATTCTTATGCAAACTCACGTTCACGGTCCATTTTGAACACAAGAAACCAACAACCTTCGTAGAAAACACGCGGTACCAATGAAATTATTGAAATTGTATCGATACCGTGCCATACACGTTGAAACCTCCATCAGTTGCTGTTGCGTCGACTCGTGGAGTTCCGTTCGGCTTGAGACTCTGTCTGACACATGTATCGAAACCGACCGATACCGACACTATTTCACAGATACATTGCCATTTATTATGAAACTTGCATCATGAAACCTATGCATCGATACATGTATCCCAACCTGTATCTAAGTGTTATGGCCCCAAAATCCAATGTACCGTTGCCTACGAAATAATCCGTCAGGATTGTCATTATACTTTCGAAACCAACAATTATCCCGAGAATAATAGGTATAATATACCTTTGGTTAACAAACAATTTTCGGGATGATGGAGGAAGAAAATAATGGTAATCTTATGACCTATTTCGTAGGACTGAGATCAAAAGCTTGCATTACAAAGGTTTTTACATCCTTAGATAAAATTGAGAAACTTAAACTTGATTTCTGAAATGAAAGATATGAAAAAGATGAAGTTCATCAATTTCTATAAAATTTTGGAACTACAAAAAATCTAAGGATGTGAAAAAAGTCGTAGTAGATGATGAGATCACCTTTGAAGACTGATTGGAAAATTCGAACAAAGAATATTTCCATCAACCTCTAATCAGGGGTCTTTAAGGTAGAATTTATTTTGAAAATTTCTAGACAGTTCATTAGAAATTTTCGAAATGAATTCTACCTTGAAATACCCCTCTACAACTTCTTTGAATGAACAGATTAAATTTGACTGCCTTCAATTCTATGATTCTCAAAACTTCTAGTCGAAGTTAACATCCACAATTTGGTATTTCTCCTTTACCTTTTGTTCCACCCTACATCTCAGTTTAGCCCTATAATAATAGATGTCACCCCCTCATGTTATTCACTTACTAGAGGTTCAACAATTTCACACTAGATGACCGTATATACCTCAGAGCGCTTATTTTTTTCCTCTGTTCTCTTCTGTCAATGGTGAGTCATCATTTAGACATAGAAAAAAGCCATTAAAAAGCCATTTGAATTTTGCCGACTTTATTTTTTTTTTCTAGTTAAAAAAAATAAAAAAAAAAATTACCAACAGACTTTTCACAAGCTGTAGAATCCATTAGAAATATTTTGAAATTGTCTTCACGCATTGTGCAATTATTTTAATTATTCGATTCTGGCATAGTCCCTTAATCATAATGGGTTCAACTCCAGGTCAATATGATTCATTCGTTCGTTGCTCTATGTATGCGCGATATTGACGCGTGTTTTTTTAAAGGCTCATAGGTGGATATCACCTAGCTAGCTGGGTTATGACAGCCTATCGAGTAAACGCACAAAATTCAGTAGATATATAGAAAAAAATCCATGTGGACACAGAATTCAAACACCTGAAACCACTAATCTCATATTGAAATCCATGTGAGAAAATCCCTAAATTTGGGAAAAAAATCCAGTACTCCATGAGAAATCCGTTAGGTTAACCCTCAAAATCCACAATTTGAGCACCTAAAACGACTTATCTTAAACAGGCAGCTCGATCTTCTTTAAAAATCCATGAATCATCTATTTGAAATAAGGTAAAAAGTTATATCAATATCTAGAAATCTATCGGGTTAACCCCCAAAATTCATGGTTAAGGGTGAATATACTATGTTTCCCCTTTCAATATGTAATTACCCTTGTCGAAACTTATTGATCTAATGCAAACAAACTCAAGATTATTCGAAACGATGAGAACCTGATGATGATTCGAAACGTCGAGAACCTGATGATTATTCGAAACGTCTGGAACCTAATGATGGTCTAACAAAGGCAGGAACAAGTGAAAGATAGCAGAATTACCACGCTGGACTTTGGATTTTCCTATGGGAATTTACATGGGAAAAAGTGTTCCAGAATCCGTGTAGTTATATCTACTGATGAGACTTGTTTTTGTTCGGGAAGGTTGGAACATGGATTTCACTAAAAGGAGTATGGATCCAAATGACCCGAGAGATATAGCCGAATATATTTTATGCTTTGAAAAAATTTAAGGGGAAACACCAATAGGTTCCTTCATTGGTTGAAAGAATATTCAGAAGTTGTCGTGATCATACATACCAGTAGTATATAGGTTATATTTAGTATTTTTATTCCAATAGGGTTTTTAGAGGTTTTTGGGCCTTTCACTCGAAACTAACTACCTCTTCAAATCGTACTTTTTTCTGAAATAGAATGATTTATAATACAAATTGTGATCAAACATACAATTCAGTCTTAATTTTTCATGGATACTTCTCATTTTTACTTCGAAATTTAGTGTTCTTCATTTCTAGGTATTTCTTGCCGTTACCAGAAGCAACCGAAGGAGGCTATCGAGTGGTTGTATTATATGTGGCCGATGACGATCCCACAAAATTTGATGGCTACAACTATTTGGCCCACACGCATAATGTGTACGAACAAAGATTACACAAAGATTATTTGACTGGTGATATTTTCATTTTCGATTTAAGTAGAATAAAGATGGGACACATATCACAATTCACACCCATCGCATTGAAAAAAATTTCTACCACATTGGAGGTATGTTTTCTCATTAAACAAATTTCAGTATGATTCCATCCTTATTCACCTACTGTATACATTTGACTATTTTCCTCATTATTTTTGAACCAATCAAATGGCCAAAATTTCAAACTGAAAAACCATCAAGTCAGTTTTATGGTGAATTATATGTCAATACATTCAATTCCTATATAGGAAAACAGAAAATGCAAAATTGATTAAATAAAGGATTTTCAACTCCCTGTTACAGTGATTTGATATTTAAATTAAATATACCTTTTTCAGCATGTTGAAAACCTCAGATTTCCAAATGAGGCAAAGAATAATTGGAATCCGTTATTTTCATAACATCAACAACAATTCTCGTGGATTAGTGGATAGCGTATGACTGCGAAGCGAATTTATTTTTAAAATTTCACTTTTTTCATTTTTCCACATAACAACTGTTTAGGCCCGAATTAAATTCATTTTATTTTTTCACAATTCATTTTCTGTTTGCATCTTGTACCAAATTGGCCATGTAATTTATTGTTTCCGTTTTTACCGTAGTAGCTAAGCGACCCTCTCGAAAAACCCACTGTAAAATACACATCAATAAAAATTGGCATATCAGTCAAAAATTCATTTTCATCCTGCGTTTTCATATCAAATAATATCAGAGGAAAGTGCATAATAGCAGCAAACGCACAAACATTTGTCCTTCTAGTCGCATAAAGTGCTAATTACCAGTAATCACGTATGGAATATCAGTGACAACATCGCTCCAGTTCGCCAGTTGAAAGAGAGGTCCGATGCAGAAGGAAGGGGTCTATCGCCGAGATTCTGAGAGTCTATTCCAGTTTTACCTTTCCTTATTTGGTTCAAAATTGCACGCGAGTTCATTAGAATATTTCATTGCATTGTGGTCAGAATTAACATTCAGAATTCGATCTCATTATTCGTACAGGTTTGCACACTACACATATTTCCAGTCATTCACATTTATCTGTTCATTCAGTACCTTGCATTTTCTAAGTTCAGTTTTAAAATGGCTGAAGAACTCTGAAAGAAGGAAGAATTGAAAAGGTTACATTTCAGACGCATGAGCATTGATTCACGACTTTCATCTTTCAATAAATTTCTTCAATATTACAAAACAAAAACTGACACTTCAAAAATACATATTTCAGAATTGAAATGTCGAATGTCACGCACCGAATACCTCCTTAACGAATTTCATGAGGTTCACTGTGCCATCAACTACTTATCAGATGATCCTGAATCGGAGTTACAGGCGTCTGAGAAGTTCGAAAATTCTTTTTTTTTGCCATTTCAGAAGCCACAGAATTTGTCGAAAATTGTTGGAACCCTAGTTTTCCATCACCACCACCGATACAAGGTCTTCTAACCTCAAATTATAGCTCATCACTCAATGTAAAGCTTCCCATCATCAAGCTTCCCACATTTTCATAAGATTATGAAGTGTGGTTGGAGTTTCATGACACTTTTGATTCTTTAATAAATAAGAATTCAAGTATCAATGATATTCAACGAATTCATCATCTGAGAGCTTCATTAGAAAAAGAAGCTGTCAAAATCAGGTCCTCTCTAGAAATTTTCTCATCCAATTACAAGGTAGCTTGGGATTCCCTTTGTGAAAGGTTCAATTATAAGTCTCTATTAATTCACAATCATACAAAGGCTCTTTTGGATATGAAGAAAGTTTCCATGGAATCAGCCGAGCATCTCAGAAACTTAAGTGATCATGTATCAAAACATTTACGATGTTTAAAATGTTGGGTCAGCCTATAGGACACTGGGACACACTTCTTATCTTTATGCTCACAACTAAGCTAGATTCCACAACTCTGCGTGATTGGGAAACATCCAAATGCAATGAGGACGTTCCAACATTAGAGGAATCTTTCAGCTTTCTTTTTGACAAGGCTGGAAATTTGGAAAAATTAGAATGCCGTGTCTTATTCTAGCAAAAATTCCAAATCCAAAGATACCAAAAACTATTCCCAAAAACTCTTGCATTCCCAAACTCGTTCATGTCACATGTGTCATGGTTCCCATGAAATATATTCATGTTCCAAGTTTTTCTGTCAATGCTCGTATAGAAAAGGTAAAGAACTTGAAATTGTCTAAATGCAGAACATCAAGTCGAAACGTGCAATTACTCAAATTTCAAAAAATGTTCAGGCAAGCACAATTCTTTTTTGCACATAGACAGAGAGAGACTTCTTCAGATGCCCACGTATCACAAGCTCACTCTCAATTGTCGTGCACTAGTATAATACCGGTTTCATCACAAGTTTTTTTGTCTACCATTCGTGTTCATGTATAAACAAGGGCGGGAAACATTCGAAGTTGCACTGCTCTATTAGATTCCGCATCTCAATAAAATTTCATTTCAAGTAGTTTTCAACGATAAATAGGCGTTCAAAAGAAAAAAAATAACATGATTATCAAAGGTATTACACAAACATCTTCAAATATGAAAGAAAAATGTTAGATCAAATTCAGTCAACCAACAATGGGTTTTCAGCTACATTGTCATGCCTCATTATCGATAGCATCTGTGACAAAATTCCCAACCATTACATAGATATTCCATCTTTGAAAATTCCTAAAGATATTCATTTAGCCGACCCAAACTTCAATATTCCAAAGCAAATTGATTTACTAATAGGAGCTGATCTGTTCTGGCATGTATTATCTGTTGGGCAAATCAAACTCAGTTCTCAAGCTATTTTGCAAAAAACCAAATTTTGGTGGATTGTGGCTGGACCACTCACTCTCAATTACAATAATCAGTCTTGCCAAGAACATTGATGTTCAAAAACAATTATCCCGATTTTGGAAAATTGAAGAATGTCCTGTTGATAGAATCCTTTCTAGCGAAGAATTAGATTGTGAAAAAAATTTCACCTCCACTCACAAAAAGAATCCTGAAGGGCGTTTTATTGTATCCATACCGTTAAAGGAATCGGTAAACAAGCTAGGTGATTCAAAATCCCAAGCATTGCAATGTTTTTACAATTGAGAGCGCAAATTGCAATCAAATGAGAAACTTCGGGAAATGTATGTTTCATTTTCAAAAGAGTATGAGCATTTAGGTCATATGACAAAAATGGATTTTTCAGATCCTCAGGAAATAGAATACTTTCTTCCGCATCATGGAGTCCTTAAGGAGGATAGTTTAACTACAAAGCTTAGGGTTGTATTTGACGGCTCATGTTTTTCTCCCTCAGGTTGGTCAGTTAATTATATAAAAATGGTCGGTCCTCAAATTCAAAATGATTAGCTGTCAATACTACTCCGGTTCAGATAATGTAGGTATGTAGCATCTGCCGACATTTGCAAAATGTACAGACAAATTATGGTTGATTCTAGTCAGCGGTCGCTTCAGCGAATATTGTGGAGAAATGCTCCTACTGAACCACTTATTTCAACTCAATACTGTAAGCTATGGAACATAATCAGCTAGTTTTTTAGCGATTCGATGTGTTCAAGAATTGGTACATCAGAACAAGCATTCTTTTTCAGAAGCTTCTGAGGTCGTTTCAAGAGATATGCACGTAGATGATCTCTCGTCTTCTCATGACTCATTAGATCAACTTAGTGTCATAGTAAAACAGGTCTTCGATATTCTATCTCTTGGCTGTTTTGATTTACGAAACTGGGTTTCAAACGACCCTCTCGTTCTCCAGCATGTTAAAACTTCGACATCCCCTCTACACCTGTTACAACTCGGCTCACATGAGAGCATGAAAACTTTGGGTTTGTTATGGCCATCAAAAAATGATTTTCTTTTGTTTCACAATTATATGATCCCTTGGGCATTTTCAGCGCATGCACAATTATCGCAAAAATTATTTTACAGAAGTTATGGTAGGAAAAACTATCTTGGGATGAGTCAGTACCTCAGTGGTTGAAGTTTAGAGATAAACTCGGTCAGATATATAAAATTTAGATTCCCAGGCATGTCAAATGCATCGACCCAATTCGCATTGGAATGATTCCGTGATGCCTCATACGATGCCTACGGTTCATGTTTATTTATTCGCAGTATCAACTTCAATGGAGAAATTTTGGTCAACTTGTTATGTGCAAAGGCTAAGGTAGCGCCCATGAAATTGTTGACCACTCCAAAACTTGGGCTTTGCGAGGCATTGACATTGGCACGTTTATTAGATGAGGTTGTCGAATCTTTAACCTTGCAAATTTGTTACTGGTCTGACTGAACTGTGGTGCTAGGATGGTTGAAGAGGTCTCCAAGTATGCTTAAAACCTTCGTGGCAAATCGAGTTGTTGAAATTCAGTTCAAAACTGATAACTGCACCTGGAGACATATTCATGGGGAGGACAATCCCGCCGATTCACTTTCTCGGGGAGTTAATCCAGGGCGTCTAATTTCGCATGACTTTTGGTGGCACGGACCACAGTGGCTCTCAAGAGATTTTTCCGAATGATCAATTTCAGAATTACCTTCTAATTCCAATTTGCCTGAATTCAAATCATTCACCAAATCAAGCATTCTTACTACTTTTTGCAATGATTTTCCAATCACAAATTTTTCGAGTTCAATTCGATTGAAAAGATGTACAGCAAATTGTTTGAGAATCAAACATAACCTTCTTCTAGAACGCTTGGGCCTTTGCAATCAAGAGAAATACAACTTTCCCTTCAACTTCTGATACAAATTGTATAGTCAAGGCATTTCCCTTCAGAGCTGTTCTCATTCAAGCAAAATGAACCCATAGAGTCCAATAGCAAAATTTTCAACCTTTATCCGTTTTTGGATGAAAATAAAATAATCAGAGTACGTCTTCGTCCTTCAAATTATGATTATGGTACGCGACATCTCATTTTACTTCCCGCAAAAGACCACAACTTTAATATTTCGTGAAGAGCATCAAATGCTATTCCATGCTGGACCCCAGCAACTATTGGCTTCTGTGAGAGAACGGTGTTGAGTTATTTCTGGTAGAAATGCAGCTCAAAAAGTTGTTCACCAGTTTGTGAAATGTTGTCGATTCAAGGCAGCTACAATTCATCCTCTCATGGGTGAATTCTCAAAGGAGAGATTGCCTCCGTTTTCTGTAAGCGGGGTGGATTATGCCACTCCTTTTGTTCTCAAGGAGTGTCGAAGTCGCGGAGGTAAGACTTACAAGGCTTGGGTGTGTTTATTCATTTGCTTTACAACCAAGGCCGTCCACTTAGAAGTCGCTACTGACCTAACAAAGGATGCTTTGATAGCTGCATTGCGCCGTTTCAGTGCTCGAAGAGGAAAACCAAGCAAATTGTTTTCCGACAATGGCACAAATTTCATTGGGGCAAAAAATGAGATTGAAATTCTAACCACCTTTCTCAAAAACAAAAGTTAATCTATAGCTTCTTCTCTTGCCAATGAAGGAATTGATTGGAAGTTTGGCCCAGCGAATTCACCACACTTTGGTGCTCTATGGGAAGCTGGGGTAAAATCTATGAAGGCTCATTCAAAAAGAGTAATTGGTGTGCAAATCTTGTGTATGAAGATTTTCAATCGGTTGCATTACAGACTGAAGCAATTTTGAACTCTAGCCCTCTCTCCCCACTCTCCTCTTACCCTTCTGACCTGAATCCCATCACTCCTTCTCATTTTTTTATCGGTCGTCCTTGATTTACGTGACCTCAAGGAGAATCGGTTAGATCATTTTCAAAGGTTGCAGCGATACCTACAAGATACTTGGGCTAGATGGTCCAAGGAGTACATCGGAGAACTCCAACAACGCCAAAAATGGAAGAAAATCGGACCCCAAGTCTCCAAGAGCATTTTTGTCTTGATCAAGTATAATAACCTGCCACCATTTTCTTGGAAGTAAGGACAAGTCATCGATACGCATCCCGGCGAAGATGGCATAATTAGAGTGGTTTCAGTCCAGACTTCCCTAGGCATATTACGAAGAGCAGTATCTTCCTCCATTTGTCCGTTACCAACCAACAGATCTTGAGTGAAGATTCTTCGAAAACTTTCATCTTTTGAGGCTGGGGGCATGTTCAGGCCCGAATTAAATTTATTTTTATTTTTTTCACAATTCATTTCTTGTTTGTATTCCGTACCAAATGGGCCATGTAATTTATTGTGTTCGTTTCTACCGTAGTAGCTAAGCGACCCTCTCGAAAAACACACTGTAACATCAATGAAAATTGACATATCAGTCAAAAATTCATTTTCATCTCGCGTTTTCAAATCAAATAATATCAGAGAAATGTGCATAATAGCAGCAAACGCACAAACAACAACACCGCACAAATCCAACCCCAAAATATTTTTTACACATTTTATCTCCCCATCTCAATTCATTACACCCCAAAAACTAACACAAAAGCACACCAAAATCACCATCATATTTAATCATTATTTCAAGTTGGCTTATGGCCCTCGGGAAAGGGTCATTGCTTCAAAAGCCTGGGTTCGATCCCCAGGCGATCCACTCCAACATAACACACACACACACAAACAACCACCTCAATTATACTAAACGGATATTTTGCCATTTAAGCCACTTTGTCTCTCAACACAAACGTAAAATTTTTTAATAGGATTTTGATAATTCAAGAAAGTTGTATGAATTATAGGGAGGCAACAATGACACACATCAGGAAACAACTCATACCCTAATATAGACAAAACAACTTGAGATCGGCTGGGACCGGTAAATGCGTTTTTCTCCAATTTGTCTCTGGGAGGTGCGCGAACATCCCCCGGAGACCTCTGGGCGCACTCCGAAATTCCATCCGAGCTTTAACCGGCGGGGGTGGGATTTTGTAGTACTTGTATATATGTATATATTGTAAATATCTAGGATTAAGTTGAAATGTAATTACCGAAAAGACACAATAAATGATTCTGATTATGCATCAGTCTTCACCCGGAAGGCTCGGGTTCGATTCCATATCCAAGGGCTTTTTTATCGGTTTCAGATACAAACATATTTGATAGTAAATAATTCATATATATTTTAGGTTTTTGGGCGAGTTCTCGAGCATGAATGATCATTGTAAATGAATGAATCTGTAAAACGAAGCATTCAGAAACGAACACACGATTCCTTCAATTTTGGAACAAGAAGAATTGTTGTAATTCTCCCCGTTGAAAATTCAAATATAACATGAATCCTAGTAATTTTATCCAGTTTCAAATGTGATTCGGGAAATATTCTCATCAAATATCAGCCGTGCTAGAGGATTTTATGATACATTTTTCAAAATTATCTCTCTTTCAAGCATTTTGCCTCTGGAAAATTTGTGACGAAGTCACTATTTTTCCGATTTTTTACACAACCTAAAGCTCCTTGTACAGATTTAAATTCACACCATCAGTAATAATAGGTCTAAAAATACCATTCATGTTCGTGATAAATCCGTGAATCACCCCTAACCCGATAAATAGGCTAAATACCCTCCGTAGATCCCGCCGATACCGCGAGCGTGGTTGTGAAGTACGGGCGATTGGTAATTGGGCACGCCAGCAAATCGAGAACGAATGATTGAAACAACATCGATCGGTATTGGAAATAAACGTCGCGGAGCATATTTAGTTCCATGGCAGAAGCGAGAGAAACCAGACCGTCCGTTCTCGGATCGCACGCAGCTCGTTGACGTCACGCCTGGGTAAATAGGCTTGTTTTGGTACGCAGTTCTAGCGATTCTGAACCGTTCAAAACAGTCGCACACTCGTTTATTCGAAAAGGGCTCGCACGAAGTTTTCCATGCCACGACTGTCCCGCTGCTTTGAACCGATTCAGAACCATTCTGACTGCGAACCAAAACAAACCTAATATACGAATTATAAGTTGTAGCAAAACTTTTCAGAGTCCACAAATCGAAGCGCGCATAATTGTGGAGGGGAGACAACTCGAGGAAAGGAAACCGACGAATATACTGGGCAACGATTTATCAAGGAGTTAGTTGATCACCGAGCTCGAGCGAGAGTACCCCGGCAGACCTACAGACGAGTTGAAGAAGTCGCACCCGACCAGTGGACGATACCAGACGAATTCCGAACCGAAGCCTTAGCCGTCGTGACGCCCGTTTCCTGACGTCATCCCGTTGGTAAATATGAGATCACAAGTTCAGCAAGTGTCCGCCAGAGCATAGGTAGAGGGGGAAAAATCGCCTAGGTCTCCTTCAAACACACTTCGAAGAAGGAGAACCGTTTGAGATCGAGAACTGATCACCACGCGGATTAGTGCCTCCGAGAGTAAGCCGAGTGAGTGGAAAGTGCCAAAGTACCGGTGAGCCTGCGCATGGATAGTAAGGCAGTTCGACGAGTGTACCGTGCGCGTGAAACATCGTGTTAGTTTTCCAGTTAGCCGAAGTGGATAGAATCCGTCAGTTGGGTCCTGTTCTAAGGACAGACCACACTAACGGTCGCGCAGGACAGGACTAGGAGTAGGAAACATCGTGTTAGTTTTCCAGTTAGCCGAAGTGGATAGAATCCGTCAGTTGGACCTGTTCTAAGGACAGGTCACACTAACGGTCGCGCAGGATAGGCTAGGGGTAGAAAAAAGTTGGTTCTCCAGTTAGCCGAAGTGGATAGAAGCCGTCAGTTGGACCATGTTCTGAGGACAGGTCACACTAACGGTCGCGCAGGATAGAGCTAGGGGTAGAAAACGTGAAGTTGGTTCCCTAGTTAGCCGAAATTGGATAGAATCCGTCAGTTGGACCATGTTCTAAGGACAGGTCACACTAACGGTCGTGTAGAGTAGTAATAGGGTGTACAATTACAATAAAACGAAGCCGAGATATGACGTCACAACTAAAGTAAAACATCGTACTACACACGGAACAAGACGAACTGCTCACCCATTCATTCCGTAACCTTGGCCGCCCGTAAAAGCTTTGTTGCCTAAAAATTAGAACTTGAGAAATACCGTTTTGCCTTCTGGTTTTTGAGCTTGTGCACTACTAACCCCCCCCACCGCATGTGCTTTTGGTTGTTAGCATATTCCTGAGTTGAGCTTCGCACCCTTCCCGCTTGCGAGTAATTCTGTTTGTTTTGTATTTACTTGAAACGGCGGTCAGCCGTACTGCCCCTGTATATAAGAGTTAAAATAAATTGTTTTCCCTGTGCACCTTTGAATACGTTATTATTTGCCCAACAACTAATCACCCCGCAGCCTACACTCAGGTAGCAAACCCAGTCAAGGGCAAGTAAAGTCTGCCTTTCTGGCCTCGACAAGTCTTGTCACTACTATATTGACCCCTGGAGTGTTATATTTTCTCCACTGAGGCTGCCCGGAGCAGTGTCCTTCCCACTCAATTGAAGGTGGCGCCCGAGGAAAAATCGAAACAAGTGAAAACTGTCAAAGTGTGATAGTGAGGGGAAAAGACCCTTTACAAATTTAACTCGTGCAATTTTCGGTTTTATTCGTCGTTCAATCAGATAATGAGACCGCAAATTTCAAAAAAAAATTGAGCGACTATTTCCCCCATTATTTTTGAACCAATCAAATGGCCCAAATTTCATAGAGAACCAATTAGGTCAGTTTTATGGTGGTAAAACGGCTCCTCGCTGTTTTATACTGATAAAACCACTAGTAGATTCGATACTGTTTTGCGATAACACGACACTAAGGTCCTGTCAGAATTATATGTCAACACATTCCATTCTTATATAGGAAAACAGGAAATGCAAAATTGATATTAAATAGGGGATTTCCAGTTCCCTATTACAGTAATTTGATATTTAAATTTGAATATATCTTTTTTGGCATGTAAAAACCTTGGATTTTCAAATGAGGCAATGAATGATCGAAATCCATTATTTTTATTTCATTAACAACAATTCTCGTGGACTAGTGAATAGCGTATGACTGCGAAGCCAGAGATCGGCAGTTCAAGCCCCGGCGACCCCATAAATTATTTTTCAAATTTCACTTTTTTTATTTTTTCCACATAACAACACCACACAAATCCAACCCCAGAAACATTTTCTACACAAACTAACACAAAAGCACACTCACACCAAAATCTCCATCATATTTATCCGTTATTTCAAGTTGGCAGTTGGCCCTCGGGATAGGGCCATTGCTTCATAACTACAAAAGCCTGGGGTCGATCCCCAGGCGATCCACTCCAACATATCACACACATACACACAAACAACCACTTCAATTATTCTAAACGGGTTTCTTGCTATTCTAGACACTTTTTCCCGGAGTATATCTTTCAACACAAACGTTAACATTTTCAATTGGATTTTAATAACCCAAAAACGTTATAAATTGAAGGGAAGCAAGCAACAATGACACACACCAGACAAACAAGTTATAGCGAAAATAGCTCGAGATCGGCTGGGGCCAACACCCCCCGGGGACCTCTGGGCGCACTCCGAAATTCCATCCGAGATTTTGTAATACTTGTATATTCAGTGCGCGTCAAAATTATGGATCAAATTCGATATTTCCTAAGCCATGTACTTTTGACAAAAATCCTGAAATAGGTCGATTTTTATTTTGAAATGCCGATTTTTTTATATATATTCTGAAGAGGTTATGTAACAGGTTTTGACATGGTGACGTAATCGGTAATTTTTTCAAATTGGAATAGATGTCTTGTGATACCTCATCTGGAAGGCTTTTCAATACTGCATTCAATGATAATAATTAATTAGATATTTTTTTACAGGGTGAACAAAAATTTATATTTTATTTCAATAAGAGAATAACTTCATATCCAACAAAATAGAATAAGATGTTCGAAATGCCATCCACCAGTCTCTTGACAATAAGCAAATCTACGGACACATTCCTCTTGCACATTGCGAATAACTCCCGGAGTAATTCTGTTAATTTCGATCCTAATTCAATTTTTCAACTCTTGTAGATTTTGCGGCCTATCTACATAGACCTTCGATTTCAAATAACCCCACAAGGAAAAATCCTGGGGCGTAGGATCTGAAGATCTTGGGGGCTACTCTATCGGTCCGCGTCTACCAATCCACCTCCTAGGAAAACAGTTATTCAAAAACTCGCGAACATCACATGCATAGTGCGGGGGTGCACCATCTTGTTGCAACCAAATACTTTCATTTGGTGAGTTAGGATTGTTGGCGTTTGGAAAAATATCGGCAAGGCTAGGTATGAGTTCATTTCTTAAAAATTCCAAGTAACGCCCTGTGAGATTTCCTTCGGAAAAATACGGGCCAATTATCCTGTCGTTCATTATCCCCGCCCCAACATTGACTTTCTGAGGGTATTGAGTATGCCCGTCCATCATCCAGTGAGGATTAACCATTTAGGTAAAACGTAGCCTCATCGGAAAACAGAATTTGTTTTATAAATCGTGGATTGCGGTTACACAAATCCTGCATCATTCCACAGAACTCCCCACGGCGATCGGGATCATCATCATTGATGTAGCTGTACTTCGTATGGATGGTACTTTTCTGCTTTTAGAATACGTAATACAGAACTTTGGGCTATGTCAAGATCTGCTGCAATTTGTCGTGAAGTATTGTGAGGATTATTCTCTACACTCAATAGAACATCAAGTTTCACGTTTTCTTCTATTTTAGGACGTCCAGCATTCGGAATATGTTTGACATGACCAGTTTCTCTAAATTTTTTATCAATTTTACTGACTGTTGAACGACTGATAGGTCTATTTGGATACTTCGCATTGAACAAGTCGCATACCTCTTGCTGAGTTCTGATTCTATCTCCGCATCCAATAAAAATTAAAAGTTCTATGCGTTGGGTTTCACTTAAAGTAGCCATAGTTCACTTTTAGAACCTTTTCACTTAGAATTTGTGAAGAATATTTGTTGATATTTCAACTGACATTCATTTGACACTAACTTGCCTATTATGGCATTAATTTGTGATTGTCTTTTGATTCCATTTTAGACTAGGAAATAGCTAACTATTAATATTCGGAAAGGATCCATTGATGTAGTAGAGCACTGACTCACTAGTCTGCCAGGGCAGTCTAAGGGATTGAAGCCTTGGCTCAAAAAAGTAAAATTTTGCATTTTTTAACACGCTTTCATTATCTCTACTTGTAACTAAATAACTCACAATGTAATAAAATCTTGGAAATAAATATTCACCCACTTCCAATCTTCCGAATAATCTGAAATTTGTCACACATTTCAAGGACCGATGACAATACAAGAATTTCATAATCATAATGTAATAATAATTAAAATATATTTTTCCAAACGCCAACAATCCTAACTCACCAAATGAAAGTATCTGATTGCAACAAGATGGTGCACCCCCGCACTATGCACGTGATGTTCGCGAGTTTTTGAATAAGTCTTTTCCTAGGAGGTAGATTGGTAGACGCGGACCGGTAGAGTGGCACCCAAGATCTCCAGATCTTACGCCCCTGGATTTTTTCTTGTGGGGTTATTTGAAATCGAAGGTCTATGTAGATAGGCCGCAAAATCTACAAGAGAAATTTAATTAGGACCGAAATTAACAGAATTACTCCGGAAGTTATTCGCAATGTGCAAGAGGAATGTGTCCGTAGATTTGCTTATTGTCAAGAGACTGGTGGATGGCATTTCGAACATCTTATCTAACTGTTCTATTTTGTTGGATATAAAGTTATTCTCTTATTGAAATAAAATATTAATTTTTGTTCACTCTGTAAAAAAATATCTAATTAATTATTATCATTGAATGCAGTATTGAAAGGCCTTTCAGATGGGGTATCACAAGACATCTATTCCAATTTAAAAAAATTACTGATTACGTCACCATGTCAAAACCAGTGACATAACCTCTTTAGAATATACATAAAAAATCGGCAAATAAAAATCGACCGATTTCAGGATTTTTGTCAAAAGTACATGGCTTGCGAAATATCGAATTTGTTCCATAATTTTGACGCGCACTGTATGTATATACTGAAGATATCTAGCGATAAAACACCTAGCACATATGATATTACCTTCAATGAAACCCCTAACTTATGATATTACCCTTGATGAAACCTCTAGCACATATGATATTACCCTCAATTCTTTTTAAATATTTCTAGAAATCAATAGAAACTTCAAATTGAAATAATTCATGAACGTTTTGGCCAATCAAAACATTATCATAGTGAGAATTTTCTACCTATAAAATTGCCGCGGGAATTCTTTGAGGTATTTTGTTTCTATTGTCTAACAAGGTTTATTTTCAATTTGACGTCTGTCATCAATTCTCCTGAAAAGTTAAAAATGAATCAAAACCGGTTTAAAACATTGTATCATTGTGCGAGGAAATGTGTTTACATCGAAATATCAAAAAATAATCTATAGAATACTACACGAGGGTTCGATAAAGTAGAAAATAATTCTCCAGATTTTTTCTCGCACTTGTTGCCATTTGGCAAAAGACACACACGATAGCCCGATGGGCTCGAGTGGCAACAAGTTTTCGAAAATCTGTTAAATTATTTTCACTTTATTCTTACTCTCCTGTGATATTACAACTGAAAATTCTAGTAATTCCTCCCGCATATCAAAACGAGTAAAAGTGGCTCTTGGCGTGTTAGTCGAATCAATAAACGAAAGAATCGTTAAAACTTCTAAACCCACCAAAACAGCTGCGATTTTCCTTTAAACGTTTCCTATATTAAATCATCTAAAATGAAAAACATAAGATGCGGCTGATAATTTTCTGGACCCCAAATTCTTTTTTCAATATGTTGCACAAATTCATTTTTTCATAGTCATAAGTCCGGTTTGAAAAACAATTACACTCTGGGTCGCAGAAAACGATTACATTGTCAGGAATAGTTATTTACGAAACACATCGTTTAGTCGTGAATAAATTCCAAAGAGTTAGTAAAACCGAGGAATAATGAGACGAATGTATAACGAACTGAATTTTACGTATGATTGATTAATGAACCTCGCACATTCCATCTGGTAGACTACCATGTCACTTTATTAATTAAATTATTTGTTTATTTCCGGTTTGTTTCATCTTATGAGTCTGTACAGAAATGGTTTCTATAAGATAGAATCGAAACACTGAAGTTACTATTTACTAGCTAAAGACTTCACAAAATACCATTATTTATAATTTGTCAGTCGAATTTCTGTACATTAATTTAAATCCTGCTGACCAATAGGTTTCGAAACATTCAGGACTACATACGGTTTCAATTCAATTCTGATTTAGCACAGAGTTTATTACTGTTCTCAAACACTGTTCGGACATTCATTTGGGCTCTTCTGAATTGGAATTCGAATTCAATTTTGACTGAATGAACTCTTTACTCTCAGGGCCGGATTAAAAGGTGTGGAGGCCCTGGGGCATCAAAGGAGTGGAGGGCCCTAATTATTTTTCAAACAAGTTTTTGTTTTTTTTATTTATTGCGGAACAAATCGAATTATTTCGACACGAGCATATGTAGGTATAATGAAATACAAGAAATAAATTAAATTACAGCATAAACGAATGGATTCTTGCGAGCTTTTTTCGACGAAAAATCATTGATGATTTCGGTCAAATCCAGCATCTGGAGAAAATCATTCTCAATGTTAAGAAGGGATAACTTTGATAGGCGGCTTTGTCTCATCGTAATTCTCCTATTTTTTTATTTTGGAAAATGAGCGCTTTCCAGTGCAATTTGGCATCATCACATTTTCAGTTGTAATATCATAAGAGAGTGAAAATAATTCGACAGATTTTCGAAAACTTGTTGCCAGGCAAAAGATAAGAGAGACCAACTGGCTCGAGTGGCTATTGCCAACAAGTTTGAGAAAGAAATCTAGATAATTATTTTCTACTATATCGAACTCTCGTGTGGTATTCTTTTGATTATTTTTTGATGTTACGATCATAAACACATTTCCTTTCAAAATTATATAATGTACTAAACCGGTTTTGATTCATTTCACACTTTTCATGCGAATTGATGACAGACGTCAAATTAAAAATATTACTTGTCAGACAATAAAAACAAAATTCCTCAAATTATTCCCGCGACAATTCTCTAGGTAGAATATTCCCACTATTGATTGGCCAAAACGTATATGAATTATTTGAATTGAACGTTTCCATTGGTTTCTAGCAATGTCAAAAAATTATCACTGTAATTTCAATTTTTGAGAATGTAGCTCTGAAATTTTGGTTTTCAAGAATTTGATAG
The DNA here is from genome assembly GCA_018342105.1 of Gonioctena quinquepunctata. NCBI lineage: Eukaryota > Metazoa > Arthropoda > Insecta > Coleoptera > Chrysomelidae > Gonioctena > Gonioctena quinquepunctata. The sequence goes on from JAFIRS010001192.1 coordinate 360,205, forward strand.
TAGAACATCTTAAATTGGTCCTTTTGATAGTCCTTTTTCAGAAAGATTTACATTTGTTTCGGAATGTCATCCTTCTCTTAGACTCACACTTTCAGATTTCGGGGATTTCTCTGCCACAAGCGCGCCACTCAGCGGACACTTGTCAACACCAATGAATAGGAAAAACAGGTATAGACGGGCAAAGTGTTTGTAGAATCGGCAGAAAAATAGTCAAACAGAATTTGAACTTTTGTTCTATTATGGAATGCGCACAGGGCTCTTATAAATAATTTGATGCAATCATATTCATAAATTGAAATATTATTTTCTTTTACTTATGATCATTGAATTTCATTGTGTATCTAGATCGCTGTGTCATCGACAGAAAATCCTTCATTTAATGAAAAAAAAATGGATATATTTTTTTAAATTCAATTGTTTTTGTTTTTACAGCTAATTTCGATACGATATAATATTTTGTATGATAGTATGATGTTTTACTTGGTGATTGTTTCTTACACATGATTCATCAGATCGAGGATTAATATTAACCATGGATTTTGACAAGAATACGGAACATGTTTTTGAATGTTTAAAATGAAAAATGAGAGGAAAAAGTGGGAGAACTGCTCTTTTGTTGTCAGATTTTTTATATATAATTTTGCATATCCTTCGGTATTTGTTGGGAAATTTTACCTAAAAATGTATATTGTGGAGGCCCCTATCTTGTGGAGGCCCCGGGGCTGCAGCCCCGTTTGCCCCCCTCTTAATCCGGCTATGTTTACTCTAATTTCTCATTGACAATTTACAATTGACTCCTTGTCCGATTTGCCCTGGGAACGGGAACGTCGCTCGCGCTTGGGGTGGGGGGGGAATCATTATGTCCTATCATTTTTTATGACTTCCGCTTATCGTATGCCAGATAACATTGTTCGTTACTATTTCTTGGTATTCGCTCGCTAATTATAATTAATGTTTCTAGACGTAACCTTTGTCTAGACATATAGTTGGATGTTTTTTATTATACAGGGTGCTTGTTAATAAGTGCGACAAACTTCACGGGGTGATTCTGCATGAAAAAATAATGACAGATTGCTATATAACTTTTATCCGCAAATGCTTCGTTTTCCGAGATGTTTTCCTTGAAAACTGACTATTTATTTATTGCTCTGAAACCGGCCGGGATATGCAAATGAAATTTGGTGAGTTTCAAGAGGTAGTTATTGCGCATTTTTTAACATGCAATAGGGAATTTTTTTTCGTATAGGGCGCCGTTTTTATGCAAAAAAAATTAAACATCCTAACACGTATTTGTCATTACTTCGAAACATTATCTACCAGTGATGCTGGTAGGCTACTGTCAACATTCTGTTGAATACGAATATTTTAACGAAATGTCAAATTCTTTCAGTTTGGTATAACATTAATGATAATAAGTAATTAATTTTTCTTTTATCGAAAAAATTGAAAATTATACAAATGCAGAATTGTCAGACATGCATTTTGTCTATGGTCGAAGTAATGGAAATGGTCGGCAAGCTCGACGATTGTATGCTGAGTTGTATCCAGGACATAGGGTACCCCATCACACAATATTTGCTCGTCTTCACCAACGTTTGCGCGAAATTGGTACATTTAAGAAACAAACGGCTGACTGCGGGCGCCCTCGAGAAGTACGAACTGTGCAACTAGAAGAAGCAGTTCTCGAGTTAATTGCGGAGTCATCTGAAACAAGTACTGGAAAAATTGCCAACATACTGAATGTGAGCAGCTTCACTGTATTTGAAATTCTTGAAGAACAGCAATTGTATCCGTTTCATATTCAACGTGTGCAAGCTCTACTACATAGAGACTTTTTTCCGGGCCTAGTTTTTTGCCATTGGATTCTTCATCAAATCGCTCAAATTCCTAATTTTTCAAGTGGCGTTTTGTTTACTGGCGAGTCCAATTTTGGACGACAGTGTATACGAAATTTCCATAACAATCACCTCTGGGCTGGGGAAAATCCACATGGAATTTTTGAAGCTCATTTTCAGCATCAGTTTTCAGTAAATGTATGGCTTGGGGTACTTGATGATCATTTAATCGGTCCATATTTCCTCCCACAACGACTAACATGCGACTCTTACTTCAATTCCCTACAGGAAGAGTTACATGTTCGTCTTCAAGAAATTTCTCTACAGCCGAGACAACACTTCTGCTTCATGCATGATGGTGCACCAGTCCATTTTAGCATTATTGTACGTAATCACTTAGATACAGTTTATCCAAATCGTTGGATAGGTAGGGGACATTGGCCTGCTCGATCTCCAGATTTAAATCATCTAGATTTTTGCATTTGGGTTATATTAAGTCATTAGATTATTCCACGCTCGTCGAAAATGTTGAAGACCTGAGTAATCGAATTATAGCCGGTGTGATACAGAAAGAAATTTTTTATATATATAATATATATATATATATATATAATATAATATATATATATATATATATATATATATATATATAAAAAACATCCAATATATGTTAGACAAGGGTCACGTTAGAAACATTAATTATCATTAGCGAGCGTAACGAATTCATAAACAACAGATCTCACCTAATCTAGTTGAAAATAGAACAAACCTGTTCACAAAACGAAGTATAAAACTGGTAAATAATATGGAATATTGTGACATATATCACCCCATAAGATGAAAATACCAAGAAACAGTAACGAACAATGCCATCTGGCATACGATAAGCGGAAGTCATAAAAAATGATAGGACATAATGATTATCTCCCACCTCAAGCGCGAGCGACGTTCCCGTTTCCAGGGCAGATCGAACAAGAAGTCAATTGTAAATTGACAATGAGAAATTAGATTCATTCAGTCAAAATTGAATTCGAATTCTAATTCAGAAGAGCCTAAAAGAATGTCCGAACAGTGTTTGAGGACAGTAATGAACTCTGTGCTAAATCAGAATTGAATTGAAACCGTATGTAGTCCCGAATGTTTTAAAACCTATTGGTCAGCAGGAAATTCGAACCTATACCTTCTATCGAGACTGGGCCCACATGTTCGGTGGCAGACCCTAAACAGAAAGCAGAATTATTTGGATATTACTTTGCAAAATTCATGCTACAAGTGAAGATCAAACGGAATATCATAAAAAGCTTAATACGATAACTCAAGCGTTTCGGGATACGCCACGGATCCCCTTAAGCGCAAGTGCATTTCAAAAAGAAATGACTAATTTCGAGGAAGTAGTTGAAACAATGAAAAGATTACCCAAACACTAAGCCCCGGGAATTATCTATGTACATAGAACAAGAAACATGTTGATAGGCCTCCATCCTCCATTATGTGGAAAAATTCCAAAAAAAAAGGAAAATTTTTTAAAAAGCTACATGTCACTCAGAATTATATACCTAACATGAAATAAATAAAGTCCAAGGCCCGGAACGAAACGTCTTTAACAATATAAATGTATCAATAATTGTGGAATCCAATAACCCAAGAAACTACGGAAAAAAAATATACAGGAAGGATTCAAGAAAACTTTTTCAAAAGTATGTATATATATATATATATATATATATATATATATATATATATACTACGATCTCTGGACTACGACGCAGACGCTCCAACCACTTAAGCTAACAAAGCACTTTGTAATCAATCCTGATATTCTGTAATTCCAGTAATATCCACAAGATATTGAAAAATTAACACAAAAAAATGGTTTTTGGAAACATTATGTAAAAACACCAGTTCATATTCCACATACCTATGAACTGAAAATAACATTTTCAATAGCAGTTATACAAAAAAAAACTGAAATTTTAGGAAAATTATCGTGAGCTATACAGGTTTTTTAATATCCTTTGTATAATAATCGCTGTATTTTATATTGATACCATCGGAGGTGTTCCTTGGATTACGTTGTGATGAATAGAGTTGAGTTGTAGAATTAGTATTAGTGCTTTTTTGGAGACGCTGATCACAAATTTCTTATCGGAATTGAGATTTTGTTTTCTTGTACGTAATAAAACAATATTTTCTATTGATAAAAGGTTTAAAATTTAAAATTCCAAATCGTGACTCGAGAGTCTTTATTGTCGTCTATCGGTGTGAAAATGGCTGTAGTTGTTTGAACTACAAATAACATATGTAGGAGATCAACTTAGACTAATTTTGAGACCATATGCTGCATCGTATCCAATTTTGCAAGAGCAGAAAATAATTTTCAAGATATTGTCCGGTGATGCGAACTACCTACGCCATGGAAATTGGCAATGAAAAATTATATTTTTATCATTTCCATAACACTATTGATAAAATTAAAAAACCATTTTGCTTCAATTCTGTAGAAACTGCTTTCAGTGGCAGCCATCTTGTCACCTCTGAAGTACTCGGGGCATCTAAAAAACCATGTCGGAAAATTGTGAAGGTGTCAACTTCACCAAAGTAAATTATATTGTACACTCAAATTAAATGATTAGAAGCGAAAGCCGATGTCTAAGTAATATCAAACAAATCGAAATTATTTTCCAACGAATCTAAATAATTATATCTGAATGCGTAAACGCGTAAAAATTCGAAATTTAAAATAAAAACATGTAAAGCTACATCGCTGTGATATTTTCGAATCAATGGTATATTAGGTATGCAATGCATGAACGTTTTGTGTGGCAAGATATATATTGAAATAAGGAAACATACATCTATTTGATTATCATAATAATTTAACCTCTTGAATCAACAAAAGTAATATTAGCAATAGCCAAATTTCAAATTCCAAAATATTCATTCGTCATATCTTAATTACATGATTACTCAAATCTACTATGTGCAACTTTAATATATCGAAATTTTTATATGTCTTCTCTTGGGACTGGAGGAAGAGCGGGAATTTGTTGCCTTGGGAAGTGTGGGGAGGCCCGATGGCCGCTTTTGCCCTCAAAAGAGGGTTAAAAGGGCCATCCTTGCTGGTGTTAGCAAGATAGCTATGGCACATGCTAGATTTTTGGTTTTCTAAAAATGCGTTTTAATTGCTCACCTCCTGCATAGCTTATGTGAGCGTTTCGCGTGTATTCAATAAAACAATTCGAGGCATAAAAATGTATCAATGTTTGGTGTTTCCTTGTAATTATTGAAAAATTTGATGAAAACCAATTTAAAACTATTCTTGTTGGGGTTGTTTCCCTACTCATCAACTTAAGGTGAAATAAAAAACAAAAGAAAGTATTCTTTATTTGGGTCCTGCCCAGTTTTGCACCCGGGATCCTCAGATCCTCGGGACAGTACTCTTGCCATCTGGCTATTTCGTTTCATATAATGAAGCAACGAGGTTTCTCAGTCTTTCGTTAAATAATTCGGTGTTTTGGTATATGACACCATGTTTTCTGTGCTCATCGTTGAATCTGATGTTCGTTAGATTTTCTGTTAAGGTACTATGTATGATGTGATACCTATAAAATTTTTCAGAGATTTCATTGATGTATTCTGTGATGGTTTCAACATTTGCAAGCTCGAGCAAATCATCCAGCCGAATGTATCTGTCGCTGTTGGTTACTATACGAAGTACCTTGTTCTGCAACCTCTCCAGTCTCAGGATCTGAAACTTGGAGATGCTGCAGAACACAGGACAGGCGTATGTCATTGCCGGTCTTATAATCTGTTTATGCAGCAGAATTTTGTCCTCTATAGACAACTTGGAGTTGCGTGCAATGAGGGGATAGGTTCGCTCAATCGCGGCTGACCCCTTCTGCAACGCCAAGGTTATATGTTTATGGAATGGCAAATGCCTGTCGAGTTCTACTCCCAGGTATTCCACAGCATTTCTCTCATCGACCTGGTCGTTCTTTACTCTCAACTTCTCGGGGATTCTCACGTTCGTTCGCTTTCCCGAGAAGTTGATAACCTCAGTCTTTTGCGGATTCAATTGGATCTTGTTATTCTCCATATAAGGCACAACCATCCGATCCAGATGTATCTGGAGCTGTTTTACAGCCACTCCACTTGCAAACGAATGGGCATACAGTGCGGTATCATCCACATATATGGCCGCATTCGTGCGAGAGGAGGTCTGGAAATCGTACGTATAAAGAGAATACAAGATCGCCGGGCCATTTGGGAGGTCGTTGAGTGACCCCCCACCCCTCTGAACACGAATTGTTCAGGCGGGATAAGTTTCAGCTTTTTTTTCAAAATTTGTGACTCGCTTCAGGAGGATTTTGTCCACCACCTTGGCGACCACGCTCAACAGGGAAATCGGTCTGTAGCTATCCAGGTATTTTTTACTTTCTCCTGACTTGTGGATGGGAATAACTATCACATTTTTCAAACAATTAGGATGATATTGCCATCTAATTATCGCATTTATTATATATAATAATTGGACGAGTGTTTTTTTTGGCAGATTCTCAAAAAGAATAGGGTCCAGCTTATCGATTCCCGGGGCTTTGTGTTTGGGTAATCTTTTCATTGTTTCAACTACTTCCTCGAAATTAGTCGTTTCTTTTTGTAAGGCACTTGCGCTTAAGGGGATCCGTGGTGTATCCCGAAAGGCTTGAGTGATCGTATTAAGCTTTTTATGATATTCCGTTTGATCTTCACTTGTAGCATGGATATTTGCAAAGTAATTTCCAAATGAGTCTGCTTTCTGTTTAGGGTCTGCCACCGATGGAAGGTATAGGTTCGAATTTCTTTTGTATTCTTTTTGCCATCCTCCATAGAGACTGATCCCTCGCATCGAGGCTGATAAGTCTGCGATTCCATTTGTCATCAGTTTACTCGTTTATGAGTTCTGAGATTTCTCTTCCGAGTCTGATAAAGTTATCTTTGTGGCTCGGTAGTCTTGTTGATTGCCACTGTTTCCTTTCTCGATTTTTTTAATTTGATCAGATCTTTTATGTAATCTGGAATCGCATCCTCATCACCTCTCGCGGTAATCTCCTGAGTGGTTTTTTGCCTGGCAGATTGTATGTTTCTGATGAACTTCGTCGTTTCAACCTCGATTTCATCCATTGCAAGATTAGCTTTCATACAGGTTTTATAATTCATTATTCTTCTGTACTCTCTCCAATTAGTATTGAAATAGTCGTAATTCGTTCTTTCAAACATTTGTTTGGTTTTATTCTTGAAAGTAAATATGATAGGGAGAGAGAGAGAGAGAGAGAAATATACTTTATTGTCAAAGAATAAACATGTTCTTATTGACAAAGTTAAAAATACAAATTTTTTACAATAATTGTAGGTAAATAATATAAAAATTAATAACAGTAACTACACATTAGTAGTATGTCAGATGCGCTTAAAAACGTATTTCACATCATTTCACAAGAGTATAAAACATTTTTAAATAAATATACACATAAGATACAACAAATTAACATATAAAAACACACATATATAGCTGTACAATTATACGAAACTGCATACTCTACCAATTCTCTGAATAGTACTCTTCCAAATTATAGTAAGCTCCCTCAAGATGATCTGAGGTAAGTTCATCGAATGCGGTGGGCTCGCTGATATTTGATACGTTTTCATACACCACTGAGTCGATTACCGTCGGTGACATTCGATTAAACGGGTAGTGCGTCGGATCTCGGCTGTGTTCAAACATTGTATTATTTGAGTTTAAATAGTCAAGGAGCGTTTTCCCATTTTTACTTACTCCATTCCACTCCGAGTGTCTAGCGTTAAAATCACCCGCAAGCAGAACCTTATTGCCAATAGCCAGGGTAACAGTTATTAGTCATACTATATTTGCTTGTTATTCATTTTAATCTATAATACAATTCATTCTGTCGAACCAAATCTTTTGTCTCTATTTAATACCATGTGCGAATGTGGCTATTTCTTTAAAATACATACATATTATTATTTTTCATAATTTAATTATTTTCGAAGGGTCTATGAGGTCAGTGGCGTATCACAAATGAACAGCTCTCGCTCTCGTGTGTATTGGTAAAATTATTTTCTATGAACCGCTCCATGGAATTTCATTCGTTGTTTTTCCTTTGGATTAATAACACCCCGTATATAACCGAAGGTAACATATGGTATTGCAGGGGTGGTGTGTTCAATTCATAACACCCTGTATCACTTTTTTATTTCTACCCATAGACCAGTGGAGTAACAGACGGCGTCAGGTGTGGAGTTTCTTTTAAACTACACCCTGTATGCGGTTGTAACAGATGGTGTCAAGCTTATGGGGTTTGATTTGTGAGGAAATTTACGCATCTGTGGTATTTTTTGCGAAGGATGTTTGGTCTATGCAAATGCAACAACAATTTTCTACAGAGTCTACAGTATCTTGTTGCTGTTCTGTAAAATATAAGAAAAATGTTTTTATAATATAATCTTAGATATAAGAATCAGATTAAATATAGAATAGTTGTGAGATAGATTCTAAGAATAATGTAATACATAATTTAAAAAATATTTAATGAAGTCTTCTGAAGAATGAATTCTCTTTTTTTTCAGTTGAAAATACATATATGTCCATATTTTTGCATCTCAATGACTTGATAATCAACATTTTTAAATTATTCAAATTATTCTTCAATCACCATTTACACAGCTCAACAGAAAAAAAAATTGCCCCGATTTTTCTCGTGAATTTTGATGATTAAGAACGTAGAATTCACGGAAAAAAGCATATTACATGGTCTCTTCATGTTTACGTTTTTAACCGCCAAAAAAATTAGTAGATTCTCTAGTCGACGCGTATATTTTTTTATTATTATCATTTTATGTATAACGACGTATAACTTCCTACAAAGTAGTCCAATTTTGATTATTTTTTTCATTGGATAGGGTATACCTCGATGTTGGTCCCATTAAAATTTGGAAAAACATTCCACCTCTAAGGGTAGGAAAATAGGGGATGACTTATTGTTAAACCCACTGAATTTTAACTTGTTAACCTATTCTACAACGTATAACTTTGCAATTTAGATTATTATTTTCCAAGGCTGATGTTCTACCCGTGTTTTCGGCCATGTTTGCAAAGATTTCTCACCTATTTCGTAGCATTTTTACGCCAAAAGAGAATAGACATATTCTACTTTATATAATAATGATAATAATGATAATAAATCGACTTTATCCATCATCAAATACCTGAAAAGAAAACAAGAAAAAATAGAGAACGCCCTAATTTGTACTAAGGACATGATGAACAAGCGGAGTATCAGCAGATGCTGTTCTTCAACTCAACCTCAAACATCTTTTTGAGAAATTGAAATCGGACCACCTCTGATGCATCCAGGCTTGCTCCAATGAATTGCATGAACAAAACAAATTGTAATTATGCAAAAACTAATGATCCGACAACGCCTACATATCAATCACTACTATGTCGCGGAGAGCCTGCGCAACAATTTGAGAAATGACGGTTATTAATTTTGGAAAAAACCCTGATATTTTCGGTTTTCCAGTTTTCCCAGTTATTATTAATTCGATCGAGTCGTGCCAGGGCTCATTATTTTGAATTTTGAATCTCTACAATTCGTCCAAAGAGTGCATCGAGATTGCTTCATTAGTTTTCATGTTACGAGCAAAAAATGGAAACATAACAGAATACAACTGGCACAGTGGGTTTTCTGATACTATTTCTGTCACAGAATCAGTAATTTTCTGTTCTATTCATTGGCCTGATAGAGAATATTGAATAAAATCATTCTTTCAGTGAAAGACGAATCAACATCTGATTTTATGGAAATTTAGCCAATATCTCCAAATAAATTTGAAGTTGGAAACAATAAATCATCTCCGCAATTGCTTGTGTCGACATAAAAATAAATTCATCATTGAAGCTTCCAGATTTCAATAAATTTTTGATAACAAAATCATAGCTGTTTTTCCCGATCCATGAAAAAGTTCCATGGAAATCATTTGTCGATAGAGCATAACTCTTATATTCAGGTGTGTATTTTTTTTTCAGAAAACTTATAGTAACCAGGTGAAACAAATACATGTTGTCAATTATCCATCGTTTGCTGAACCTCTTATTGCAATGGTCAGGAGAATATTGAATCCAAAAATCGCACAGAGGGTAAGTTGCCTGCACAGGTGAATTAAAGTAAACAACAGGCTATGCAACTGTACATTTACTTGGATAATCATATCCTTGAGGTTATAAGCCATATTATTTTCAAAAATGGTAGATTTAGAAATAATTTTGCAATTTGACCAAAATGAACAACGCTCATATTTTTCTTCCCGACTGACGGTATGACGTCACATGGAATTGGCGGAGCTATAGTCTGCTCACGTTAAAAAAAAAATAACGTCACAAGATGACAGAGTAAAGCGTTACCAATATGTGGAATAATTTGAATTTGATAAGATTTTTCGTACTATTGAACAGTTAATATTGAAATTTATAGAACTATATCGAAAACATTTCCCTAGCCTCCGTTAGAATCCCCTTTTACATTTAGTGATGAAGGGTTTTTTTTAATTTCTACTATATGCACTAGAGTTTCCCCCATGGGGACCACTATGTTGGAGCCTTATAGAACGTATAGTAGAAAGAGTTGGTTATGGTAAGTAAAAGATCTAATCGAATGGGCGAGGACACGAAACTTTCAAAATATTTTCAATAGATTTTACAGCTTGTGAAAACTTCGTTGGTGATTTTCTTTCTTTTCTCCAATTTGTTCTAAAATTTGAAAAAATGGCTTATTTCTAGCGCTATTGCAGATTGTTGCGATGTAATCACCCGAGCAACCAATCCCACAGTTGACAGCTTCAATTATTTTTGCCACGTTGCCATATTCGAATCTTGACATTGTTCTAGTTCTGACATTTATAGTTCAAGAAATTGGCAACATTGCCGTTTGATGTCACAATCAACACGATTACGCCTATTGGCTGCTCGGTCGTTTACGTCACAAAGAGTGCCAATATCAGTAGATTCAAAATTTGCTGATTTTCAAAAACGATTGGGAACTGCTGTTATTGAAATTTGACTCAAAAAATGTTTTCTGGCTCCATTTATAAATGTCTTATGTATTTTAAAGCATAATTAAATCGATAATAATTTTTCGTGTCCTCGCCTATTATTTAAGAGCTACAGAGAACCAGTAAAAAGATATGGGCATTTGTAATTTCATATATTTAACATTGCACCTTGTGGGAAATCACGGGTTTCATTACCAGTTTCATTGTTAAAGTCTGTAAAGACTACCTTCTCTATCCCTTGATGACAATTTTCCAAACATCACTGGCAAGTGGAACTTTTCCAGATCTTTTCAAGCAGGCTAAGCTCATACCCGTATATGAAAAACGACATATCTGACTTAATTATTCATAGACCAATTGCGGTATTGAATAGTTTCGCCAAATCATTCGATCATATTTTATATGACAGAATATATTGGCATGTCTGTAGGGAAATATCTGAGTTGCAGCATGGATTCTGTAAAAACAAGAAAACAAGATAGACACCAACTTCATATCATTTGTATGTAAACCTACTGATATAGTTGTGAGGGAAGGACAAATAGATTATTGATATGGCTAAGGCATTTGATAAAGTTGATCATAACATTATCTTCAATAAAATTAGCAGATAGGGTTTCAGCGACAGACTGCTCAAAATAATAACTTTTTATCTGAGAGAAAAGTATCAATATGTCGAATTTGGGGGCTGAAGATCTATATATATACTCGGGCCAAATCAGATGTACCCCAAGGTTCAAATCTAGGTACGCTTCTTTTCACATTGTCAATGATTTACCTGAAACTGTATCATCTGAATGTCTCATGTATGCAGACGACTGTAAAATATTTCGCGAAATCAAAAGCCTCGCAGGTACCACCAAATGCATTACACAACTGGACTATACAGTGTAGATTTTTATACTCCCTGTTAACTTTTCAACAGTTCTATGTAGAACAATGGGACGTGAACCGTTTTGAATGGTATCACTGATACTACTTTTTGAAATAAAAGACATTATTATTCCTCGATAGATGGCGCATCAACTTAAAAATTTCAAATAGCATGGGGGGTCAAGTGGCACATCGTTGAAAAGCTAATTCAATTCTCCTGTCAACCATCCAATTTTTTTTCAATTCCGTTGATACCTTTTTTCACAATATGCATTCGAAATGTCAAGTATAAGTGCGGATCTGAATGGTACTCTTACCTCAATAACTTTTGATGTGAAACAATGAAACAGAAAATGGTATTACCGATCCTACTTTATGAGAGAAGAAACATTACAATTACTCGACAGATGGCGCTGGGGGCACATCAACTTAAGAATTTCGAAAGGCATAGAGGTCGAGTTTTACAATGTTGAAAAGGTAATTCAGTTTCACTTTCAACCATGGTTGTTCTGCGGAATCACAATTGCGGTGAGTAACACGAAATACAGTCACTTGAGGAATATTCATGACTTATATATTTTTTTATTTTCAAATTCGTTTCAAATCTAAAATAAGTACAGATTTTGAATCCATACAATAGTTCAATTTCCGACCCCAATAATACCCCATTCATTTATTTTCAATGACCATATTCATACATTATTTATTTATTGGATTTGGCAAACTGTTAATCGAACAGTTACCTAGAAATAACTGATATGAAGTTGGAATATTTTGTTGATGTTCAAGCCCTTCTAATGTATAAATCATTATAACACTACTCACCTGCTTTTCATATTAAACACAAATAATCGCATTTGTATTCAGTGAAGAGTTTCACCTATAGTAAATTGGGTATTGAGAGAACACAATGGTAGGTAGGGGGGGGAAACACGAGTGAACACGATTGACAACCATTTTGCCTCATATTCTCAATAAATGAAAATCCAACATAATAGTTTTGATATTTCAAATACATATTGTGAAAAAATGTATTGGCGAAACTAAAACAGAATTGTATGGTTAGAAAGAGAATTGAATTGTCTTTTCAACGATGTGCTACTAGACCCGCCATGCTATTTGAAATTTGATGTGCCCTCCTGCGTCATCTTTCGAGCAATTACAATATTCTTCATTTCAAAAAGCAGTATCGGTGATATCATTCAAAACAGTTTTCATCTACGTCTAACCGTTCAAAAGTTAACAGGGGGGGAAGCTATAAAAAGCCGCACTGTATAAAACAAACTCCCATCGCTCCCAAGCTCTGTCCTAACCTCCAGTAGAGCAAAGAAATGTATTTCATCAGAATATTTGTTGGATAGCTCAAACATGAATGAATGCTCTCATACCTCTGACCTTGGAATAATATTCGATAGTTCACTGAAATTAGACACATTGCGCATATCACAAGTCAGGCGTGGAAAATATTAGGCTATCTCAAACGAATGAAACAAGAATTCAGAAATTTCAAAATCTCAAAATCATTGTTCTCTTCCTTAATACGCACTCTGAGTGGAATTTGGTTGCATTATGTGCGCATCATCATCGTTAACACTGAAAAAGACAGTGAAGATTCAAAACAAGTTCTTAGCATACCTTTTTCATAAAAAAATATCATAGGAGGAGTAATGAGGACTCCTACCTCACAGAATCACATTCTTCAAAAAATTGCCCACTAATTGAATAACCAGTACATATCCACTTTCCGAAGTCAAATTTTGTATTCCACATTATACATTACGTCCTAAACAAGTAAAATTTTTTGTGCCTCAAAGACCAAATATCGTTTAAAGGAGCTGTTCATTTGTATCTAGATACACTTGACGCCATATAAAATCAATCATAGCAGAAATTCATTTATGAAATCTCTGTCGCACAATTGTTCATGTTATCCATCAAATGAAGTTTAGGGTATGCAGGAGAAATGGCGTTCACTCAAGGAGAACAAGCTGTATTTTCCAAAATATTGGTTTTATTTCAAAATTAAGAAAATTAACAAGGTCTTTTTCAACTATTAAATAATCAACTTTTTAAAACGAATCGTATATATCTTTGACTTATTAGTAGTAGGAAAACTTTATGAAAAAAACATGTTTGAGAGTCATTGCCCCTGACGCTCAGGCTAAGGGGTGATGACGCTCAAACGCGTTTTTTGGAATATAACAAATAAGATCCATTTTCATTGAATAAATATGCGTGAGATCAACCTTATACAATTGAAGTAAAGTTTACAATCACAAATTAGCACCAAACAAACATCCTTATTTAAACATAAATCTGCCGAATCCCATCCAGAGCATATAGCATGAGACCACAGCCTGCAGGCGGTACAACGATACCACATCTCGTTATTTTCATCATCTACCTGCAATTCGTCATCACTGTCATCCTCGCACAAGTTTTGGTGCTCTTCAATTTCACTCTTTGAAGAACTTCCTTGAAGTATTTTTCTTTTATAAGTTTGTTTTTTATATTATTTTACTATTTTTGTTTGTCCTGTTTTTTCATTTTTTCCAGTCTTATGAAAATTCACAATCTTTTTATTTTCTTTTTCTTGTAAAATGCGTTTCATAGGGGTCGCAGTTAATATGGTAGCATATCGTTTCCTCTTTCTTTGGGCTGATTAAGAAGATGGCGCAATAGTTGGTGTCGTTGCTATAGCAGCAAAAGGCCTCCTTCTTTGATCGTCAACAAATTTCTGGTTAGAAGGACCAGGAACTGCCAAATCAGCTTCAGAGCATTGATTCATTTTTTATGGACCTCCCAAAGGAGATGTATGTCCTGAAATCACAGCCATATCAATAGGAGTTGCTATAGCAGCAAAAGGCCTCCTTCTTTGATCGTCAACAAATTTCTGGTTAGAAGGACCAGGAACTGCCAAATCAGCTTCGCAGCATTGATTCATTTTTGATGGACCTCCCAAAGAAGATGTATGTCCTGAAATCACGGCCATACCACAATAATTCGTGGCTCCGAAATTCTGGACATTTTGGTCTTCGTTTTGATTGGATTGTTCCGATTCTTGTGTCATCAACGATGCTGCCAGAAAGTCTTGATCGGTGAAAACACTCGGGTTTAAACGATATATCCCCGTGGCTCTAAATCCAGCTTCTCTCTTGCCAATATTCGCAACTTGTGCATAAGCTTTATTGAAAAGATATGCAACGTCGTAAAGAGTTATTTCAGACATTAAATGTGTCTTCATGTGCCTGTTGCATTCGTGCAACTTTCAGGGGTCCATAAAAAGACCTATCAAGCGGCTGTGTTCTGTGAGAACTGTGTGGTGGAATGGAGAGCATTGCGATGTTTTTTCCTTGCAAAAATTGAAAGCTTGAAGAGGGATGTGACTGCTGTAGTTATCCAGTATTAACAGCGCAGGGGATTCTTGCGTAGGTTTAGCGTATACTGCAAAATGTTTGAGCCAGGTGACAAATAAATCTTCATTCATTCTTAGAGTTGGTGTATAATGCACCAGGTGGTCCATATTTTTCCAATAAAGGCGTCATTCCCTTTCTGGCAAAAATGAACATTGGTGGTACGAAATTTCCGGCTGCACTCATAGCACACCTTAACGGTTATATTCCGACTCTTCTTTGTCCTTGTCGGCGATCACCTTTCCTGGGTCTGTCACTGTGGTGATACCGGTCTCATCAGCATTGTAAATATTATTTGGAAGAAATTTATGTTTCTCCATTAAGTCACCAAGTTTGTTGTAGAAATGTGTTATTCCTTTTTTGTTGAAAGCAGAAACCCTATTCAAGCTCGTCGCTTCAGTTTGCGTACAGAAACTGAAGGGTTGCTCGCATAAAGCCGTGTACCCAATCCAATCCGGCTGTTTTACTGCTTTGATCGAATGTTTTTGATATTGTTGAGCTCAGCATATTTCAAAACAACTTTACGCAAATCTGCAACACTGAGCCCATAGTATAGCGAACCCAGCAGCTCAACTTGTTCAGCAATTTCATCTTTGTTGTGGGGTAAAAATAGACTTACGACCTAGTCTTGGGTTGCTCATATTTCCATTTTTTAGTCGATCTCTCAAAGTAGTGAATGGTAGTGTTATATTGTTTTGCAGCTTGTCTTTTGGACATCCCATCTTCAATTTCAGTTTTAGCAAATGAGGTCTTCTTCATTCCAAGCCGCTTTAGCGGTTATTCTATGGCGATTTCTGGGCATATCTGTAAGAAAAAAAATCACTAAGGGTCAATGGCGCTCAGGTGAGCGGTATAACAACAAACGGTCGTTTTGAATTTAACTTGAAATTCAAAAACGTTCTGAACAATCAGGACAGCCACATGCAAAGAAACGCACTTCATGGTCGCATGCCTTGAACTGATTACTCATACGCGTCGCTTAAGATGTCTAAAACCCCTGGTGAATGAACTGATCCGATATTGTTTAGATTTTCGAGGGGACACCACCTGTTACTTCAACAGAGCTTCTCTCTGTAGGAGTCTGTAGTAGATGGCGCCGTCCAAAAATGTTTGTTTATATTCTCGCTTGATGTCAGAACTTAATTCCTGACATCTGCAGCATCTTATATGAAATTATTTTCAGTGTTTTGTCGGTATCTATGCGTTTTCAATTTCTTTGATTCGAAATCTTGCTTAGCTTATTCGAGTTAGTTCTTCAAAAAATCATTCGTTCATTAGTGCGTGAGGAATTGTTAATTTTTAGGTAGTGTAGTGTGTAAGGATACTTTTTGTAGAATGGGCCACATTTTTATTTTGTGTGGACAGTCTAAAGCCGCAGATTCGAATATTCACCTGTACTTGAGTACCGAAAGCAAGTACAAATCTTGACGAATTGGCTAATAATGATATTTTCAAAGTTCATCATATTGTATGCATTGAAATTTATATTTTCTGCAATTTAATGACAATTTCATTTCCAATTCTCCGTCTGTCGAAATGCAGTTAACCTCAAATTCAAATGGTACAAAATACGAAAAACAACACGACAGTGCTTTCTTTGTGCAATGTTCTGGGGCTTCCAATTCTAGCTTTGCTATTGGTGAAGTTTGACAGATGTCTCTTTCCAACCAATAGCAAAGCCAGAATTGGAATCCGCGAACAGTTCGCCTCAAAAAGAAAGCTGAGGAAATAAATATAGGGTGATTGCGCCAGTAGTCGGCCACTTAAGGGGATATTGTAGGTTTGATACGGTTCCATATTTACATATTCGCAGATAGAAAATTAAAAAAAATATGACAAATAGAAAAAGGTATGAGTAATATGAAAAAAAATATTACAGAACCATAGGGCTTCCACACCTTCAAAAAAAAAAATATCTACAAAAAGTACACTTTTGCTAGTTCTCGGCCACCAAATTCCAGTTCTCGACCTGCTAGTGCACCAATTCTCGGCCACCTACGCAGTTGTCGTCCATTGATGCCTTTTCTCGGCCATGGATCTTATGTTCCCCATCAATAAGGTTGATATTAGCGATTTTTCGAATGAACAGCTTACACAACATATTTATTGAGTTTAATGAAACAGAACAGTTTACAAAAAGAAAAATATAAAATATATCAAATAAAATGAAAAAACATTTAAAATAAAAACGTCAAAAAATAAAATACTTTTTCTTAAAACAAAAAATCACAGAAAAGAAACATCTAAATAAAAAAGTATGGAGTTGCGATCAGGTACAATTTTCGCATATATAATATTTTTCCTAGTCTCAGAATGAGGTAGAGAAGAAAGATTGGTACATCGCAGGTGGTACCACCTTATACAGCTGTCGCAGCCAATATTCTTCTCTCCCTTATCCTCTATGTCGCTAATCAGAATATCGTCACACATGGAACATTTTTGCTTTGGCTTCCTAGGTTTTGGTTTGGATTTCAATTTTGATTGCCTTTCAGCAATTTCCTTCCTCCAAATCATTCTCTTTTCCTGTAACTTCACTTCTCTTTCTGCCTTCAAAGTTGCTCTTATCTTGCGTCTATTTTCAATGTCTTTGGTTGTATCAATTTCTCTTCCTCTTTAAGTAAAATGCTGCTACATAGGCACCTACCTACCTAGGTAGGTACCTACCTAGGTAGGTACCTACCTGGGTAGGTAGGTACCAACTATCGAGGCATCAATTTTTTTTTTATATTTTGTAGTAAAATAATATGTACCTAGGTATTATCGGACATATTGTTGAAAGCACTCTTCTTTTCATAGCAAAATTTGTTGAAATTCAATAAAACAAAGTGAAAAATCGATTGCGATTTCTGGTCTGATAAAGTGGCCGAGACCAGGCGTTCTTGATGCTAGTTGTCGACCGCAAATATTCTATAGAAAAATGTGCTGGCCGACAATTGGCACACATTATACCAATTCTCGGCCATATAAAAGCAAGTTATTATATTTACTTTATATATGACATTTTAGTGGCCGGAAACTGGCTACAGAATCAACTTCCATAAGAACTTCAAAAAGGACAGAACGATAAATGTCCATAGCATTGGACCGTGTCATTAAAGTACCACAAATACTCAGCTCTATGATCCAGTTCTCGGCCACCATGGCCGACAAATGGAAAATAGTTGTTTTGAGATTCCAATCTACCGGCCACCCCTCAATTTAAAGAAAAAATCATTCATTTACAGTTTTCTCGCATTGAAATGGTAGTTCAACAAATAAAGATACCCCCTACATAAGTTTTTTCTTGTAGATCTAGAAAAAAATCACTTGAACTTACCGTTGAAGAAGTTATGTCCCACTACCTTTTATTCAATTGACCAACGCACAAACAACGTTCACTTCGATCACCATCTCTTGAACTGGCAGGGAAAGAATGATGAGTCTCTGAACCGGTAAATCTATGAAGGAATATGGCGGAAAAAGTATGAGAGAACTTTTGGCGGAATTTTCAAATATGTAGAGTTAGTATCTTTCTTATTATTTCATGAAAATGGCAAAAACGGCCGACAACTGGAAGTGGCCGGCAAACTGGCGCAATCACCCTACCATATTACTGAATTGAAACTAAAACGAAATGAGCGCCATCTGACACGCTAGTAATCTCTATTATCAAGTAGGCCAAGTCGATCCCAAACTTCTACAGCTATAAGTGCAAGCACCAGGGTTTTTAGACATCTTAGCGTCGCTACCTGTTAGAGACCCCCACCCCCCGCACTTTAGGTTACGTGGCATGTTGCCATGCACTATTTCGATTGAGTTATAGAGGTGAGCGCCATAACCCTGTGAGCGGCATATCCCATACCTACCCTATACTTCCCATTTGAATTCATATTACCAAGAGTTGCTTCTGCACCGGTGTTATGAATTAAATTCAGAATAATTTTATTTCTTATATTTTTTTATAATTTCATTTCTTCTAGTATTAGTTATAATTAGCAGTGAGAAATCATGTAAATAGGACCTTAGTATCCTGTTTATATTTCTTCATTAAATAAATATTAATATTTCTCTTTCAGTTCCACTTCCATCAGGATATACATTCCATCAGAGATTCCATACCATCCTATATTTTACCGAAAGATTACGGAGGAGAGGAACTCTCTCTAGCAGAACTGAATGGTATTTTGAGTAAATTGAATAAGTAATAGGCGAGGACACGAGAAATTATTTTCGCTTTAAATATGCTTTAAAATACATAACGCATGAATAAATGTACCCAGATTTTTTTTTCAAATTTCAATTACAGCAGTTTCCTTTCGTTTTTGATAATAAGCAAATTTTGACGTAAACGACCGAGCAGCCATAAGCGTAATTGGATCGATTGTGACATCAACCGGCAATGTTGCCAAGTTTCTCAAACTAATAATACCAGAACTAGAGCACTATTCGCAATGTCAAGCGCCGATGGCGGATTTGAAGGGTGTAAAACATAAAACAATATATTGTTGATTTTACAGTGCACATAAACCCTGTTATTTTTGTTATTATAAATCATTGTGGTTCATCAAAACGATTTCTGATAAAGAGAAAGCCAATCATTTATTCTTGTTATGGAGGCGCAACCTGAGATTTGAAAATACGGCAACGTTGCAAAATTGATTGAAGCTGTCAACTGTCGGATTGGTTGATCGGGTGATTACGTTACAACATTTTTCAATGGCGCTAGAAAGAAACCATTTGAATTTTGCCGACTCAAATTTTGTTTTTCAATTTTATAAAATAAAAAAAGGAAGAAAATTACCAACAGACTTCTTACAAGATGTAGAATCCACTGAAAATATTTTGGAAATTTCGTGTCCTCGCCTTTTGGGTTTATTCCAATATATTTCGATGATTGATTGTTGTTAGGTTTATTTTAATTTTTATTCATATAGTGGAGATAGTGAATGTAATTTATCTGACATCTGTCAACTTTGAATCCATCATTTTAGATATATTGAAGAATACATGTTTCGGGATGAAGTACTAGAAGTGCTCCATCCAATGAAGGGCTTCAAAATCCCCCGAAGAGGATAACATTTCACAGATCTTCAGAAATTGGAAACTATATACTTGAAAATGATCAAACAGTCTATACCTTTTCATAGACGATTCGTAAATATTTTATCGAAAAATATTTTTTTTATCATTTCGAAACAAGTGAACTATCAAATTAGTGGAAGTTGATACTATTGATGAAGATAATAGTGGTCACCACATCTGGAGAAGTAGCTTCACACACTGATTTGTTGACGATTGACTCAACAAGACTTGAGATTATCGTGCTAAAAAGAGAATGAATCAGGTAGAAACGGATATTTACGCAAATGTATTTGAGGATATTAAATGTTTGAAATGTCACTTGCCTGGACAGTATGATTCAGATCTCCAGTCAATTCTTGAATTCATCCTCGAGAATCAATTAATTTCCACATTCCCAATACGAATTTGTTTAACGCTACCAGTATCCCGAGCATCGGGGTCGTACTAGTAATTGAAATTAATAAAACTTTTTAGAGAACCAGTATGATACACATTCCGGCGTAATGCGATGCTATATGTAAAAAAAAATTAAGAAGCCTGGTATTATATCAGTTGACAGTGAAAGAAATAACACATGTTAATCCCCACAATCCCAGACTTTCTCAGTGATTTGGGGGTTACAATAATCAGGTCATCAAAAATGAGAGTTCTACTAGCTCCGAATAAAAAAGAATACTTTTGTTTTTGCGATAATCTACTCAATATTAAGAGTTGAAAAAATACTTTTGTTACGGGAACTGTTCTGTGTGAACATTTTTGGCATGTTTTTTTTTAAATAAACACTCAGTTTACGTGCACTTTCTACGTTTCATATATCATCTCAAATACCTCCAGGCAAGCTCGAATTTTGTTTTTACAATACATAATGAGATTTGATCATTTTGAATTAGACAAACTTTAATGGACATAGCCCTACTACTACTATAATATGCAATTTTTCAGAATTCTCTAGAATTTCTTCAAATATCTCTTTCGGAAAAAAATTTCTATCACAAGAAACGTTTATGAAAGTACTCAAATGGTTTTTTTTTCGAAGCGCTTGAAGATATAGATGGCAATGTATTACTATGAACTGCATTATTACATGGGAATTGTCAAGAAATTGAATCTGAAAGTTCGAAGTTGATGGTTTGACTGAAAAGAGTCCAGAAAAAGTTCAGGTGTTGAACTGTAAATATATTTTTTCAAACTTTTTTATTGAGAAAATTTGAGCTCTACACACATCATCAAATATTGTCTCATATTTTCCTATAAATTTTCAGAAATATGGAAAGAAATGTTTGCAAATTGCAGAGAAAAGTTTGATGATCGCGACAGACTACGCGTGAAAGAAGAATTGAGGCCGACTCCTTTGGTCAATGATGAAGTCTTGGGATTCCATGGAAACTTCAAAAAACTCAACGTTGACTAGAATATGAAGAATTTTGTATCTGTGTTGTTCCTCATGTTTTTTTATGATATGATTTATATCGTGATGATATTCTGTTGGAGTGATTATGACAATTATTATACCTATGTCATAAAAAATGCATGAATTTTTTTATTACCAATAACGAAATCGTATATTATGCAATGAGCACATAATGATGCCCATTTTGCACGAGTATGAAATTTGCAGCACGAGCCGAAAGCAAGTGCTGCAATTCATACGAGTGCAAAATGGCCATTTTGTTGCGAGTTGCATACTATACTTTTTCTATGACAACATATCGTTCACGTTTAATACATGCATACATTGCAAAAACTTTGAAAGAAATAAACTGATGATATTTCTATCAGAATTAAAATATAAATTGAAGAAATATGTAAATATTTTCTTTATTACTATTTCTAATAGGTACACAGAAATAGAAGCCTATAAATGTGTGATGTATCTAATTGAAGTTGAATGTGCAATTATTGAATATCATATTTGGAGAACTTGATTGCTGAATACTTAATTCTTTTCGAAATTGATAATTTGTCGACGTTGAAGTAGACGGCTTCTCGCGATTTTCCATTTCTAAATTCGTTGGTATGCCTGATGGTATGTTCTGTATTGCATTTGCAATTTTATTTGTTATGTCAAGCTTACTTTTCTTCGATTCATCAATATATCCCTCAGCGACTGTAGTAGATTTCCAGCCACCGTGGCGTTTTAACGTGGTTATGTCACCTCCAGCATCAACAAGAATTGTTGCGGAGGATCGGCGAAAGCAGTGCCCAGTATATAATTCGTTATTTGGCAATTTTAAATACTTGGCAATGTCTTTTCCCATAGCTCCAAACTTATTCAGACCTATTCTCTGAATGGTACACTTTCCTTTTTGATAATTAATGAAAAACCATGGACCATTAGCATTTTGAGGGCGAAGATTTGCGTATTTTTTATAAATTTCGTGGAATTTTCCAGTTACAGTAAAATTTCGTACTATTTTGGTTTTACTGTCTGGTATTGTTACTAAAACAGCTGAACCAAGATCATCGAAATGAGTAATTTTCATTTGATGTAATTCATGTCTTCTACATGCACCCATTACTCCCATAACTAATGCAACCTACGATGTAAATTAGTTTACTTAAACATATTTTTCATCAAATGGAAATATAAAACTTACTTTTGGTGCCAAATATATTTCATCTGGAGCCTGTTCAATGAAATTATCGATGTCATTTGCTGTAAAGATCTTTGACTTTTTGGGTTTGTAGCCGTTAGACTGCCGCTTGAGGAATGCTTTCAGTTCCAAATATTTGGCAATATCTATATCATTACAGATACTAAGAGTCGTTCTCAGCATTGAGAAGTGTGACCACAAAGTGGAACTTTTAAATTTTTTGGCTAAGTCGCCAAAATAAGCCATTAAAACGTTCTCGGAAAACGATTTTGTCTTTTGATCTACCTTCCATTCCAAAAACAGGTTATAAGCGCGTTGATACATACTCTTCGACGTTTCCGGTAATAAATTCAGTGTTGTTACCTTCGCTGCTTCTATTATGTTCGGAGGTGTCAAATCTAAGTCAATATCACTATCAGTTTCCATTTTAATTAATAGTTTTTATAGAAAACAACAATGAAATTACTCGTTACCTACTAAAACTTTGACAGAAACGATCTGTTGACATTTTATCAATTTGTCGCTGGACGTCATAATTTGATAAGCCGTAGTCGTCGTGATTTTAGAGTGAACCTAGACCTACACGAAATATTCCATTTCGCATTTGTTGCTGAGCAACTTGACTAGCAACCGATGCAAAAATGAAATTCTGTACAAAATGTGCTTGTTTATGATTGAAGTTACGGTTATAAAATGAACATTTATCGAGGTTGTCGTAGAAAAAAGTTTATTTTTCCACGTAGCTAAATAACAATCATGGAGAATCATATATGTAAATGACGAAAAACAAATAGCAATTAGAAGAACTAAATAGGGAAATTTTTGACTTGTAGAAAGTACATAGTTTTTAGTTATGGTATGAATATCATGGGGTTTGAAAGGATAATATTTTTTATCTGAATCTTGGTGAAATTTTAAGTTAGCCCTGGTTAGTATCAGATGGTGGCTGATGAAACTCAAAGAAGCTCAAATACCTGTTATTCAATACTGAAGAAAAATGAGTAACGTATAGAGCTTCTGGAGCAATACAAAACGAAAACAAAAAATCGCAGTTGAATGTTTTTCAATTGATAGATTACACAGGTCCACAACTGAAAAGCTGTTTGATTATCTTCAACTAATTACCATGTATTTTGGTTTGCTGAATAAGAACAAAAATTCAAAAAAATCTCAGACGTCAAGATTCAACACGAAATTCATAATTATCTTCAAATTCAGCAAATTTTTTTTCAATTTCTGTTTTTTTTTTATCTTGAGGTTTTTAACTGAATTTGAAGTCAAAATTACTATTAATTGATTCACATCAGTGCATTTGAAATATACAATGCCAAAAAACAAAACTTTCATAGAAAAAAACTGGAACTGAGCCAATGCACGGGCTCAATTCACTTTTTCACTTGTTCCCGCCTGTTCATAGTTTTTCATCTCACTTCGTGTTAGCTCGTCATTCTTGAATCGTGTCTCCCCAAGTTAGCGTTATGCCTCCGGGAAAGTGTATTAATTCGCCTGGCAGTTTCCGTTTCCTTCGCTGAAAAATAAAGTAAAGTAAAGTAAAGTAAAGAACTGGTTTTCTCATAAACTCCGCACAATAAATTTCGCCAATACATACTACCTATCAATTTATGCTTCTGTGCGGTACTCGCCATCTTTCACTTCCTTCAGTTTGTCCGATGTTTTCACTATCATGCCTGTGAAACATTAAATAACTTGGGATAATCATAGATAACCAATTCAAATGGGAATCACATATACACTATGTAATAAAAAAGCTCCAATTTCTAATGCATCGTTTCAAAGTCCTAAGAAATACACTTAAAACCTTATATTTAGCTCTTATTCAAACACATATAACTTACGGGGTACTGACACGAAGATCAGCTGGAAAGACCACTATGAGTAAACTGATAGCAACACAAAAAGAATCCTTAAAATAATTTTCAAAAAAAAGGACTGAACCGACAGATGTTCTCTACCTCGAAACAAATATATTTGATCCAGTACAACTCTTCTTTATGCATACTAATATGAAATATTTCAAATCAAAACAAACGTCCGAGAATAGAATACGAATACAACACTCGAACCAAACAAAATAACTTCAATATGCATTTCATGAATAAAGCTGTAGTACAAAAAATCCACAGCTACCTCGGTCTCAAATTATTCAATAATCTACCAAATCAAATAAAAAGTTCAAAAAATCAAACCGAACTCAAAAACGATTAAATAACTACATCATTAGTATGCCACGTACAGAGATACATGAGTAAGTGTATTCCCAAGTTCATAAACAAAAATTAACCTTCCTGTTTTCATATACACCCCATGGTATAAAAACCTTTTTAAAATAATGTCTCTATATTATATCGTAAATGTATTTTTTATTCAGAGAACTGTAACTGTAAATTAAAGTATAATATATGTATATCTCTATGTTGTTAAATATTTTTCTGTACTTGTATTATTTCTTTACATAATATTTTACTTCCTGATTGCGATGTTATTTTCAAAGTCACATACAAACTGGTAACAGCTTATATGACTTCTCTTGTTTACTTACTCAAATTTTAATTTGTGCCTCTATTTAAATTTTACCTGAAGAAGATAATAAACCATATTATTATTATTATTATTTTTATTAATTGTATTGAAACAACAGCTGACTTTGTCAAAAAAGAATACTTCGGACTAAAACTTGGACATCCAGATAAAGTTTAGGCGCCTCATAAAGTATGTAAACGGTGTGTTGAGGACCTTCGAAATTGGTTCGAAGGTAAGAAAAAAGATTTCCGTTATGGGATTCCTATAGCATGGCGAGAGCAAAAGAATCATCTTGACCACTGTTACTTTTGTTCATGCGATGTGAAAGGGTATAATTCCAAATGCAAGCATTCCATTTACTACCCCAGTTTCCACTCAGCAATTTGCCCCATCCCCCATGAAACAGATATACTAGAACCCAAGCCCACTATTACCTTGGGAGAGACATCCAGCTCCAATGGATGTGTCATACCTAAGCCATATGACGAATCATGTTCTGACTTTGGAGATGATATAAGACCAAGTTTTTCCAGGAGGCTCAAGAGACTTGAATCTTCCCAGAGATACCACTGAGTTACTCGGTTCAAGGCTCAAAAAAAGGGAATTTATTGTTGCCAGAAGTGTCTTTTTGATGCTTTAGATATCGTGAGAAGGAGTCATTCCTTACTTTGCCCAGGAAGACAAGTTGCTTTATTGCATCGATGTGGAAGGTTTGACGGGTCAATTCATATTCCAATATTATTCAACGTAAAGGCATATTTCATAAATTCTCCAAAAAGAAGTCATAAGCAGTTTTGCTCCATAACGGCGGTTTTTACGCTTCCATCCCTGTAGGTCATTCCGTACACTTGGAGAAAACCTACGAGAACTTGGAATTGGTTCTTCGTAAACTTGAATATGAAAACCATGGTCAGCAAGTGTGTGAGGATATGAGAACACAAGAGCAAAACATAATGGCGCTCCTCCAACACCAAACAATCGATCATTGGAATAAGAAAAAGACACGCAACAACATGCAACTGAAAGTTCTGTACTTGTTTCAACTTAGGAGTGATTTATTTTATATGCACATGCTTCTGAAGTTATATGTGATTGCTTTAACTTCTTAGTGATTTTATCATATCCCACGTGATTCATTTCATTTATCTTATATTTCATTCTATGTTTGTATCTGTGTATCTGTTATCTTATTATACCCACCTTTGATTTACTTCATATCTATTTACGCATCTTCAATGTTTTTGATTATTTTGTACATATGTAATTCAGACTCTTGAATCGAAAACTTCTATATGCTGCAAACTTTTTAAACTTATTTAGGTAGATTTATTTATAATTCAAAACTATTAATTTTAGCATTTCTAATAATTGGAATTTATCAAACTGATTATATATTTTTCACCCCGAACAAGCAGCAATTGTTGCTTCTGTGGTTTTCCAAAGTTTATTTACAAAATGTTGTCTTGCTATCTTTATTGTAATAAATGTATAAATAAACTTACTTATTATAAAAGTTTTGTGCAAACTGCTCGAGCAACAAGCTGGATATATCAAATACCCTCGCTTCCTGTATCTATGGTACACTCGAGTGTGGCATGTAAAATTCCTTTACTATAGTTTTTTTTTTCATTTTTATTCGGAAAGTGTCATAATTCCGCCGGACTACTTATGTCTAGGAATCATCAGAATTCAGTTGGACTAGCACAGTAAGCGATCTCAGGATAGATCAACTTCAGAAATTAGCTAGTGTCTAACCCACAGGTATATTCCATTGGAAATTTCATTAGTAATCGGCTCATTCTTGAATTTGGTATTTTCTTAAATTGTCTAGTTCAGTTTTCATTAGGTTTGGGAAGTAACCCACCAAACATGAATGAGCGGTAAATAGACTGTTAACTGCGGTAAGATGTCGGCAGCGGCACACCGATGTCGGTAAATAATTGGAATGATATCAGTTTTGCCACTTTGGCTGAACATATGCATATTAATTGTGTTGTGATCTTGGACAAAGCCGATTATATTTTGAAAGTAGAATTTTTTCTTTCCAATGATGATTTTTCGAATATTAGATTCAACCCCACCTCTAAATTCCACATTTTATGTGGAAAAACTTTTAATGAATTACATGACACGATAACCTTATTAGATTCCAACAAAATTTTTTTTTTCTTCGATGAACCCCTCCACCCCAAGATTATACGGATTACCTAAAATTCACAAAGAAAATATTCCCATCAGGCCTGTAGTTTCGTACACTAACTCACCTGCCTCCCAATTAGATAGTTGGTTGAATTCCATACTTCCTTTACTTATGGATTTTTCCAGTTCTTTTTTAGTCAAAAATTCTCTTGAGCTCACAAACAAAATTTCATCTTTTAATATTCCCCCCAATTGTATCTTAGTTTCTTTTGATGTTTCCAATCTTTTTCCTAGTATAGACCCTGAAGATTGTCTCATGTTGGTTAGACAATTACTTTTTTCCAATTCTAATTTACCCACTTATCATATATTGAACATATGCTCTCTAGTGGATCTAGTTCTAAAACAAAACTTTTTTCAATTCAATAATTCCTTTTATTATCAAAAATTAGGCTTAGCCATGGGCTCTAATCTTAGTCCTCTTTTAGCTGAAGTATTCATGTCAAATTTTGAATCTACCATTTCTAAACATCCTAGTTTCTCTAAAATTTCATTCTGGCATCGATATGTCGATGACATTTTGGCTCTTTTCAATGGCACTTTGGATGACCTCAACCACTTTTAATTTTTCTTAATTCTTTTAAACCAAGAATTCAGTTCACCATGGAAATTGAATCTAATAATGAATTACCTTTTCTTGACCTAATGATTCACAAATCAGACACCCTTGAGTTCTCCATATATAGAAAATCCACCAACACTGATAATATCATACCTTTTCACTCTTACCATCCGTACAATCAGAAATTTTCATCTTTTCATTCATTTTTCACCGCCTTTTTACTATACCTCTCAATTATTCCAATTTCTCAACAGAACTCAACATCATCAAACAAATTGCTTACAACAACGGCTTCCCAATCCAAACAATCAATAGATTATATTACAGATATGTCAATAAATTTTCCAACTTCAGATTAACACAAACTAATTCACCAAAAAAACATTTTTCTTTGTCCTATTTTGGTCCTCTATCTCTTCAACTCAAGAAGATTTTGTTTAATAAACTCAACGCCAATATTGATTCAAGTTTTTTTATCTCTTTCAAAAGTTCTAACAGCCTGAAAGATTTTGTGGTAAACTCTAAAGATATAATTCCATTGTTAGATAAATCTAGTGTTTATAAATTAAATTGTTCCATCCCTAACTGTAAAACTTGTTATATTGGTCAAACAGGCCGCAAGATCAGAACACGACTAGCTGAACACGTTCGTTTAATAGATTCTAACTCTGAAAAAGAACTGATTAACTCTAATTCTGTTTTTTCTAACCATATTATAAACGAAAAGCACAATTTCGATCCCAACTCAGACCTTGGAATTCAACATATTTGCGATAAAGGTAAAGAACTCAATCTCCTTGAAACTCTTGAAATTAACAAGGCAATCAAAAGTTCCAATTTACATTGTATCAATGAACAAATTCTTTTTGATAGCCTAAAACTTTTTAACTCCTTACTATTTTGATTTTCCATCTCTAGATCGATTTTCATAACACACCTCTACACCACACCCAGCTACTTTTTCTCTTTTCCATGTCACAGTCACAAACATTTCTCTGTCACTTTAAAACTTGATGTTCCATAGGTCGTTGTCATATGTCAGTCATTAACCTATTTTCTATTTCCATCCATGTGTTTTTGATGATGTTATAAATCCTTTGTAACTTAAAAAATGTTTGTTAGGAATAACCATTGCCCCTAACACTGGTGAACCCGCACTAGATGCGGACACTTTAATGTTATTATAGTTATACAAATTTGTTAGTGTCATATCTTCATAATTTTTTCCACCATACAATGGTAGGTTATATTTTTCTCTTAATGTTTGCCCCTCTTGTAATTGTAACATTTCACTTCTCTAGATCTGCTTGTAACCCCCTCTACTTTTTGCTGATGATGAAGGATTAATCCTTCGAAACATATCCTGATGTAAATCTTCGTGCCACATTGGCATTAAATTATTTTTGGTATATGGCATTACGCGCCGCACCGCTGCGACCTCTGTAATGAAACTGCAACATTGGCATTACTGAATATCACGTTCGCAGTTGGCCCTACTGCTGATTTCGTATAGGATGTCAAATCGGGTATTTCCTATTTGTCTGGTCATTGTGATATCCCAGACAGCACTGGACGTCCCGAAGACGTCCATTTTATGTCCATTATAGGTCCGAACATCCACGACCTATTTTGGACGTTTTGAGGATGTCCACTTACGGACGTACCCAAGATGTCCAGAAATAAATGTCCCCAAAACGTCCATTATATGGACGTTGTAGTCTTGAAAATAATAAATGATATATATAATGACTATATATTTTCACATTTAAGTTTCAAGTCCAAGTCATAATCACTTGGTAGGGATTGCGCACTGCAGTTTATTTCAATCTTTCCTCGAAATACACATGTCATTATTTTTATTTATTCCCTTTCTCCAATGAATAAATATTGGATAGCTATACTTCCATATTTGTTTACTCCCTGTTTTTTTCTCTTGCGTTATTAAGAGGTATCCTTCTGCACATTAAGTTTTCAAATAACTCGCTCTTTCATTTCAAGATTTGATTGATTTAGGACGTTGTGTCCTGTGAGCTGTGATAAATGGTAAATGTTCAAGTTCAACGTATAACTATACTGATACAATGCTGCAATGTGATCCTGTCAACTGACGTCATCGCGTTCTATCAGTGTATGCATAAGATAAACAAGGATAATTCTGTGATTTGTCTCTGTCTATCACACAGCACGTGTCTGAATGAACGGGCTGTCGTCACGTCCAGGATCACAGATTCAGCGTATTGAGCCATCCTAAACATCCGTGGAAGTTCACAATATAGCTTATTCTTGAGGAAAGATTTGCGGGTGGAATGTGAGAATATTCCCTTTACCGCCTGGAATTTACGGCAAATACTATATTAATATCACAGAACAAATATCATTGTTCTGTGGGGTTCTGTGCTGTGACCCACAAACCATACATACTATTATATGGTTTGTGCTGTGACCAGTTGTATTATAATTCGAATGAATTGAAATAATCGGTGACATATTCGATTATTGCGTTGGGAGAATTCCTATTGAAAATAACCTTGCTTTTGTCTTTTGAGACGTGATTTTTCGAAAATTTCTGAGCAATTTACTTCTTCAATAGGGAAGGAAATCGACCGATGAGGGCGCCACCATTCTCTGCAATTGGTGGCAGAGGAGGTATCAGTAATATTTGAATGTGTTTACATTTGTATTTGTGCGTTTAGTAAATCTTTAGTGTAGTGGTGGATAGTCTGCATACAGCAAATCGTGAAAATAACACAATAGTCATATGGTGGTAAAATAAACATGCCCTTTTTTAACAGTTCAGTTTACTTCCGGCAGGGGTCGTATCAGGATGATTAATTTTCCTATTGACTGACAAGTGACAACTATTTTATATAAATTACAACTATTTCCATAAATCATCCGATTCTTGAAATCGTTAATCAAAATATATATTTTTACTCAGAGTTATGAATAACACTAGTCACAGTTTAAATATATGTAGCGTACCTGTCCTGTGTAAACTGGGAAAATATACGTATATGGTTCGTACCACAAGTCGGTATACCTTTTACTGCCTGTTAAGTTGGATGTTTCTTGTGCTCGTTTGTGTTATTTATTCGAATACAAGGCAAGTATAATATTTATCATCTGCTATATTACATTATATCTTTTTTCTCAGATGTTTATATGAAAGCCCGAAATAAAGCCAAAGAAGCCGAACAAACAAGCCATCCGGCATCTGAAAAGGAAATAAAAAATAGAAGGAAGAGGATTCAGAAAGTCTTATCTTCTAGTGGCAGTTCAGATGAATTCATTCTGCCTTCCCCCCCAAAGCCATGTAATATTTTTTGAACTGATAGTACATTTTTACTAATTCAAGGTATTTTGCAGACATGGTGAACAAAGTAGATGTTTCTGGTAATGGAGAGCAAATATACTTTTTGTTCTGACTCCATGATTAGATATCATATTCATTGGGTATATTTCAAAGAATATGGATTCAATATGAACTTTTCAGAAACATCCTTCTCACATTCTGTGTAATATTTGTGAAACAAATTCCTACTAATACTATATTTTTAAATAAATAAAAAACAATTAATAAACCTACACCTTTTTTGGACATAATATCTTCAATTTTGTTTTTTCTAGGTCACCTGAAAAATTAAAATACTGTTCTGATCCCACCATTGCAGGAAAACATTACTGTCCGAAATATTGCATTTGATGCTATTTCTCATTTGCCAAATCAAAATAATGCTTTTTCAATTTATAACAGCATAATTTTGAACATCCTGGGTAATGAACATGCCATGTTTGCATTGAATTAGTGAAATGTTATGTATATAAAGTAACTCATTCTGCATTTTTTAGCATCCAAACTGAAGGTGATAATCGAACAGAATCATCTGATTCGCAGTATCTCAACTGATATATTATCAGTCATAAAAGAAAAAGGAGAGAGATACTTATAAAAAAAAGTCATGGTATATACAGACTTTAATATAAATTTTCCCATAAATTGTCTGACAGATTTGGAAAAATTTGAAGAAATTTTGAAGCAAGATCATTTTGATGCAGCCTTGAGTATATTCATTTTTTTGCCAATAAACCATCCATAGTATCAGATTTTAGGTTATTGAATTGGCAACATTGGGAGGAGCCAACAATTATAACTCCGTAAAACGTGTAATGACATCATTGATGAGTAATGAAGAGGCAAGTGAATTAAGTTCGCTGGGCCGAAAAGGCAAAAGGCCATTTCATAATTTGCTGATGGCCAAACTTTTCCGAAGTGAGTAAATCTCTTGACTATGAAATAATTTCTGACATTTTGAATATTGTGTATACAGTCTGTAAAATATTTATACACAGTGCGAGGAAAAGTATTGAATAAATTCTATATTTCCGAAACTATAGGAGGGTTTGCAGAAAATCCTTGAGGACTTTTTGTGAACCCTCGTAGTTTTGGAATTGAGAATTTAATCTATAGTTTTGTCGCACACTGTTTAACAAATCTTCAAATTTGTATGGAACATGCAATAAAATACCTGCGATAATGAAATTAAAAAAAAAATGCTTCAATTGTTTTTATGAAGCAATTTTTTACTAAAATCATAAGAAATACATATTCCACATTTGATTTGATTGAAAATCATTTTTGTAGATGCAGCCGAAAAAGCCCACATCAAGGCAGTAGATCGAAAAGAAACGGAGATATCACTACAATCCTGGCTCAAGCGAGCCAGAGAGCGCAGCCAGCGGTCCAGCTCTAATTTTTTTTAAGTTGTATAAACCAGTTTATATATATACCTTGTATATACCAATAAATGTATTATAATATGTACATGTCTCATTTCGTAGAAAAGTCAAATGATGTGCAGATAACTATATTCTGAATGTCCCCAATACGGCCATTTTTGGGCTCAAGTAGGTCCTATTCTGGACCTATAATGGACGTCCCCAAGACATCCTGATTAGTAACAATGGACGTCCCCAGGACGTCCATAAGACGTCCCTCGTCCGAAAATGGACGTCTTTAAGACTTCCTGAATGTCGAGAGTGGACGTTTTTAAAACGTCCATAAGACGTACTTGTGCTGACTGGGATATGGTATATGGTTTTGAAAAATAATCACAGTAGCGATAATTTTTTCAGATTTGTGTGTTGTCATTCTATCTATTCGGTGAAATATTTTTCCGGGCCAGTTCAAAATGCAATATCTGGGAAATATGGATGAGTATCTTGGAAACCATTTGAGATACAATTAAAATAATTGAAATGGAGAAAAAGTTGTCTGTTTAGGTAAATAGGAACAATCTGTACAATAATGACCTAACTTCATTGAAGTTTCACTGTTTTCGAAGATATAATGCTAGATTGTTCTTAGGCGCTTGTATAGGCCATTTTGTTTTCATTGAAACCGTGTTTATGCTCATTGCCCTCCAAGATACCCCATACTTCCATGATAGTCGCTGCCTATGGATGAATCCGATACTCTGAAAGCATCACGTTTCTCAACATCTGTAAAACTTTCAACTGGGAACCATGAAAAGATTCGATTTTTGTGTCGATGGTGGTAATCTGGAATGGTTTGATGGGGAAATAGCGGGCAGTTCGTAGTTGCTGTCCATTTGTTGGGTAGTCGGTCCTTTAACCTCGTCATCGAACATCACGATTTTGGCTACATATATCACAGTCGCAAATTGAGTGCTAGTTTTTGGGAATATTGTGTATCGTTCAGTGTTGGAAACAGTGCTTTGTTTCCTTCCACATTCTAATGGATACAATCGCAGTCTTCCATCTCTCTGGTGGCTTATACCTTGACATATTCAGCATCGTATTTGTTAGAAAACAAAATGCTGTACGCTAAATGAGTTGTCAGTTTGGTTGATACCAAACTCCCCCAATAATTCACATCAGTCATCATATTGTTCAACAATAACTGCTTCCTGGTACCAAAATCCTCAATGCACTGGAGTACTTCATTTAATTTATACACTAAATTTGTATTAAATAATTTTAACTGAGTCAATTTCACGCATATTATTCCGATTCACTAATTTTTTACTGTACTGCCAAAGTCTCTGGGCTTTTTTAATTAGTTATTACGGCTTTCACTTTTTATTTTAACAAAGTTCTAGCACGTTTCAATATGTTAATTCATAACTTTACATTCAATATTTATTTCATTGTAGAGTTTCAAAAGTCTTTTACAAGGTGAACTTAATTTCAAATCTCCAACATACAAATGTCTAGGTTTTCCTTTTAAACTTAGTCTCTTCTGAGTCAGAGTTTATATGAGAGCTATGATCAATCATATCGTCACAACTTTTCTCTTCCATAACATTTTCTGTGAAGGGCATCAGCAACTGAATCATTCTTTCTATATGTGAATGATTTTTTTCTATTAACGAAAGCATTTTTGCATATTACATCTTAATGATGTAAACAATTTTCCATACAGGTTTCTGCAATTTTGGGCCATTCCCGAAAATTTCTGCTATCTGACTCCATATTAGGAAGACACTGGTTAATATCATCACCTTCAGTTTATTTTCCTAAAATAGCTTCAAAAGGACATTTGACCCTTGAATCTTAAAATAAACCACCTGCAACGTCTTTTTATAGTTACAGTTCACAAGTGTTCGGTTGACACAATATTCAGGGCGTAAACACGATAATTTTAAACGGATCCTTTTATCTTTTTCCGTACAATTTACGAATGTGAATAGAACCGTTCTCAAGTGAGTTTTCTTTCATTCCCTATTCTTTACTCATTTATAATTAATTTTCTACCTTATTTCTTAATAATTTTTTTTCTCCATTTCTATGCTACTTTTAATCTTGAGTTCCATTACTTTTTGGTTTCACTTACGTTACAACTTATTTTCTGTATTCAGATACTTTATTGCTAAAAATTTAATTCATTAATGATCTCTTTCCATCCACAACCACATATACTTATTTCCTGATCTTTTTCATTTTCCGTGATTTTTATTATAACCTGCATATCTAAAGAGAAATATTCTATCGGACCTCTCGACCTAGTAGGATATATATGTGTTACAAGTGACTTACCGTCATCATCCTCACTATCAGAGGACTCTATATTACTTTCATCATTTAACCCTTCTTTGGTAATAATTTCACTACTATTGTCTGTACCGTTCGCTTTTTGAACTTCATTTTTAATTTCTAACCCTTACACTCGTAATTCTGGTTCTGGGGTATTTTCTTCTACTGAAGAATGTATAGGCATTTCTTCAATATTACTTTGAGCTTGGGCATTATGGAATTTCAACTGCTTTTCAAACTCTTCAGGAGTTAATACCCTAGCAAGTTCCGACGTTTCGTCTTCTTCTTGTCCCTCTTCAGCTGCTTTTCCACAAAAATTGTCCGCCGTATTGTTTTTTTTTCTAAAAAAATCGCACATTGCATTGTCACCGGAATTATGTAGACCCGTCAAATTTCAAATCAATCGGATGATTAGAAGTGGGTCAAATTTAACTTGCAAGATTTGATTACAGACAGACACACAGATAGATACCGGGACAGGTGAAACTGAATGAAAGCTTGTAAAAAAAATCAAGTCAATGATGGCTCCAGAAAGAAGAAACGTTATATAAACTGAAATTTGGATACATATTTTATAGATCTTTGAAAGTGGCATGAAGTACTTTCCTTTTCTCCATATGTACAATGATGGGCTGTGAAAAAAATCAAAATTAAAAATCCCTTTTCCTGATTTATATCTATGAAGCAAATAAAGTTATTGTGAATTATCTTTGGCCATTCAATTTAGCATGTTCTGAAACTTTTACCGCATTCAACTGTTTTTGAGTTCTCTGATGTATTGAGAAGCTATAATATTATAATAATAGCCTGTTTTTGTTATAAAGCATTCATTATTTATAGCCTGGAATAGGGGCATTAAATTATTATAAAATCATATATATTGTTCATTTATTGTACAACCCTCATGACAAAATATATTATCAACAAATATTTAATATTTTTAGAAATAAAAAAATGTGAAGGGCAATTTTTATCCAGCATATCCAAACAAATTTGAAGCCATTAAAAAAAAAATACGTTCTCACAGGAAAAAAGAACCATTATTTTTTTTAGTTTGAAAAACAAGAAGAAATTATTGAACAAAATCTTATTTCAACCACAACATAAGGGTGTTACCAAATAAGTGCAAAAGTGTTCAGGGGGTGATTCCTTGTCAAAAATCAACGGAACGGAGTTATCAAAACTGCTCAAAATGACCACCTTCAACCATTAGACAGAAATCAAGTCTTCTTCTCATAGACAGGCGCAAACGTTGAAATATTCCTGGTGTGTTTTGGATTGTCTCGCAGGCTGCAATGAATCATTCAAACATTCGATGGGGGTCGTATAAACCAAGGACTTCAGGTGACCCCCAGATGCAAAAGTCCAAGGGGTTTAAGTTTGGAGATCTGGGAGGCCAAGGTTGAGGTCCTGCTCTGCCCATCCATCGATTTGGATACACGTCGTCCAAGTACTGACGAGCAGATATGCTAAATTGGACAGGCGCGCCATCGTGCAGAAACCACATTCATGGTCGAGTAGGTAGTGGAACATTTTCAAGTAAAATGGGAAGTTGCTCTTGGAGAAAATTTGTATAGGTTGTACCAGTTAGCCTTAATGGTAGAAAATACGGTTCAATAATATTTTTGCCAATAATTCCGACCCACACGTTGAGTGAAAATTCATATTGATACCGACCTTCTTGAATTGCATCTGGGTTATCTTCGTCCCATAGATGATTGTTATGTAAATTTGTAATCCCTTGCCTCGAAAAGTTAGATTCGTCAGTGAATATTACGTTTTCTAGAAAGTGAGCATTTTGGGTAATCATTTGAAGACTCCATTAACAAAAGTCTACTCGATGGGGAAAATGTCGCGGCAAAAGTGTCTGGTCTCTTTAAATATGGTGAGGATACAATTGATGATCCTTTAAAATTTTCCAGATTAGTTTATTGCTAACATTAAGTGTGTTAGCAATTCATTTTGTACTTAATTCCGGACGATCTTCAATCATATTGAGAACCGCTTCTTCCAGTGCCACCGTTCTTATTAGACGTGGTCAACCACAGTCAGTTGTTCGTTTTTGAAAAGTACCTCTTTCACAGAGACGTTGGTGAAGATGTGCAAAAATTGGGTGATGAAGTATCACGCG
This sequence comes from Gonioctena quinquepunctata, assembly GCA_018342105.1. NCBI lineage: Eukaryota > Metazoa > Arthropoda > Insecta > Coleoptera > Chrysomelidae > Gonioctena > Gonioctena quinquepunctata. Next base: position 397,575 of record JAFIRS010001192.1, read on the forward strand.
CTGAGGATACATATCTGCATAGAGCCGTCTAGCTTCCAAAGAATTTCCATTGGCACGACCATACATTAAGTGCATATCGGCCATTTCAGCGTTAGTGTAATCATTCAAATTGAAGATTCAAAAGACACAATTGAACTTTCAACTATCACATAGAAATCAAAGCGACTTGACAGCCACCTACTAGATTTTTTCGATTCCATCCACAGAAAAACCGTTCATGCACATTGTTGTATTTTATTTTTTTATTAGGAAACTATTGCTTTTACGGACAAGAGTGAAGAAGTTTTGCAATGAATCGTTCTTTTCAACACATATTTTTAAATTGATATATTTTGTTTTGTTAAAAAGTTCTGGTAAAAAATGGAATAAGGGTTGCATGTTTCACCCCTTCTAAAGATCACAACAAAATCAAAAACATATTCATAGGTAGCTTCTTCATTAGGCAATCCATACCACGCGACCCAATATGGCGGTTGTTAGCACACAAACAGATAATCGCCATAAGAATATCATTGTCAGTGTATACCTTCAGCTTGTAAAAGTGTATTTTTGGTTATTTTCGGAGCTTTTGTGTTGTTAATTAATAATATCCAGGTGGAGAGTGATTACCTGAAGACACTATTGTTGAAAAGCAGAGGCTTTGGTGAACGGTATGCTTGAAGAAAATACATCCCCATCTTCTGTTTAAATTTTTATCAATGTATTTGTTGCAGGTACAAAATGAAGTTGAGGATTGATCAGTGATTTAGATCTTTTTTACACTGAATTGTTCAATTGTTGGTGCTTTTCCTGTTACGAGTATGGATATTATTTCGTATTTGATTTTTATTCAGCTTTCCCAAATGCAGATGAAGCCCTATAAGAGTTTAGTATCCATACATATTACATACTTTGAATCTGGCTTCGTTGTGAAGGTGAGAACAAAAATTCAGAATCATTCATATATTTTAGTTAGTCTAGTATGTTTTTTCCTAGGCAGCAGGTTTTTTCTAATGGGTACATGTACAGTTGCAAATCTTGAGTCATCGAAGTGAATTATTATAAATTAGGAATAATAATACATAAGAAGCAATTTATAACTTTGATCTGATCTATTATGTTTATTGCCACATTTGTTAACTATAAGAGACATTGATTTAATATTTGAGAATATTACTCCTCAACTTTCATAATAGTTCTTTCCAATCAACATAACTTTTTTGCAGGTCAAGTATTCACAAAAGGCAAATTGAAAACCTTCAGATGTTCGGTACATAATTAAAAAGGATGGAAGCATTTGTACTTGTATGGCCGGAAACAGTGAAGTAGGTGGTCATATTGGTGCTATATTAGAGGCAATGTCACACACAGATTTGGAAGCTGTGTGGCCAATGCCATCCAGTCAAAAAATTTATTGGACAACTTGCCTCTTGCTCAGTTGTTTAAAAAAAAATAATGTTTCAAATGAATATATATAAATAAATGATTGTCTATTTGTTGTTTCACTGATTCAGTTGCTTACTCTTAATTTAATACCAATTATAAGAAAATGACACAAAATTGATATTTGTATATAGGACAATTTCGATAAATATCACGATATATCCATTTCTACTGTTAATAAATTACAATACCCTCTGAAGGTTGTTGACGATGTGGTAACTTGTGATTACTCTCGTTTCGGACGTCCATCGTCTTAATGTTCTTGAAAAGGTTTTCACGATGTTTCGAATGTTTGTATCTGCAATCGTCTGAATACAGTATTCACATTCAAAACATCGTGAAAACCTTTTCAAATACATCAAGACGACGGACATTCGAAACGAGAGTAATCAAATACAACACCCTTCACAAGACTTGATCGAGGCTTTCGATAATTGCCTGAAATATCTAAAATGGGAAGGTTGAGATTGAAAGACATATTTCAAAATATTTTTATTTATTGAGTCACCAGAATCCTATAGAAAATTTGTATTCCAGTAATTTAAAAACAATACCTATAAGAATGTTTTTTGAGGAGGTAGGTACATATACAGTGCTAGTCAAAAGTCCCCTCCCCCCCTCGTATCTTTTGAACGGGTATACTTATAATAATGAAATTTGGAGGGTGGAAATAAACGGATGTAGGCTTCTCAACTGGTCATAACAGGTGACGCAATAGTCATAAATGACGTCACAAGGCCACTGTGACCAATAATTTTAAATGGGACCCTATGGCAAGTGACAGCTCGTTTGAAAGGTATTGAAAATACCTATTCAGTCATACCAATTTTGTTTGGGTTTCGGCTGATTTTGATTGATAAATTGAAGAAATACGAAAATTATAGTTTCGCATTTAATTAATAAAGATTTTAAGGTACGCCTCTGGTTAATTGTCAAAAAGGTTGACGTTTTTGAATTCTCTACTTGTCAAAAGTGTTTATACCTTGAAAATTTACCCAAGCTATTGTTTAACGGGACGTTTAAGTGTTTACATAGGCAAAATGGTACGTACTGTAGCCGACAAAGTAGCAGCTATCTTAATAATTGGTGAATGTAGAAACAATTTCCATGCAGCGGAACGACTGTTTAATGAGAGGTACCCCGATCGCCCTATATCGAGGGTTTATTTGAGGGAGCTTCTTCGGAAGTTTGAAGTATCAGGTAGTGTTCAAGATGCCAAACGATCTGGTCGACCAACAATTAGTGATGACAAAAAACCCTACTTCTTCCACAGCCCAAGTTGCGTCTATCTGTGAAGTCAGTCAAAGGACAGTACATAGGGTGTTGGCTAAAAACAAATTCCATCCATACAAATTAAAAATGGTGCACCAACTTTCAGATGATGACCCCGACCGAAGACTAGAATTCTGTGAAACTATGTCCAATAAAATGAACCAACAACCAGGCTACATACAGACAATTTGTTTTAGTGACGAAAGTACTTTCTTTCTCAATGGAAATGTTAACACTCAAAATGTGAGGTATTGGAGTGACACAAATCCTCACATCTTTCGTGAAAAACATACTCAATTTCCAGAAAAAGTAAATGTTTGGGCAGGTATTTTGGGAAACCACATAGTTGGGCCTCTTTTTCTCAATGCTAACTTAACCGGTGAATTGTATCTGGAGATGTTACAAAATGATATTGAGGCGTTAATTCTTGAAATTCTAGAAGATAATCCAGATGAATTCGACAACTTGGAAATAACGTTTCAACAAGATGGTGCTCCTGCACACTATTACGGTGCAGTAAGACGTTACCTAGATGAAGAATATCGTGGTAGATGGATTGGACGACGAGGTTCGATCGAATGGCCAGCTCGGTCACCGGACCTTACACCATTAGATTTTTTTTCTATGGGGGTACTTGAAATCTAAGGTTTACGCTACAGCACCTGACAGTATTGCCATTCTGAAACAACGAATTGTTGAAGAATGTAGGGCAATTTCCGCTGACACACTGGGACGAGTACGACAAGAGTTTAGCAATAGGATGCATTACTGCCAGGAAGTAGATGGAGCACATTTTGAACACTTATTATGAGAACTGGTTCTTAAATCTTTATTAATTAAATGCGAAACTATAATTTTCGTATTTCTTCAATTTATCAATCAAAATCAGCCGAAACCCAAACAAAATTGGTATGACTGAATAGGTATTTTCAATACCTTTCAAACGAGCTGTCACTTGCCATAGAGTCCCATTTAAAATTACTGGTCACAGTGGCCTTGTGACGTCATTTATGACTATTGCGTCACCTGTTATGACCAGTTGAGAAGCCTACATCCGTTTATTTCCACCCTCCAAATTTCATTATTATAAGTATGCCCGTTCAAAAGATACGAGGGGGGGAGGGGACTTTTGACTAGCACTGTATATGAATATACATTTGGAGTTTTCTCTACTTTTGAAGTGGATAATATATCAATTATCTATATATATATATGAACTTTATTTGAAATGGGACCTCCTAATGTACAAACAGTTCAGAGATATACAAGTAGGCAGAGTCATACAAGTAATCGTAGGAACAAATCACAAAAGTCTGAAGTTATAGGTATCCATGACGGAATGAAGGATATTATCACGAATGTGCACACAGGGTATGTCTGCTGCAGCCTCTCTGATACTTGATTTTCGAATCCGTAAGATCTCCTAGGTTGATTGCAGCTAACCATAGAGCTCTTTTTCTCCTTGATAAGTCATTTTAACTGGTCAAAAACTTATGATTTGAAACAGGAGACACCGAGTGAAACCCGATTCTATCCCTGTCGTGACGGGACCCACAGTTAACTACAATGCAAATAAGGGGCATTTTTCTTCAGTTAAAGCACGAATTATAATCCAAAATTGAGAAAACTACTCAAATTGGCACGAAAATCACTTTTACCACTATGGTCGCTTATGACGAATTACAATGTGTGCCAACAGCCGCCATATTGCTTCCGTTTTGACAGGTCGGTGGATTGCCTAATTGGTAGAACATGCCCACAAAATGCCATTTCTTCAACTCTTCAGCAATTTTAAGGGAAAAAAACTATTTTTTTTTTCCTCATTTTTGGAAGCGTGTAACTTTTCAAGGAAAGGTCTAAGAGCTTTTGTTTTCAGGAAAGACCCTCTTCAAGTTTTGACAAGGAATCACCCCCTGAAAACTTTCGCACCTCTTTGGTAATACCCTGTATATGATGGACAATGTGATTTAAGAGAATGAGATTCCAACAGCATAAGGTTAACAAATCAATTCTTGTCAGTTCATAAACGATGAAAACTAGTAATGGAATCGACAATATTACATTGTTTATTTCTCTACAATATGATGTTAATTCATTGAAGAATGAATTACTTCACTAAGAAAACATTATTAAGTCAGTTTAACAAAAAAATGTGTCAAAATATCAACTGAATGTTGTTGATGCACTAGTGCTTTTGTAAAATCGTCAACAGTCTAATTGAGGTATTAACATTGCTGAATTCGTTAAAGAGCAAACATTTGTGTGAAAGCCACAAACCTGTATATGAGAACATCGTCAATATCAAGATTTGTCAATTTAATCAAGAATACTAGTGGACCACCGTGGTTTCTTGTTTTTGGTTAATTCAACAACTTTTTCCAAGAGTGTACTGAAATAAATATAGTTTGAAAAAACTTATAGAAAACCAGACTCAAAAAATAAAAAATAAGAAAAAAATGTATTTTATTTAAAAAAAAGTGTGGGGTGCATGGTATCGCCTCGGTGTGTAATGTACTATATAATTATTGATACCATGCACCCCACGCTTTTTTTAAAATAAAATACATTTTTTTCTTTTTCTTTATTTTTTCAGTCTGGTTTTCTATAAAAGCGTGTTTTTAGTTTTTTCAAACTATTATTTATTTCCTACTTTTTAGTGTGGTTTATTTATAAAAACTATTATTTTTATCATTTTTTTGCAAATTAAAAAATGGAATAATCTTATCAAAGTGGGTAATCATAAACTCCGACCCCAAAAACCCCCATATACCAATTTTGAATAGAATCAGACCATAATCACAAAACTCGGCCGCCATTTCAAAGCCGCCATCTTGAAGTTTTCAATTTTCACACGAGAATCATAATAGTCGACCCCAAAAACCCCCACATACCAATTTTGAATAGAATCAGACCATAATCACAAAACTCGGCCGCCATTTTGAAGCCGCCATCTTGAATTTCCCAATTTTCACAGAAGAATCATAATATTCGACCCCAAAAACCCCCACATACCAATTTTGAATAGAATCAAGCCATAATCACGAAACTCAGGCGCCATTTTCAAGCCGCCATTTTGAATTTTTCAATTTTTACAAAAAAAACATAATATTTGATCACGAGAACCCTCAGATACCAAATTTGAATAGAATCAGATCATACTCACAAAACTCGGCCGCCATCTTGAATTTTCCAATTTTTACAGAAGAATCAGAATATTCGACCTCAAAAACCCCCACATACCAATTTTGAATAGAATCAGACCATAATCACAAAACTCGGCCGCCATTTTGAAGCCGCCATCTTGAATTTTCCAATTTTCACCAAAGAACCATAATATTCGACCCCAAAAACCCCCACATACCAATTTTCAATGGAATCAGACCATAATCACAAAACTCGTCCATCATTTTGGAGCCGCCATCTTGAATTTTTCAATTTTGACAAAAGAATCATAATCTCCGACCACAAAAACTCTCGGATACCAATTTTGAAGCGAATCGGACCATAATCACAAAACTCGTATGCCATATTGGAGCCGCCATTTTGTTTTTTCTTCACACAAAAATTTTTTAATACATTGTCACCGGAGTTCTGTACATCTGCCAAATTTCAAATCATTCGGACGTCTGGAAGTGGGTCAAAATCGCGCCCAAAGGAGTCAGTTACAAACAAACATACAAGTGAAGCTAATATAAAGCGTGTAAAAAGTCCCTCCTTATGGACCTAATGGCGAGTAAATGAGAAAAATTGTCTTCGAACAATTCTATTTCAATCAACTAATCTTCAGGAATAATTGCCGGATTGGAATAAACATCCTCGCGATAAAAAAGCTCTCTGTTATCAATGGAAATCGTTCAATGTAATCGCCGGAGTCTCAAGACAATGAATAATTCCACATAAAGACACCAGTTTTACGCGATTCACAAACTTTTGGCCATAAAACTCCAACTATTTCCGAAGGAGAATGTCAGTCCCCAGGCATTGTCTGGACCGTCAAAGATAAATTCAATATGAAGAAGTTATTGAGACTTGGGTAATTGAGAAATTAATATTGTGGCGGTTTCAGCGCTTTCGAAGTGATTGCTCCGGCGGGCAACTTTTTATCGCTCATGAAATCGTCAAAAGGGAAAGTGGATTATTGTTGGGGATGATTACTCGACTAGAACAGAATTATTCGAAAGTTGAGTGAAGTTGTGAAATGGCTTTTGTGAATCAGTATCGGTTCCCTTTTTCGCCGATGGCATTTCAGACCGTTTCGAATAAATGATTAGCACAATGCCTTAGCTTTGCTCATTTGGTAGTCGGTAATAATTGAAACAAATATTTCAACCACATTTCTTTTGCTTAAACGCCTCTTTGGCTGCTAAAAATCATGAAAAAAATATGAAAAAAAATGGTCACAAAGGGGTAGTTTTTAGGAGGGGTGGTTGGAAAAAAGGCGGTTTTCAGTCTTTTTCTTGCGGAATTGCTCTGAAGGCTGACGAGCATCATGGTATAAATTAAAGAAAAACTTGTCACAAAAGGGTAGTTTTTGAAAGGGGTGGTTGGACAAAAAACCAGATGTGATATTTTTTTCGCGGAATTGCTTTTAAGGCTGACCAGAATCATTGGAAAAAAATTAAAACAAATCTTGTCACAATGGGGTGGTTTTTGGAAGGAGTGGTTCGGAGAAAAAGTCAGATTTGTCCGTTTTTTCGCGGAATAGCTCCTTAGACTGACGAGAATCATGGGAAGAATATTTAGAAAATATTGTCACAAAGGGGTGGTTTTTAGAAGAGGTGGTTCGAAAAAAAAAACCAGATTCGAGCCTTTTTTTCGCGCGCTGAATTTCTCTTCAGGCTGACGATAATCACGTGAAAATATAAAAAAAAACTTTTCGCAAAGGGGTGGTTCAAAAATCAAATCAGAGTTAAGCCTTCTTTTTGCTGAATTTTTGTTTTCAAAGCTCACGAGAACCGTAGGAAAATTTGTCGCAAAGGGGTTGGTTTCAAAAGGGGTAACTTTTTTTAATGTTTAACTTTAATTTGCAAAATCAGTACCAAACATCTTCTTAAAATATTGTTTACAATATAAACATTCACACAAAAAAATCGTTTTTTTACAAAATAATTGGATGTTAATTCATTGTGGGTGAAAATATATTTGATGCGTTTTTGATACACTCTTGATTAAATATTTTTAAAAAGTGCAAGTATGAGCAAGCAATTTTTTATATATGTTTTATAGAGACTTCAGGCTATTCATCAGATATTTTTTCAGAGCGGGGAGTCGTGGTGTATTTTTTGTAAGTCTAACAAAAGTTGGAAATGTACGCACGTTCATTCTAATAATAGCACAGAAAATAACTATTGATAACTGAGTAAATAATCGACCAATTTACCTTATCAAACATGAAATAAAAACTACATACCTTCCTTGACTTTTCACCTCAGTTCTTTCTGAATTACTTCCGCTTTCTCGTTATTTTGGACCACTGTGCATCGTTTGAAACTCTTTTTCCTTTGATTCTTTGGAGCAAACGAAGATTTTTTGAGTGTATTCAGTAATAATTGGTGAACACCACTCCAAAACGGTACAGACATCGGGCCCCATAGATCAGCATGCGAAGGTCCCGCCTTCTCTTTTGCTCTCTGGCTTCAAAAAGTTTTGCGATAAATTCACACCGGTAGCGTCATCTCTCAGGAGTTTCAAGTTTATACGGTTGAAATGACCCAAATGTGCCATTAAGATGTCTAAAAACCATGGTGTATTCACTTATACCTTTAAAATATTTGGACTAAGATATCTAAAAACATGGTGTATTCACTTATACCTGTACAATATTGGGACAAACTGGGGGACAACAGCCCACTTGATAAAGGGAGTTATCTAGAGTTTCAGATGGCGCCGACGTCGTTTCTTGTCATAATTCAGTAAACTGCAATTTCATACCACACAGGGTGTTTTTGTGATTTGTGTCTCCTGGTCCGTTCTGTGATTGTGCTTTTGTCGCCTTTAAGGTTATGTCAATTCTTAGTGGAATATTTTGAGGTCGATCGATCGATGTAACATATTTTAGAACAAACTATTCCATGTACTCATGTCAGTGTTATCAGGGTTATTATAAGTTGTCAGTATTATATATATAATAACCCTGAGTGTTATATAGAATTTTCGAGAGGGTTCCGAAATAATTCTAATTATGAACCGTACCAATTTATTTTGTATGGTTAATTGTCTATTGATACAGCTCCACCGAGTTGGTACTTATGTATTTCTGTCCCTGTTTGTTCGTGATAAAAATCTTATGATGGAGCGGATGATGATCTTATGATGGAGCGGATAATGATTTTATAAAGTGCTGTAAATTACAAACAATTACTTAATTGAGCTTTCATCCAATAAAAGTACGGAAGATGCAATCTCTTTCGCTTTCTGAAAAATCTATATTCTAGTCTGAAGGAAGTGTTTTGCGACATATCTAAAGCTTTTGACTGTTTCGTAAGCTTCATCTCTACAGCTTCATAAGACGAAGCTTCAATTGGTTCAAATCCTATCTGAGTGAAAGAACCTCTCAGCTTTTGGACAAATTAAGAGGTGTTCACTATTTTGGCAGACAACACGACTATCTTAGCGCAAGAACTCAAATTACCTTCATATAGCGGAGTAAAAATAGCTTAAAATCATGCATTATTTTGGAATCTCGGAAGACTCCATGCATTTTACTAAAACCTTCTGATATTACTTAGAAATTGCTTGCAGAAAAAAGTTATAAACTTATATTCGTGCACTGCTTGTTTATTAATTGTTTAAACAATGAAAAACAATTTTGTTAGGAAAATTTTACCCAAATTGATGCTACAGGGGTTTTTGAGGTCGCTGAATCAGGATATGACATTGGAAAAACGATGGCGTGGTCAGTAGTAAAGGTAGATTTCATGAATGATAATTTACAGCTACCTATTTGTTATTTATGTGTACATCTAAGAGAAAAAAACTTCAGGTAAAATTTGTGAGATCGTGAAGCTCTATCAAACGACTTATAGTTTGCCGATATTGGGTATGGAAATGAAATATTGCGAAGTTTTTTAACAGCTGCCATTTTGAGACTATTGGACCATTTTCGCTCGTGGCGACGTGCTCCTCCAGCGCTGCACTTCAGAGTCGCCGCCACACATTTTTTTCGCACGTTAGCGAAAAAATTCTGCAGCTTACAGTTTTTATTTTAAAGAAAAATTTTATCTACCTTTTTCATGTACATTTTTCCATTTTAGCGAGTGGCACCATTATTTATTCATTTTTTTTTAATATTCAATATACAATGTAATTTGGCAACTTATTTGTTAAATAATTAATTAAGCACATACTGTAAGGTTGGTAACTTTTTATATGTTGTTTCTACATCATCACTAATGTACAGTAAAAAGTTCCCGCAGTCCCCTAACTTTCTGAAGCTAAAATCTAATATCATTCCACTACTAGTAAAATGACTCGTATATGTATAAATTAATTTGAATCTTCTCTGAACCTTTGCCCATTGGAATAATTTTTTTCATCTTGTGATTGTAATGTATCTAGTAACTAGCAAGTCAAATAATTTTATTATTACTTTTATATTTATTTTTTATGTTATATATTTCGTATACAATTTTTCCCATGAGATGACAGTCTTCTGACTAAAAGTATTGGAAAATTCTGAATATAGTGGATATTTTCTTCCAAAGAACTATGGGACGGTTCGGAATTCACTAGCCAAAATCAATATATCTTCATAGAATGAAAAGTCCACGCTTACTTTTGAAATTCATGTGTTTATTAAAAAGTGATAATCATCCTAATCATAGTCATTAGCCTTATCGATCTTGGGAGTGGGCCTTGTTCTTCCGAACAACTGCTTGGTTTAGATCACCCTCCTTCTCCGATTATCTCATGCGGGTGTTACTGAAAAATAAAAGAAAAGCATTTGATTATTTTTTTCTCCCCTCATCTTTGTTAGTAGGGCTCACCTTTTCCGGCGAAGTCATTCTAAGATAGCTGGAAGCAGCCTAGACTGTCGCACACATAGGTTGCATCGATTTCTCAACTTCATCAACAGATTTTATGATATCTACAATGAACTCTCTGATTTTGTTTATGTCAGAAGGTTGTTAGAGAGGTAATAGTCCGGCAGAGATGGGCAGTGAATGGCTTGGTAATAGTTTGTATCGGAAATTTAAATGGAACAATGTCATCGGGGACATTTTCCAATCCCCTCAATTTTCAAGTTAATTCATCATCTAGAGACATCAGTCTACTCTCCTACCTTTTCTCATTCCTTCGTGGAAGTTTCCATGATCCGAAAAAGGCCATTTTAGAAGAAATCACTTTGAAAAAATCGCCAGGTAGACCTCAAGAAAAATCTGATTTTTGACAGACAGATGTAAACATTGTAGTAAGTTTCGAGGATTTCATCTCATTTTCGCGCCAACTGTTCTGAGCGGGAACTTGTTCGTAGCACTATAATCTTTGTAAACGATCAATTCACAATTTTTTGCATGAAGTTATGTTGACAGAAAAAGGAAATTTCATAGGTTTGAAGTTTGACATTTTGCGTGACACAAACAACAAATATTCCTTAACCGCGCCATCTACTAATGAAGTTCTAAGCAGAATTTAACGTTTTTCATTTGTTGTCCCCAAAAAATTCTAAACAAAATCGAATCAGTGAATACACCAGGGTTTTTAGGCATCTTAATTTGGACAAACTGGGGGACACCAGCCCACTTGATAAAGGGAGTTATCTAGAGTTTCAGATGGCGCCGACGTCGTTTCATGTCATAATTCAGTAAACTGAATTTAAAAACCACACAGGGTGTTTGTGAATTGTGTCTCTGATCCGTTATGTGATTGTGCTTTTGTCGCCTTTAAGGTTATGTCAAGTCGTTGTGAAATATGTTGAGGTTGATAGATCGATGTAACATATTTTAGAACAAACTATTCCATCTACTTATTTCAGTGTTATATAGAATTTTCAGTAAAATGATCAGTAAAACTTGATTTAAATTTTTGACATAGAATTCATCATTGGGTAACAAATCCAATCTCATGGTTTTTATGCTTTTCGCAATGAATGAATGAAGAATGAGAATGAGGAAACCTTCGGGTATTTTCGTATCTGCAAGATCAATAAAATAATTATGTTTTTGCGTAGAATTGAATATATTATGAGACTATATTGTCATAATCAGTCAAAAAATTGATTCCGAGATTCCTTTGATTGAAACATTTACATGTTATAGGTATATATTTTCATGGTGATCACTGCATTCGATGTTACTCATTGACAATCAGTCCATTGTTTATCATTATTGTACACATTTATTTTGGAATATAAGTTGATTGTTAATTATGAATATAGAATAGATGAGAAAATCCTTTCAATAAGTGATGATATGGGAATAGATAAATATGTATGTGCTAGTAATTTCAACAAGGAAAATATTTTGATAAATTCGACATACATGATGGATCCACAATTACAAAGGACATTTGCTCATGATAAAAATGTTATGTTGGAGCGCATAATGATTTTATGAATTACTCAATTTAGCTTTCAAACCAATAAAAGTACGGGAGATGCAATCCAATGAAAGTACGGGAGATGCAATCACTTTCTGAAAAATGTATGTTCTAGTCTGAAGGAACTGAGAGCTGCAGTGTTTTGCGTCATATCTAAAGCTTTTTCCCGTGCCCTAGTGAAATGAAATTTATAATTTCAGGTACATAATTATATAAAAATATCTAATTTCATATAATTTTCTCACTAGGTTTCAGGGAAAGGTCAATATTGACTACAAACTACTTAAATATTTTTCATATTCTTTTAGGTTTAATTCTAAGAAAAATTAATATTAGCGGTAATAATTTGTTTTTTAAATTATTCAGGAAATCGGGATATTTTATTCTTTATTCTAAATATAATGTTGTTGGCGTATGTTGCCGGTTAAACAAATATTTTGTAAAGTTATCCATGGATTTGACATTCACTACTCCTGTCAATCAATATTTTATTTGTGGCATTATAAGTTCCTCATAACATTGTATACAATCATAAGTTAGTAAAAAAGTGATAATAAAATGAACTTTCAATCGTATGAATTGTGTTCCTTCTGCAAAGAATCACAGCACATTAAAATGTACCATAAAAATGTAGAATATCTAACATACCTAGTGGAAGAATCTGGATTAAATCCTGAGCAAGAAAACTTATTCAAAGATATTGGCAACATTCTGCGTGATATTGTGCCTTCTTTTGGACACAAATCTGATACTCAAAGAAATAAACTGGTGTCTCAGTATTATCTTTATTTTATGAAACACAGGCATATTGTTAAAAAAACACTGGTTCTGTGTTTTATTCACCACTTAGTAAAGAGGAGGTGAAAGTGGATTTTTTTAAGAATTTAAAATCAATTAATGATATTATAGAATGTACACCTCAATAAATTGTTGTAATATTTCCAACTTATAAAGTAGGTAAATAAAAACTATTGTCGATATTATTTCAATATTATTTTTGTCTAATTATATGATAGCTGTCATGTGCCGGGAAATTTCCAGAAAATTTGCTGGTTACCATAGTAACAATGTCGAAATAAAGCATCTGATTGGTTGAAGATGACTGGTATAAAATTTTCAGTATAATGTTGTTCTGATTGATTGTGTTCAATCAGATGACCTCAAATTAATTATTTTCATTGGATTTCTACTTGAGCAAAAAAATTTCAGTTGTAATACCGCCGGGCTCGAGTGGCTATTGCCAAGTGGCAACAAGTTTGAGAAATAAATCTGGAGAATTATTTTCTACTTTATCAAACTCTCGTGTGGTATTCTGTAGATTATTTTTTGAATTTACGATCACAAACACACTTCCTCGCAAAATGGTATAATGAACTAAACCGGTTCTGATTCATTTCTCACTTTCCATGCGAATTGATGACAGACGTCAAATTAAAAATATAGGTTGTCAAAGAATGAAAACAAAATATCTCAACTTATTCCCGCGGCAATTTTCTATGTAGATTATTCTCACTATAATAATGTTTCGATTGGCCAAAACGTACATGAATGATTTGAATAGAAAGTTTCCATTGGTTTCTAGGAATGTCAAAAAATAATCAGGTGAACAAAGTCATCGGAAAAATAGAGGCGACAAATTCCCACCAATATTTGTTGTAGTTGATATAACTTTGCAGTAGAAAGTATCTATTTGTTTCATTGTGGTTGGACATGTGAGCTATTATACGAAAGTATCAGTTGTAAGGGTTCGATTTTTTGGTATAATTATATTCATATCAACAGATATATTAACGGAAATTCTTCAGAAAACGTGGCCCCAAAATTGTATTCCTTTTAGTAAATATATTTCGGTGCTCACTGGACTGGCAAAAAAATGCACTACCGTTTACTTGTTTTTCGAATTTATCCCCATTTACTTACCCAACTATTGTTGTATATTCATATCGCAATATCAAACTCTGAAAACGCCTCGTTGGATAACTTTGATCTTTTGTGTCGTGAATAGTCACAATTAGTGTTTTGTTACAAACTTTTATTTGTGCTAAGGTTGAATACTCCATCAATCAGGTAATAACAAAACCTCACAAAGGTTTACAATTTCAGTGAGATTGGAAACGATATTTCATGCGTATTCATAAGGTTCCGGATAGTTCTATTTCGAATTTCTCTCATATTGCACTTCGACCCTAATAATTGATGTCGAATCAATAGTGTTCATCATGTCTCTTCAATTATTGAACATAGGTGGATCTCTATTCCCATATCGTATTATCGGCACGTTCGCGTCACACTTGGGGTTCGTAGTAAAGGTCAGTGGTAGGCTTTTCGGAGAATATCTGGGGTTGGTTTGGAAATAACTCTCAGTTGAAGGGACAAATGTAGTTAACGGGTGAACATATTTTTTCATTCACTCAAATCTTTGAATCAGTATACCACCATTTCCATGGCATCCCAATATGACTCATTATTTATATTGAAATGATATGACATGAAATATTCAAATATTCAAAATAAAAATTGATAGGGCACATTTCGTCATATCTTTCTAACAATTTTCAACCTTGGCTCGTCACCAACTCCGCCGAGCACTCTTCCCCAGAAGGGAATTTTGTGTAAACTCCTCTGGTGTTTCCAAAATGGGAAGGGACCTTCTGACGAGCTCAACTCGGGACCGCCGGCTCAACGTCTCAACCGAACGACAGCACACAACGCTAGCTCTATGCTCATTGATATGGCGCCTGCGATCTGTAATAACACGAGTTTTCCCTGGCGTGTGGTCGCCCATCCAAGTACTCACTTAGACCAATCAATAGAGATTTTTTCGTGACGAAAATACTACCAGGAAACCGGCTGTGGTATCATACGAAAGAAGGTCCATAGTTATGTCCTGTTGAGTTCCTTACTCGCAACTATCATTGCTCAATTTGTTAGGAACATTTAAATGCAAAAAATCCGATTTTTTTGTTCTTTGTTCGTAACATGGAAACCAATGGAACAATCTAGATATTTTGAAAAGAAAATGAGCCCTAGCATGACTTGATCGGATTATTAGTAACGGGGTAAAGCCAGAAAAACTGTAAAAAATGTATATGTTCTTTAAATGTGAAACACTCAGGCACTGTTGGATTATTAATTTTGGCATGATTGCAATCTAAATTTTTCAATGCACTTTATTGCAGCAGACCTGGATGGGTCATGGGTGGTCCGATTCCAATTTTCCAAAAAGATTTTGAGAGCAGAAGTATAGTACTGCAAAACGTGTATTCTCATGTTACGTTAAAATGGTGCGAAATAGGTGAGAAATACTTGCAAACATGACCGAAAACGGGTGAGTGCGTGGAAGCGGCTGAGGAGTGGGGGTAGAGCAGCACATTAATAACGGCCGCAGCGCTGCTCTACCTCCCTACTACTGGCTCGCCCATTTCCGTTCATGTTTGTAAGTATTTTCCACCTGTTTTGCAGCATTTCGGGGCAAAATGACAATGAACATTTCGTAGTACTTTACTTCTACTCCTGAAATCTTTTGAAAAATTGGAATCGGACCACCTATGACGCATCCAGGTGTGCTGCAATGAAGTGCATAAAAAAATTCAAATTGCAATTATGCCAAAACTAATGATTCGACAGTGCCCGTGTTTTTCACACATAAAGTACATATTAATCACTACAATGACGTGAAAAGTCTGTACTCCAACTTGAAAAGTGACAGAGTTATGAATTTTTACAAAAACGCAGATTTTTTTCGGTTTTTTAAGTTTTTCTCCGTTAATAATGATCCGATCGAGTCGCGCAGAAACTAGTTTTTTTGCATCTAAATTCTCTACATTTCGTCGAAAGTATCGAGATTGCTTACTAAGTTGTCAAGTTACATGCCAAAAACGAAAAAAAATAAAAAAAATGCTTCTAAATGTTTATAACAAATTAAGCAATGCGAATAGGAAACATAACAAGATATAACTACAAATCGTCTTCCGTATGATGACAGAGTCGGTTATCTGGTAGTATTTTTGTAACAGAATCGATAGAGCAGAAAATCTATATTGATTGGCCGAACTGGCGACTTCAGATATCAATTGTTCGGGATTTCTGTCGAATTATTTATTTTTTATTGTATGTAGTTGAAACACCCTATAATTTAATGTCGGTCGTTGCCAAGAAATCAGAAAAGAATTCATTCAGAGATTTTCGATTAACGTCACCTTTTATTTTGTATAACTTAGGGCCAGTTGTAATCGCTGTGTGCATTATGCTGGAGGGGATAGATGGAACTATGACAGCGTCCATGGTGGCAGAAGTAGGTAATGATCCTGGTAATTACAAGCACAAGCTGAAAACTTTCAGTTTCTGAGGTCTTCCCGTTTATTCACAAATCACTTGAAAATATTGTACCATATTTCAGATGGTAACAACATACATATAATAACAATGAGCCCTCGCTATTGCTGTGTAGTCGATTGCAAAAATAGTATGTCTAACTTTCATACATTTCCAACTGCATCACATAAGCTGCAGCAAAGAGATAAGTGTTGTGTTATTCCACGATATTTCAATCCCTAATTCAGGGAAGTGAGGTTTTCATTCGATAAATATTCGAGATAGTTTTCGTTTTCTATTTGTTCGTCTAGAAGGGAATAGTAAAAGTAATAACCAAGTTCCGTGGGACGGTGTTGAGCCGGTGATGAAAAGCAAATAGCGACTTAAACTACGAGTTTGCAGGGGACAGAGATACTTTTGATATCTTTCCGACTTTTCTATCATACACGGCATTCTATCAGGACAAGGTACCTCGCAAAGGATTATTTGTGTTTTAATTTTCACGAACTGGTTTCAGTTACAAAAGTAATTGGCCTTACATGTGAACTTATGTTAAATGTAATGCAATCGTCACTTGTACTGTATAAGCAATACGCAATATTTTGTTGACAATTATACGTGTTAGAGAGTTTTGAACGTGTTTGTATTACTTAGGGACCATTCAGCGTTCTCACATCCTTGCAAGGGTAGAAGTGGGATCGCATATTCAGGTAAAATTGTGAACCTCATTCCTTTTCTGATTATTATATCATTTGAAAATTTCATTAAATAGTTTTGCGTTGAATCTGATGTTATTCAGTGGTTTCCCGTCAGGTTAAAGCTAGCCAGGGTTATATGGGTACTTTTTTTATTCGTTAAACTACTTGGCTCCCTCACTTTTTTATGTTCTCAAGACCTTATGAACCTGCGACCTTAATAAACTAACCTGCAAGCACATTTTTGGCCGTACCTAAAAGTACATAGAAGTAGCATTCCTTTATGATATTCAAAATATCATACCTCAGCATGGAGAACCTCCAAATGCGGGTAACTATCGTATCAATACAATTTTTTTTTTCATCATTTACTCACTTTTTTCTTTGACAGAAAAAAACTTCGATTCATCTGGAACTAGTAGTGAGCACAAAATTGTTACATCGTGGTAGATTATTTTGAAATTGTTGAAAAAATTAAATTGTTACATAGTGAGTATTGGAAATATGACAGGAAAACTTCAGCTATCGAGTTACTAGAGGGCATTACCAGTCTCGCACACAGCGAATAGGTTTCGTTTATAGTGTAGTTCAAAGTGGGGTTTAAACTGTTATGTAAGCTCAAGTTTAAACCGATGAAAATTCGAAATATATCTTGTATATCTTCCAGTTACAGAATTTGTAGCTAACTTCAAATCACATTGGTTCATCAAAATTTTCTCCGTTTTGAAGGAAAATTGACAGCACTGACAAGAATGACAAGTCAAGTTACAATCAAGACTAGTTGTTTGTGTTTCCCAAATTTCTCCGTCCGTGAATTTTCTTTATTGTTTATGAGTATTCTTCTTGTAACAAAATGGATTGCGGGGCCAGCAGGAGGTCATACAATTTTCCAATTTCCATCCAATCCTGAACCTATTGATGAATACCTAGTTTCAAATGTCCATGGTGTTGATTCGTAAAAGGAAAATTCGAGGTCTTCTTTGGCTTTCCACAATATTTACAATATCTATATCTTCTTCACCGTCGAATAATATATCTTGAAATATTACCAATATGTCCATTCTTAAAACAAAAAATGAAAAAATATTTAGAGTTTACAGGAAAAACATCAGTATTTCAATCCGCGCATATGTTTAACCGAAGCTTGAAGTTTAACTGGCCCTCCATTAAGATGCCTAAAAACCCTGGTGTATTCACTGATTCGATTTTGTTTATAATTTTTGGGGGACAACAAATAAAAAACGTTAAATTCTACTTAGAACTTCATTAGACTTCATTAGTAGATGGCGCGATTAAGGAATGTTTGTTGTTTGTGTCACGCAAAAGTCAAACTTCAACCTATGAAATTTTTCTGATTCTGTCAACATTACTTCATGCAAAAAATTGTGAATTGATCGTTTACCATGATTATAGTTCTACGAACAAGATCCCGCTCAGAACAGTTGGCGCGAAAAGGAGATGAAATGCTCGAAACTTACTACAATGTTTACATCTGTCGGTCAAAAATCAGATATTTCTACCTGGCGATTTTTTCGAAGTGATTTCTTCTCAAATGGCATTTTTGGGATCATGGATAATTCCGCGAAGGAATGAGAAAAGGTAGGGGAGTGGACTGATGTCTCTAGATGATGGATTAACTTGAAAATTTACATTAAACTTTCCGATACAAACTATTACCAAGCCATCCACTGCCCATCTCTGCCGGACTATTACCTCTCTAACAATCTTCTGATATGAACAAAATCAGAGAGTTCATTGTAGATATCATAAAATTTGTTGATGAAGTTGAGAAATCGATGAATCCTGGTGTGCGACAGTCTAGGCTGCTTCCATCTATCTTAGAATGATCAGGAAAAGGTGAGCCCTACTAACAAAGATGAGGGAGAAAACAATAACATAACAA